>VZRM01001965.1:323993-432613 GCA_013397955.1 Grantiella picta
TGTTTTTTTTGTTTTGGGCTGGGGGAGGGGGAGGAGTAGGGGTGGAGTAGAAAAACGTTTTTCAATTGAAATGCTAATGAAAATAGCAATTTATCCACTGGTATCTCCGGCAAAGACCTCAAGAAACTGACATATGTGATGCAATATTTACCTGACTCTTCCTTATTTAGCACTGTAAAGTAAGGGGGGCTTATTACTTCCCTTTATTTCAAATAGAATAGAGATGGACACTTATAAATATTTGGTCGATAAAAAATTCTGGTGGTCATCATTCAAAACTCTTATTTCAGCCTAATACAAATACTTTCTGACAGGATTTTTCCCCAGATCTCTGCGCTCTGATGAACATGCGGGATTTTATTTTTTCTAATATGGGAAATTACACCAGCTCTATTTACCATGAGTAGTATTACTCTGAGGCAGTAATTACCCTGCATGAACAAAACCTGTAAACCTCAGAAGATTTGTTCCCTAAGCAAAAAACTGCATTTCTAACCTAGCTGGGATAGATTTGTGTGGGCAGTGAGATCACCAGCGAGGGAACCCCTTATGGAAAGGAGGTGGGAAGCCTTTAGGATGGAGGAAATAGGACATGATGCTGCTGCCTCAGCCTCACCTCAACAGAATCATGGGTCACTCAGCCCAAAACCAAAAACGAAGAGTAGGAAAGAGTAGTCAGAAGCCAACTATACCCATATAATTATTTCCTCAGCTTGAGCACCCTTGCCTTAGCAAAAACCACCTTTTAGCACAGCACCATAATGCTGGTTGAAAGAGTTAAAATGCAAGAATTCAAAGGTTATAAAACGAAGACTTTGCGGAGATATTCTGCTGCCAAAACCTCCAAATAAATGAGTCTCAGTCTGAGCTTGCCTTTTTACGCTGGAGTCTGTATTTTAGTGGCTACTGTGTAACTATGGCAACAGAGGACGGGTAATTTTGAGCTGGTGGATGTGACAACTTGCAATTTAAAACAATGCTAATGATGAAAGTAGCTTGGGAAAAGCATCATTTAACACAAACGTTTGTGGTTTAAAATTTTTAAAAAGCCCGTTCACTTAATTTGAAAATTTTTCAGATTTTTTTTTTTTCTCCCAGCTGGATGATTACCTATACTATGTTAGTCTGGTGATAAAAAAAAAAAGTATGAAACGTGACTCTCGTGCTTTTTGGTTTGTCTGCACCCTCAAGTGCAGCCAACCCACCCCCACTTGGTGATATTCACATGAACAAATGCAAAGCTGCTGATGTCATTATCTGTGCTGAAGATTAGACAAGAATCACATGGCTTTTTAAAAAAGAAAGCCAGGTATTATCCATAGGGAAAGATCCTTATGGATTATTATTATTACTCCTTTATTTGCCTCTGGTGTGTTTTAACTGCCACCCTTCATCAAAAAATCCTGCAAACTGCTTCTCATTCCTTATTTTAACAGCAGAACAGTGACTAGAGATAACTCACAGATATGACAGATACTTAGAAGAATCACAACTGCAATAGTAAAGCTTTCTTTTCATCCCTAACACCCTTCCTGTCTTCCTCCAAACAGCTCTCACATGTGATGTTTCTCAATTATCTGCTCATGCAGCTGTATAGGAAATAAGTGACTGACCCACAGCTAATGGTAAGTAACAATAGCCAGAATTATTCCAGTTAAAAAAAAAAATCTGAAATTGTAACCTAAGGGAAAGAAAGAAAGAAGAACCAGGACAGTCCATCTGCTGAATCAGCAGCTCCAAATAAAGCCAAATTCACAAGATTAAGGCACAGCACTCACATCCATCTCCAGCCCCATTGTCCTTCCCTTCCACTGGGAAGGAGGGACTTTGCAACATAACCCCCACAACGCCAAACAGAGAGGGATATTTCCAGATGAATTTTACATGTAGCAATAATCACTGTTTTATGGGTCAGGAAGTTCAGCAGATTAGTGTATTATGGCTGCAGTGCACAAAAGGGTTTGTGTTAGAAGCTTCACATAGCAATGGGGTGAGATAAGCTGTGAACAGTTTTACATTAAGTTCTTTTATGGTAGTTAAAGTTGGGGAGAAGTAAAGAGACCCCAGGTATTAATTTACCTCAAGAACAGCTGCTTAGAAAAGGCTGCAAAGTGTCCTGATACTCAGTGTCATAAAATCACTGCACCTCCAACTGCTTCCCCCCACAGCCCTGTGCTGTTCCCATTAACCTCAGGCATGGCAGGGATCCTGCTCTGAGCTGAAATAAATCTAGGTGCAGGAAAAAAAAACCCCCAAACTTATCAAAGAAATTTATTTGCAATTACAGGTTTGCATTCTAGGTGGAGGCAGCTCAAATCTTGCTGCATTTCAAACACCCCCTTGGAGAACACTGAAATGCCTGGAAATCGTGGGTTTGCTGCAATATGTTCATTTCCTTTTTATTTGTGTTTCTCAGAAGCTGAGATGTATCAGTTGGGACCTTATAAAATGTCTGCATTTGATAACTGAATTGATAATAAAAGTAACACAAGCAGCATGGGCTGTAAAGACATCCCACTTCAGAGTTTTTGGAAGCTGCTGGATAATGTGTGGCATGAAGCATCTGCCACACCTTGCCATTACCACTGGGTAAACCAGTGTCTTAAAATAATCTCAGCAGTAATTTTTTAGGATTTCTTTTTCATATCTTGCCTCCTAAAGGCCACTAAGATTATTTAAATGAGAAAAAAGTGTATTTGTAACACCAAAACATATTCTGAACAGACTCAAACATCACTTCTATCCTTTGAATTTGAGCACATGGAACAAAAATACACCTCTTTATAATACTTCCATTGCTTGTCTGCACAAGAAAATAAAAGCAAGACTACAGCAGCAGTGCTGCACCATTACAACTCTTCCAAACGATACTAAAGGGGTAAAATTCTATGTATCAACCTAAGCAATTGATGTTTGTGTTGAAGTAGATGTAAAAAACCCCAAAACCAAACAAAGAAGCCCCAGCTTGTTGAACTCAGGTGTAATTGTTAATCCTGGGAAGGTAATTCTAGCTAAAACCAGAGGAATACTGGAAGCAACATATGAACACATGAAGTGCAGAATACTTTAGGATTTTGTTCACATCACTCAGATGGTATCACAGCTGAAGAAGGTAAGTAAAAGAAGAAAGGAACCATCTGTGTGTGTTACACTTGGGTGTGTATTGTAATGCATGGGAACTGGGCAAGGAGAGGTTTAGGGAATGGTGATTTTGACCCCAAAAAGACTGAATTTGACCAGAAAAGTCAAATACGGGATCAGATTAATAACATTTCACTGAGCAACCACTAAGGAATGCCACAGCTACCTTGGACAAGGTGAGATGCATGTCCGATGGAGAAGAAAAGACTGTTTGTGTGTGTGTAATGTATGATTAAAAATGGCTTTGTAACACATTAACATGTACTTCAAAGATTGTTTAAAAAATGCCAGTAGCCTCCACGGAGCACTTGAGTTGACACAGTTGGGAGGCACACTTTTCACTGTGCCCGCTTCAAATGAATAAGCACAGCAGAGTGAATAAATGCAAATGGGTACTTTCTAGAAAGAAAAAAAAAAGCAGGGAACTGGAGAAAATCCAATAAAAATGGGGGATGCTGAACAGCAATGCAGCTTGCACATACTTATCTGAGAGGAATTCCAAATGAATGCTGAATCCAGGAGTTACACTTGGATGATCCAAAATGTTTCTATATTTAAACACGTTACCAAGTCTCAAACTCCTTGAGTAAGACATACTATCAACATATGAACTATATAAACATGTATTTGCTTTTGTATCTATGATTCCTATGCTCATTTTTCCAGATATAGCAAATAAACAAACCCAACTAAAAAGGTATAGGACAAATAGCCCCTTAGTAAGAACAGTGGATATAAAATAGTAAAAAATCTGATCTTAAAATACAATTAATGTGGTGAAACACAAGGATGACGTATCATTCCCATTGCTTTAAATGGGAATGTTTAAATGGCAATAAAGTTTTGTCTCCTTCTCCAAACTATAAAAATCACTTCTCTTTCCAAAGAACGTAACACTGCCAAGCAAGATTTTCACACCCATGCCATTGACCAAGGAAAAAAAGGTAATTCTTCCAATCTAGACTGCTGAATGAAATAACAGGAACTGCTACAGTGTTGTAAGACTTTATTGTCTCCTGCAACCATTAAGATTTTCAGCTTGATCCCCAGCAAATGGAATTATAAACACAGTGCAGCTGGCATGGATTCTTGCTTCTCAGGACTCTGAAAGAATGCTTTGGGGTGAATCTGTGACAGATGTCCATTTATCATTCACAGTTTGTTTTCTGAGCTAACATCATGTCTGTGTCAACGAGCAAAGTAGTGGGGAACAGAAACAGATATGAAAGAATCTGTACCAACCATAATTCAGGAACAGCAGTGATGGAGAGAACAGCTCAAAAAGAGAGAAAATTTGAATTACAGGATCTGTTTTGGTCAGCAGGTACAGGGCACTGTGTCAGAGGATGCATTCAGGCCCAAGGAGGATATGCCAAGTGTGATATCTACAAAACTACACTTAGATATTTCTGGTTGTAGTATCGTTTTGAGAAGTCCTATAAAACTTGATTTGACCTCCCCTCCCACACATCCCCAATAAAATACTAAAATCTGCACTGTTTAATCAGCAGCAGTCATTAATCATGTCATGGCACCCACTGTAAAACCACTGCTGCCACCCATATGTATCTTGTTCAGTTATGATCAATAGAGTTTACCCATCTTAATTGCTCCAGCCTCCCCCTAATTAGAGCTATCTCTGCATTTATAGCTGTTTATTGTTGCTGTGGCTGTTGTAAAGCTCATACATCCCACCAGAAAAGTAAACTCATTTAGTCTAATGAAAATAGAGCTACTAAATCAAGCTAGCATCATTATAGTATTTGCAAACCCTCTGTATCACTGAGCCTATAAACATTCAAACCACATAAACACTTCAACTGGGTAATCAGCAAAGAACAAAGACATAAACTCTCAACTTCAACAAAATGTAGTTTTCCTTCTGTTTCTTTCTCATAAAACAAAGGGATCTACTCCACCCATGTAACACAAGGATGTTCCAAAGTCTGTACCCAAGCCAAAAGACATGTCTCTTTCTCAGGTTACCTTGCAAAAATATTTCCACTCTTTTGGATGTGCTTTCCTGTGTGAATTGGTTTTTGCCTATTTTTATTGGTACTGTCCATCAAATAGACTGACTTGCCATTTCCAAATTCACAGTAGACACTTAATGCAATATAGAATTTTGGACATTTCCCCTCCCTGCCACTGTTATCAATGCCTGGTTATGAAAACTAAGGGTTTTTTAAGATTTATAATCTTCCCAACACAAAATTAACTGAATCAAACCACTTACCTACAAGATAACATCTCTATCTAGTGCATACTTTTTAAAAAAAGTTTCTCCTAGGGCTCAGGTATTATTTAAAATACTAGCAACCCTTATGAACTCATTGCTCTAGAAACAGAATACAAATTCTTAATTAAGCCGAAAAAAACCCCCAAGCTTGTCTTAGATAAACCTCTAAATTTAAACTAATATTGAAAAATTGCAGCTGATTAGAGGTGTGTCCTCCATGAAACGCCTTATCTCATAAACACCTGTGGCAATCACAACTTGCCCAGGTGAACTCCTGACCTCCACTAAGCCCTAATAAAATTGTAGTTGAAAACCATCTGAGAGTGGTCCTGCAGATTAGCGTGTGGCAGCTGAATTTCAGAGCACTACCAGCTGAATTTCAGAGCACTACCATCAGCCTCACAGAGGCTGGACCGAAGAAAAATCCAGCTGCTAGACTTGCTTTTCAGCAAAAGGTCAACTTTTTAGCTACTCCACCAGTTCTACTGTTTAAAGAAAACTTCCATACAGAGAAAACTCTCTTCTTGCAAACATAACAATGAAACCTTCTGCTTTCATTTGACCAGAGGGCAGACACATCTAGACTCTGCACTGGGACGTGGGAACACTGATGGCAAAAACAACTGAATATTGACCTGGCGAGCTCTTGCTTGTAACAGTAGTTTTCTTTTGAAACTGAATTACTAACTCCAAACGCCTGTGCCTTGCAGGGCCCAGATTATCTGATGCCTGACAGTGTTATCTGATACCTGAAAATTTAACCTGGTAATGAACTTTTAAATTATATTCTTACAGTTTCCTAGCAGGTAAATATTTCTATCATATACTTTATGAACTGTTAACTATTTAGTCTGGAATGCCATAGAACCATATAAGCATGTTTTTCAGGGAGTAACTCTGCCCACATTATCCCACCTCTCCACACAGCCAGGTCCCACCTGTTTGACCACCCCCTCAATTCAGGATAAAACTAAATTCTGTGCTCTAGTAAAAGGTACAGCGATGTTCACAAGCATGCACCTAGCAATCAACCAACAAGGGGTTAATTACTATCATGCCTCCTTTTGTTTCATTTTATTTTCATTACAATCGAGTGCAAGGACAGATGTCGTCAGGGCCAGAAGTGACACTAATCCTGTGCTTCTTCCACAATTGCCCCTGGTATTGGTGGTTATCTCAGGGCTATCTGGCTCTTCATTCGATCAGCGATTTCTTTGCACTGTGAAAACTTTGCAATATTCATTACCACTCTGCATCATTTTACACATGAAAATGCTGAAGACAAGACCTAAGCCATGCATTGCCGGCCATATGCACGGTGCAATTAACATGTATATGATCTGTATGCAAATCATGTTATTGGAAATAGAGACTATTAGCATAACAAGCGCTTATTATTTATTGAGATAAATAATAATAGGCATCCTGCTGGGGTCTGACATCCTCCGCCGAAAAAGCACCATCTTTTCTCTCTCCACTTACACGTTCGTCTCTCCTCTTGCTGATTAGCAGCACAGAAAACAGGGAGACTCCCTTCTGTGCCTTTGTTTTGTGGGGGAAGTCTGCTGTGTTTAATAGTGTGTTTAATTTTAACTGCAGCTGATGAAGCCCAAAGCTCCCCTCCCGCCCCGGCGGCTGAACCGCACGCTGCCCGAGCCGTGCCAGCGACTTCACCCACTTTATCTCCCTAATTCTCAACTGATAACAAGTTTAAAGCAGCTAGGCTTCTTTCTCTGTCCAACCACCCACCCCACATTCCCCCCTCTTTTTTTTTTTTAAAGGAATAAAACGTGAGAAAACAAAAGCTCCGCTGTGCAAAGCCATAAACATCTCCAATGTCATGCCTATCCCTCCTATCCCGCTTCAGAAGAATTTAACCTTTTGATCGTTCCAACCATGAAATGCAACAGAGAAACACAATTTTACTATTTTTCAGCAGGTGAGCAAGGCTTGCTTGCTGGATGAGTTCATCAGGCTGCCTGCTGGGAGCTCTGCATCACTGATGCTCTGCATCACTGCTCCCCTGCTCCGCTCCCCACCCCGCAGAAATCCCGGAGGTCCCACTCCTTAACCTTTCCTAGCATTTCTGTGACAGCAAAAACTTGCAGAGCTGTTCCTTGCCTGAAATCCCTTCCCCAGCCCTGCTGGGTCTGCTCTCTCAGAGGATACACCCACTGCTTTGGAGATGGCTGTGTTACAGTAATGAACTAATTAGCAGGGGGAATGAGTTCAATTATTTATCACTTTGCCAAAACTGAGCTGTTTGGACTGAAATTTTCCAAGCTGCGTGCCAACCTAAGGATGGGCTTTGGTCTTGGTTAACAACAGCACAACAGTTCCAAGGTATCATTACGAAATAAGACACAACAGTAAAATACAATGCAATTTTACAGATTTACAATAGTAAACTATTGAGTTGCATTGATCTTCCCTAAAAAAACTCCCTCGGTCTGTTTTCATCAGAGGCACCTTTACACCATGGTGGTGGCACAAAAGCAGCTGAGAAGCAGTGTCTGGAATCCTGTCAGAAATTAATTTTAAGAAGAGGCTTTAGGGCTCTCTCTTGCCCCCTCTGCTTTGGTAAGCTTTAGCAAAAAGTCTCCAGCTGCCAGTTCTGCTACTGCTAGAGGAAACATCTCTGCTTTAGAGATGTTTGGAATTCTTTTATTAAATATCATTAAATATCCTGTGGGCTTATAAAAAAATGTAACTTCACGACACTAAGACAACTCCCTTGGACCCCTTGTTAATTTTTGTGGTTAAATCAGCTGGGGGAGATGTGGGAGCTCAAGGACTTCCACCTTAATTCTTTCCATCCCACTTCCTGTCCTGATAGCTCCACAATAGTCAAGAGTCAAATCAACACCTTCCATTATCTTATGTTGATATTATTTCCAGCAAATAATTTGGCAGGAGAGACAGGGAGAAATATTCCTACAGAAACAAGCCAAACAGAGGAAGCCAAAACAGAGATCCCTGTTCCAATCAGGCACAGCAGCGACCCGAGCTAAACTTTGTACATTATGACCTTCATCACTGCATCACTGCTCTGTAAGGCAAAATCAAGAACGAAAAACAAACACTTATCTTCTGTTTTAGCCACGCGCAGTAATGAAATGAAAATAATTCTAAACCAGCCTCTTGTTCCTCTGTCCTATTTCAACATTGGCAGAGTGTGGCCATCCAGCTCAGGCTGGGCTGTGAAATGGTGTCTCACTTTGCTATCAGAGACTTAAGCTAGGTCTGATAAAGACAGCTCTGTTCCAGTGAATTCCTCTAGAATTAAGGAGTGGTCATTGGATATATTTGTTCAGAGTGAATGAACTGAAGCACACAAGGGAAGACAGGATGAAAGGACAAAAGTCAGTAGGTGTATCCTGGCCCTCCAGCCCCCAAATGAAAAAACAGATAAAGTTAGATTAAAACACACACTCGTATTTAGCATTTGAACAGGCACACCTAAAAAACTACCAGAAAAGTCTTTGCCTTCAAGACGAATAAAGAAATAAACAAAGATTCCACTGGAAAACCCCTTCTTGGTTATTCCCACCACTTTCCCTCTAATGTGTGGTTATGCTTTGGTTCAAATAGATTTTTAAAGACACAAAGAACAGAGTTCTCAGAGATTAGTCTATATGACAGTAATTGCCTCAGAGGTTTTCCTTCTAAACACTCTGTTTTCCTTGTCTGCCTTGAATCCATTCTACTACAGTTATAGCTACAGTTCACTACTATTCCTGAAAATGTCCAAATAAAGTTTCGTTCTCCTCCCATGATCTCACACAGACTTGCTTGGCCAAGTCATAAGTTACCTTTGGCTCTCATTTTTTAATTTCTAAAATAATCCCTTGTTCCTAAATGATTTGATAACATACACATTGCCATAAAAAAATTCAACCACATCACCATATATTGCAAGACCCCTCATTTTAAGAGTGTTAAAACCTGGAGGTAAAATCAGAGTCTGATGTCAATAAATCAGAGAACAATGTACCCAAAGTGGGGAGCGACTTGAAGATTCAAACACGTTTCATGGGCAAAGCTGGGCTGCAGTAATTTGCAGAGGATGCAGATAGATGTGATGAAAGCCCACCCTGACAGCACAACCATTGTTTGGGAAGAGATGGATGGCTGCATGGGAAAGCAAACTGGTGGCACAGAGAGGATAATGGAGGAAAGGTAAAATAACTCACAGAAAAGAATGGCTAGGATTGTGCTGGTGGAGGGAGGAGAACATATGGTATGACTCACAGAAAAGAATGATTATTTTATCAGTCACACATTTAGCTCATTACAGCTGATGTAAAGTCAGCCCATAAAACCTTGGTGTGAGAGATGAGAACGTCACTAAAATTGAGAATTGTTCAGAAGCTACTGCAGAAAGGGACCTAAACTCTAAGTCACATCACAGGAGACACCTCTGATTCTACCCTCTGGGTGTTGGTGCTGGAGGTCAAACCACCAGCATGCTTTGGCCAAAAGGAATAACAAGCAACTTCTTGTTGCTATATGGCATTTTGGCTTTTAACCTCTATTAACAAAGAAACGACTCAGTGCTCAGAGTTAGAAGCCAGCGAAGAATTTCAATAGAAATTAGAGCAGAGAACTCACAGCCTGACTTCAATTCGAAATCACAGTCTTCTGATCTCACAAAATTTCTGTCTTCCTTTTGCATGCACATTTAATACATCAGAAATGTGTAAATGCAGATTTCTTATCCGTCTCATGAGTCCTTCGGTTCAGAAATGCTCTCAAAGCACAAATGGATAAATTCTCTACCTAGGAGTAGATAGAGGATACATACACACAGTCCCAAACACAGTTTAAATGGAATATAAGGCTTTCCTGGGTGGACGCAACCTCTGTGAACTCAATCTGGCACAGTATATTCATATTTCTTTCCCATAGGCTCATGTTGGTGATTCTTCCTTCTCCCCTTCCCTCTTTTCATAGAGATACACAGCTGCCTATAAACACATCTCTAGCCATTTCCTGCTATTTCCTCCATCCCTCCTGCATTCAAAACAGTTCCACCTTTGCAAATGCAACATTATGTTTCAGTCGTCCCTGAAAATAAAAATTAGGTCTTTGCATAAAAATGCTAATGCAACATGAAACGATGCATGTGCATGTCAGATGGTATCAAATAACACGAATGGTTTCAAAGAAATGTTTAAGGCATTAAGTCATGTTACGAGGAGGATTTCTAGCTGCAAGTTTCATAACAACAATAAATCAACCTTGACAATGAACATGAAAGAGGGAATGAAACCTTTTTGAACACTCAAGGTGGTTTGCTCATTTCCCCCAAACCAAAACGAATGAATTAGTTGATATATATGAAAATTAACTTGAACTAACAACATAATCAGAAAAGATAAACTTTAAAGTTAAAATTAGATTAAGAAGATAAAAATATTACTTGGGGCTGATGAGAGCACATGGTAACTCCACAGTAGCTGCTGAGCTGAGCCTTTGAAAGTTAAGGAACAACAGAAAAATAACATATAGGCAAAAAGAGCTGACCTCAGCCCTTGGACTTTGCTCAGGCTCTAATCAGACTTCCAATGTTTAGCATTTACCCTCTGGCTACTTATTGACCACCTATAGCTGGACACACATAAACACAGCCTCTAGCAAAGGGGAGGTTATCCAGCCTCCCTGTGCTAGCCCTGCACACAGGTTTCACACCTTCCAATGCCACTCACGGCAAATTAATTAGCCTCAAATTGCAGCGATCAGCTTTAATAAAATTAGATGTTTTCTTTTTAGCGAGAAGATGCAAGAAAACTTTGGCTAATAAAAACGAATTGCACACATTCTCAGTAATACTGCTGCAGCAGCACAATGTAGCTCCGAGTGTTTCCAACTGTGGAGTGTGCAATTATTTATCCTGGCCAAATATATATTTAACTGCATACACTTAAGCAGCATTAGAACATCATGTGAAAGCCTTAATGCCTGTTTATATAATAGCAGGGTGTTTTTAAGCCCCATGGAGCTGCATAACACTGAGCTGTTTTTAAGCCTCAGGATGTTGGAGCTCAGAGCAGAAAGATCAGGAGCAAAGTGACCACTTGTCCTGTGGAGTCTCAACGTCATTGTGAATCCTATGAGCTGTCATAAAAAGGTCACAAAGTCACCTTATCACACTGCTGAAAAATCCCTGTGCCATGAGGAAGCTGAGGAACCCAGAAGAGCAGGATGGGATTTACAGATAAGAAGTGTATGGACCCCCAGTATGGAATATCTTGTTGGACACCAAGGAATTTGTGACATAAGCAGTAGCTCCAAGAATCCTGGGGCAGCAAAAGTAGAGTTATACACTTTTGCCCTTCCCACTCCACTCCCCAGCTGGTAAAATGCAGCCCAGCAGCTCTACAGAGATGGAATGTCCTTCCATTGGGGACAGACATTCATTCCACATGGTCCATACCCTCCATCCTCTGCACTTCTGTCTGTGCACATACATGGGAAATGAGACATTCCCTGCTCTAGGACAACTCAGTTATAGTTGCTGGGTAAGGGCTGTGGCAGAAGGGGAAAAGAGTGCACCTCTTTGTGAAGTGCCATGGAAACAGGGAAGGAACCTGCATTTTATCTGAGACATCTGCTTCCACGAGCAGCAGGTCAGAGATGCTTCCACCTCCTTTGACATCAATCAGCCCAAAAGTATCCTCCTTGCTTCACTAACTCCTAAAAACACAGGAGCTGCCATTCAGGGCACTTGAAGGAGATGACTGTGAAATACACAGCATTTTAAATATGAGCTTAAAGTTGTGGATACCTCAGAGCTTCTTCTGCTACACTGCAGATGTGGATATTTATCGGATATACCTGGGCAGTGGTACCACCCAACTTCAGACATTTTAGTTAGCTGTCCAATTTAGGAGTCTCATTCCTCTGCATAGGCAATGGAGCAAAGCATCCAGATATCCTGAATTCCATGGAGAGGTCTCACTGATGGAAACCCTTCACCACCTGCAGTGTTTGAAATCTCTTCACTGGTGGGGACAAAACTGAATAAATGACTGAATTTTCAATAAACTTAGCAGAAAAAAAAAAGAGGAGGGGAAACATTAATCTGCTAAATAGAAAGCTTAGATCCTGGTTATCAACATTAATATTTAGATCTACATGGAAACAAACACTAATAGAATACTGGTAAAATCACAAGAGAATATATAGCTATATAGTAGGAGGTAAAACAAACAAATATTGAAATGTACAATTATGGACAACAAAGATGGACAAGAAAAATCAAAGGGAGAGTCATCAGGTTTTCCAGTAATGAGACATTTAGTAATAAACACTATTTTTGAAAAAATCACTGGTCTAGAAATTTGCTTTACAGCCACAATGAGCTTCCACGCTCCTCAAACAGCCCCAGAGTGGGATCCTGCTTGGGGAGCCTGACAGCTGCCTGCTATTAGTTTTATCTATTCAATCTCCAAATCCCAAACTCAGAGGTTACTGGTGTAGGTCAGCTGCAAGACCGTGTTGACTGTCTTGCCATTCGACATGGAAAACCAAACAACAAAGTCTGCTCTGTGTCAGCAGGCATATCACATTCTTTGGTTTGTCATGCAAAGCACAAAGACCCTGATACAGTTCAAAATGGTCTTTGTATCTACAATCCTGTTTACCCTTGGAATACAAGCTTAATTTCCCACATGCCTAAAGTGTTTTGAAAGTCACTTCATACAACAGAGAGACAGTGCTCATATCTGGCTACAGAACCAGAAATAGATGTTTTCAGAAGAGCCTCCAAATCAGCACTGAGATCAACTTTATACTCACACACTCAGAGTGGGGGTGTATGAAAGGAAGCATCTCTTCAGGAAAATCTAGTTCCAGCACTGCACGAGCATGATTTTGCCATCCCTAGATGCAAATTATTCAGCTGCTTCAATCAGGCAGTTTTCTCTGTTTTCACAGGATCAGTGCCCACAGTTCTGGCACCTCCACCTGTCCCCACAGAGCAGCCTTCCAGGGGAAGTGACAAACTCTTCACAGGGGCAAAAAGAAAAGTCCTGGCTTGGTCAGGATGAGTTGCTCCCTTGAGGACACTCCTCCCACCCTCCATGAGCTTTGTAGAGAACATCAGCTCCTACCTTAAACATTTTAATTAGATGCTGCAGGAGAGATGTAATTCCCCCTGAAATGTAAAGGAATGCAGAACCAGAATCACAGCTACAAAAGCAAGGGGCATGGCACCAGGGGAAAGGTTTCAACAGGAAATGCAGCTCCTAAAGCCTAAGCCCACACTATCTCTTACATATGTTTACATGGACTCAAAACAGGCAATGCTGAAGAGGATTAGAACTAGAGTGATAACCAAGCACATAAAGATTGCCCAATCTACTAGCTTTGCAGGGAAGCGCTTGCAGCTTGCTGGGTGTTTGGTTTGGTTGGTTTGTTTTTACTACTGAGTGGTAGAATTGCACCTTCTCATATGAAGAAGTTCTTGAAAAAGGCTAAGAACTGCTCTCAGCTGCCTCGTCAGCCTGTGGAGCTACTAAACCAGGTATTAGAGAACACCTGAATACCTGAGTAAGAGAAGAATAGGATAATTCTTGGCTTCTTGAATGAATGGAAAAGGAATTGTCCCATAGGAAAATCAAATTTAATTTTACAAGTTCAATTAACTCACAGTTAACTAACGGGCACAAAACTGCTTTAACAGCCACCGCCCCCCCCGGGCCAATCATCCATCTGCTACTGCAACATGATGTGGCAATTTGGGGTCTGGAGAGAAATTTTTGTACAAAAACAATCTCTGCTGAAAAATTACCTACTTCCTTAAGTCAGCCCCTCCTCAAAACTCCCTGTAGCCTTCAAGCAGCTCCCAACCTCACTAAGGAGATAGCTGGAATCACACTCTTAGCTGCCATCATGCAATGAGTAAAATTAGGCTGAGAAGAACCTGGGTAATCCTGGGGGTCATTCCTGACCTCCTCCTTCACATCTTCAAGGGAGCTCTATGAAGCACCTTCAAAACATCAAAAAACACACTAGAGTATGAAAATAACAACTGTGGTGAATATGAAAAACCAAAGCCTCAACAAAGAGACAGCCCTTAGAGCCTGTAATGATCTGCTCCCTCTCCCCAGTTCACCCCTCCAAGTTAAAAATCCTCCACCTCTCCCTTTTCTGCAGCACACAAACATCAGATCATGGCTTTCCTTGCTACATCTTCCTCTGCTTTGTAGGTATTGTTTGTCTTTGAGAGTTAGATTTAGAGCAACGGCTCTGCAACTTGTGTTCAGGCATGAAAATTCCTGCTTCTGTTTTAGACCTGGAAAAAAGTTGACAGGAAGTTTGTCATCTTTAGAGACACTGCTTCCCTTGGCTAACCCTGCCACATTTGTATGTAGAGTGACCATTTTTACCTTTTGGTAATGCTCATTTCACCCCCAGGTATAGCTACTATACCTTTGTTTTCAACTACTATTTGTTGCTTAACTTTGCAATTACTTCATGTAATCTAAAACCGCCTTGGATTACAGCTTGTGAAAAAGATTCCTTGGAAAATAAAGGTCTATGGTATTGTGATTCTAATCAGCAGATCCCAAGGCCATAAACATCAAAGAATCTCTGCAATGTGAATTTCCCCTGCTTCTCTAAGTCAGTTTTCAAGATAAATGTGGGATCTTTCAAAGACAGAGAGATGAATATCTACAGGTACCAAGGTACAACCTGCATATTTAGAAGCAGTAGGTACTTTTTTCTAATTTAGTGATAAAATCCAAACAGATGGTCAAACAGGGCAGATGACCTGTTAGGCGTGAATCATTTCACCAGTCCTGTGACTTTACTGTTAAGCAACTCTAGATGGGCATTTATACACAAATTGCAGTGACTCACAGCACAGACACAGCCAGCAATGAATGCTCAAAACCACTTTTTATCTACATTATCCTAAAACAATTCAGAGAGTTCAAGTTATTTTTTAGAAAATTATGCCTATTTAGTATGCAGGAGCCTTATACAGGGGTGTTCTGCTGTCCCAGCAAGGAAAAGAAATGGGAAAAGCAGAATTTATAAATTATCTGAACCGTAACAACTTAATGCAAGTGCAACTGCCAGGACTTTCTGGAGCTGAAGGAACTGTGAACTGTTGGCATGAAATCTTCCAGGGAGATTGGAAATAGTGTGGCAGCAGCTTCCTCTGCTGAGCTCTCCTGAGGTCTGCAGATGACTTCAATGGATAGAGTTACTCCTCCTGACAGAAAAGACATCCTCCCTCCGCAAACTCATTCACATAAAACTCCAGAGGAATCTCCCTGCAAGTCCTTTCCAGTGAACCTGGACGGGGAGATGCTGTGGGGGAAGGAGATGATGGGAATTCCATTGCCATCACGAGGCAGGAATATCTATTTCTGTGTATTATTACAACAGTTGGGTCCATCTGAAGTTTAAGATATAACCCAGTCATGTTTGAACAACTTAAGACAAAGACTATCCAGTCTATATGTCTACAGGTATCTATTCCAGAACCATTTTCTGGTTTTCCCCTTTTCTTATGTATTGTGCTAAAGCAGTAAAACTCCAGTAATGATAAGCTGGGGAAGCTCTGCTACATCTTCATTTAACTTTAGCTTCACTGTTTCAATTAAGAAGAAAACTGAAACCACACAGTCAGGACTTAAGGCTGTCTTATCCTACCATAAAACTACAAAAATAATTTAACAAAAATGTCCTTTTTCTTTTCCTCATATTATAAAATTTTCCATTGTCTACAATAAAGCAGCACCTAAAGAAAAAGGAAAAAAAGTAGAATTGATGCAGCTTAAAGGAAATCTGATGCAGCTTCTTAAGAAATACCCATCAGCATCATGAACATAATTCTGCTTTCAGTGGAATCTGCCTCCTCCCAAAAGCAGTGACATCTTCTCTCCCCACTTTTCCAAACAGGCCAATATTTCCCCCATCTTGCTTCAGCTTGCTTTTCAGCCCTTCTGAAGTGTGATCCAAGCCCCCCTGATTATGAAGGCAATCCAACAATCTCCCTCCATCTCCAAGAACTAACCCATCCTTGCACTGATCTCATCACTGTAGCAGGATTCAAGAAATTAAATTGCAGTTAGTGAATTTAAACATACTCCAGATAAAGGGGTTTACTCCACAAATGTGAAATACTGTCTACTACCTGAGCCAAGAGACATATAAATAACCTTAAACTGTTTTTATGAAATGCAAAGTAACAGCAGAATGTCACTCCAGCTATTTTTGAAAGCTGTAATTTTTCCCATTTGTCCTGCACTCAATGACATTCTTATTAATAGCAAAGTATGTGTGCTCTGCATGGAATGTCCTCTGGCTTTCTGCTCAGCTCCTGCTTCACTTCCAATCCTTCTTTCCTGTCCATCTCCTGTCCAGGCTCCACAGGCTCCTCTGGGATTATCCAAAAATCTTTCCAAAAGCAGGAAATACTTCTAAAATGCTACTGACTGCCAGGAAGAAGCTTCAGTCACAAATCTGTCTAAGAGTTAATCTGAATGTAGACTTGTTTTTAACCAAGAGCATCACAAGATTGTTATTGTAGTCATCAGATGTGACCAGGATACAGAAACACTCTTGAAGAGCAAGCTCAGCCCCTGTTTTTACTGTTTTACCTACAGTCCATCCATGCTGGAGCTGCTGGAAGCACCAAGACAACACAATCCACTATTTGACATGATCTTTTTATGATCTTTTCAAAGACCTTTTATGCCTTTATGCAAAGCCAGGTAACTCATGCAACCTCAAATAAAACAGTAAAAGGGAAACAATCCAAGTAAATCATGTAAAAAGTTATTTAAGCATTTTATCACTATTTTTTTAAAAGACATTTCCCTAATAGTGTTAAGGTTACTCTAGACAAGCTCACATTAGGTCTTCTGTCCCAGTCACAAGGATGTGATAAATCAGCAGAGGTCTGAATTATCTCCTCTAAATAAACAGCTTATACAGGTAAGCAACTACAGAAGATTCATTCAAATTTAACTTATCTATATGTATAACAAATGCAAGTTATAGATATGAAGGCAAGGGCAAAGTTTACTCTCAGATGGAGCAGCTGCATCTGACAAGGTGAAATCAACTTAAATAACCAGATGGCACACACCAGGTCCATACAAATATATAGAACAGATAAAACAACAGGAGATTTATTTCCAACCTTGAAAAAAAAAAATCACAAACTAAATTTAAAAAATAATCACAAACTAAATACAAAGGTTATTTTAACGCCTTTTTTGATTTAAAATGCCTTTGTTCTAGGCAAACACAAATTATCTTGAAGTCAAAAAGTAAGCTCAGCTGTGCTGTGCAATGATTCCATTAACCTTGCAATCAAGCATTAAATTCAATTCCCTTGTTTGGAGTTCCCTGCTACAGGGGAAAATGTACTTTGTAAGGTCTGTGCTATACCTTACCACAGCCAATGAGTAAAAGCCTCACAACTAAACTCCTACAATTAATAACACAAGAAACTAAACAATTTCCTATATTGCAAAAATTCCTCTGATAACTTTTTAATGATTAACCTCATGCTCACAGGGTTTCCCACTTGTTCTCCCATGCATTCAATGAACATCTGCTTTGAACAAGTTAAATATAATCTTAATATGTTTTCTGCATGTACCAATAAAGCAACTCAGCACTCTTGCTCACTGCCTCCACTCACATAATGAAGAAAGCAATTAATTACTGCATAGTTTTATTCACCTCCTTTTCCTCATGCTCATTTTCACCCTGGAAAACTGCTGCTCAAGCTAAGACTAACTTTTTGCTTAAACAGCACATCATGGTCACCCAGCAAACAAAGAGGAGCTATTCTTTAACCACTGCTCTGTTATCAGAAACCTCTCATCTTCTGAATAAGGTATTGTATTTTAAATAGAAAAAACTAAATCAAAGCGACACATCATCATATCACCAGCTCTGGGACCAAGGGTAATTTTTCTGCCGTGCAGAGTCTTTATTGTGTGCAAAGTCTGTTCCCTCCACGTGAACTGAAAGGATGATTTTCAAAGTTGAAATAACTGACAACCTAGGGATTGCATTTCAGTGGGTCACAGTCCCATTCTAGGTGGAATATATTTAAGCACACAAATAATCCCTCTTGTCAAATGTTCCTAATTGATGCCTGATGTGTGCTGTCTTCAGGGAAGGAGCTCAGCAAGCAAAAAATGTTGCAAGCACAGAAAATACTGGATAGGGGAATGAACCAATTACAAGAATGTATCACCGGCTGGCCAAAGGCTGTTACTTAAACAATAATCTGCTTTATTTTAGGCCAGTGCTGCGTTTAAACAGATGCTTCTGCTCCTGTGGCAATGCTCAGAAGCCACAGCAGCAGAAGAGGATGACACTCGATTCGTGTCCAGCTGCATCACAAGGTGGCAATGCCTTCACCCACAGGACCAGCAGCCAGGGCTTGTTGGGTTTCAAGCTGCAAATTTCTGAGAGAGACACGAGCTCCTGGAAAAATCCAGGCATATTTTACAACTGGCAAGCATATGTTGACCTGTAATTCAAACTGAGCTGGGATTCTCTGAGAGGTTTTAGCTCTTTTGTTTAGGTTTGACATCCTGCTCTTTGCTAGCATGGCGAGGACGCCAAAGCAGATTTAGCTCTAAATCTGGGCAGATTTAGATGTAGTTTGCTTAGAAAACAAGGCTAGATTCTCCATCACTTGTATTTCCTTGGTAATAAATGCATCACTGTGAAGAAAGTATCAGTCATGTCAAGCTCAGTCAAGTGCATTATGTACCGGGGATGACTTTTTGATAACAAAAAGTGAAAAAACTTAGAGTTCAAAAATTGGTTTGAACCTGTATCTCAAAATTCATGTTTTAAACTTTGAGGCCTATCATGGATGTAAAAGGATAAAGGTCACTTACTACAACAGTAACACTGACCAGGCTTTGAAAGGGAAAGAAGCAGCTATATGCTGACCTATATTACAAGCAACACTATTTAACCCATTTATCTCAAGTTTACCAGGATATTTCACTGGGTCCCCTTATGATTGCACTCTTATAAATTATGCATTTCCAGTCCCCTAATTCTTGATATTTGGCCTTGACTGTTCACACTGCATCACTGGACTTGGGAGAATCAGTAAACAGGACAAGAGAAGTCAGTCTTTTATTTAAATAATGTTTGAAGTAGAAAAGTTTTACATTTTCTTCGGTTGCCTCCCATCCACAGAAATGCAGCGGAGATCCCGGCGAAGCAATCGGGAGGCGTTAAACCACCGTTTCTCCTGACACCTCAGTGAGCACTACAACCCAAACCACCCGGAGAGATTCCTACCCAGCACTCAGAACCCGAATCACCAGGGGTGCCGTGTCCTACCTGTCGGCGTCGCCGAGCCCCAGGGCGGTGTTGCGCTGCAGCGTCTCCCGCACAGCGGCCATGCCGTCGGGCAGCCGGTTCAGCCGCCGCGTGTACAGCCCCAGCCCGCCGTCCGTCAGGTACCTGCACACACCACAGCAAAGGGCCACCGTCAGCAAAAACAGGAAAAATATCCGTGTGTTGTCACAGCATCCACCTCCCGCCTCGTATGTGGCGATTTCCCCGCTTTTCAGTCAAGGGTGTTGCGCGGAATTAGAAGAAAGGAAGATGGGAGGTATCTTCTGCCTCTCGTCATTCTCCATTGCACCTTGCACTCTCTCATATCAAGAAATGAATTTCGAAAACTTAACTTTCAGTAAGGATGCCAACACAGAATTAATTTAGGATTTGTGAATGCTGTCATTAACAATCCCTTCTTGCCCAAAAAATACACGGTTTATACCGCTCTGAAATTTTCTGCATGGGCTAAAGCACAATCTTAAAATCTCAAACCTTTTACAAGTTAGCTGCAATGATCACACTGAATTAATCCCTAGGTTTTGCCAGTAAACAATGAACATTAAGCATTCCGCAACTTATAGAAATCATTATGAATGAAAAGTTTTTTCAACCTTATTTTGGCTCCTCCATTCTACTCTGGCTGCAACTGCGACCTTGAGCCACCAGCATTTAAAAATTACTATTTACTATTACTATTCTTAGGCATTAAGAAGTGCCAGGTGCACACATGACACTTCATAAATTGCTAAAATAGCACATTTCTTACTTTCTGGTTTAGACAAACGAAAAATGAACCTTCAATGGAACAGAGATGACACACGGTGGGCAATGGCACGGAGTGAGCCCTGTGTTACATCATGTAGGTCTACACAGCAGCACTGGCAGCTGAGTAAACACACCATGAAGGTTTTCACACACCTGAGACTGAAATAACTTCAACAACTCCAGCACTACAATCACTGTTCCCAGCATGCTGCTGGACATGAAACATAACCCATCGAGTTAGGAGCTGACAGCACAGGATCTCCTCAATCCTTTTAGCCACTCTCAGCAAGTCAACAGCAGACCACAGAGTAGTATCCAGATACTCGGGACACCTTCCTCTTAAGAAAGCACAGAGCTTTCTCCCTGACCGTGAGACACCCTCATCCACAGCAAGGCAGGAGAGATGATCTGATGCTCTGAGCTGCAGCCAGAGATCTCACTGTCCAGGTGTGCTTCACCCAAATCAAATTTGATTACTCCATTTATAAAAACGGGGTGGTGAAGAGTTGGGGAGCCTTGCCCAATCTGCTGATTAGCATTGCACTTCAATGTATAAATCTGTACCAGGAAAAACCCAGGAGCCTCTGTAGAGTCTGACAAAGAGGTTTCCAAGCCCATCAAGTCAGACACAGGAATGTTCCCACAGGAATATTCAGCAGATCTGTGGGGATTCTCCAAACTCTCTCAAACAAAGGCTGTAAAAAGCACGAGGAGCAGTTGCACTATAACACGTGGAACTCATCTTAGGTCTGGCATTCCAACTTGTGTTTGACAGTTTATAAATATTTTGTCGTGGAATAATTTTTTTTTCCTCAAGCTACTAAAATAAAGGGGAGGAACAGAAAAGTAGAGCTTAAGACCATATTGTTATACAAACATGCAAAGAGTATTTTGCAAAAACATCTCATGTACATACATTAATTGGTTTACTGCAGCTACTTGTCTGCACATGAAACAAGTTTCTGTATGAATACTCTTTGCAGCACGTGGGCTGGAAAATGCAACTTTTGGCTTTGCTGTCAGATTTCTGGCATATTGGTCCTGTGATACAAAAGATCTATCTACAGCTGAAATGGATTGTTTTTCATATTTATTACTCAGAATGCGTGGAAATAAATATGTGAAAAACTCTTAAGAGTTAGCCATGCTGAAATCAACGTCTTTTCACCAGCATCAGAGTATTCAATCTTCATCACAGCAACTCAGCAAGCTAAAAGATTAGAATAACACTGCAGTAGCATCAATCTGAAAATGAAGTCGGATTTTCATTGGTTTCAAGCACTGATAAATCTTACAACTTGGTGCCTTTGGCAGCTTTGACAACTGGATCACACTTTTCTAACCAAGTCCATGTGAAAAAGCACAGCCATAAACGATGACTTTTACACCCATAACAACAGGACAAGTTTGTTACATGCCAGAACAACACAGGACAGGCTTTTGTATTTTGAAACAGGTTTGTGTAATCACAGTTTGAAAGCTTTATATCTTACTTTTATTTCACGCAATATCCTCTACCCAGGAATATTTAATTCAGAAAAGATTCCAAAACCAATGATGACTGAAGTCCTGCATGCAACAGCGAGGTGAAGAAGGAAAGGTACTAGCTTCTAAAATCTGTGGTGAAAAACACATTTAAAAGAAATGAAAAAAAACCCAAAAGCCTCTTTACTACCATTGGTTGTAAAGAGATGGATAGGAGAAGATTAAAAGTTATTGGTGCCACAAACGTCCAGCCGTTGCTTTCTTTTCCTCTCTCTCCGCCATTTCAAACTTAAAATTGTCTTGACTCTAAAAAACTGTCTTGCCCTTATTATTGCTACAGATTTTTACTTTATTAGAAAGGAGAATATAATGAAGGCACATTTTTCTAAAGAAAATCTTCCAGTGTTTTACTCAGGTTGGGGAACAAAACCAGGAAATATTACCATCTATATATCTGTAATAGTACTCAAAGTTATTGGAATTTATTGTCCTTTCACATCCACACAATATGGAACCCAAGAGTATTGGCTTCTCCTCTAGAATGACACATTGCGATCCAAAGAAATGTACTAGGCTTAACTGCAATTTATCTGACTTATCACATTAAAAAACATGATAAATTTGCACTACCAGCCGTGCTGGCTTCATGACTCTTACAAACTTTGCAAGTATATTCAGTGCAAAAAAACCCCAGGACTCAGAAGTATTTTTTCACCTGTCCCAATATAAGAAAAAGTTTAAACATATGATCTGGGGAAAAGCATGGTATCCAGACTCTGACTTTTATAGAGACAGGTAAATTCTACAAAAAATTTAATCTCACATATGCTTTATGAATGGCACCAACAGCCAGAGGGGAATGACTGCCTTTATTGAAGCTGAATATAATAATATTCAATTAATAGACAGTGAGACTGGGATGATGATGATGATGATGGTTAAGGGGAATTTCTAATCTTTTCAGGAATTAATGTCTGAATATTCATCGCTATAGTTTTACTCTTCATCAGCAGGGAAAAAAAATTAACCAAAATTCTGTCAATATGAAAAGACTCAGGTTAAACAAGAGCACTATTATGCACTTCTAACACACAATTAGGACTTACAGCCCACTTTCTAGGTGACACTTTTTTCCTATTAGAAAGTGGCTCCTTGCCCTGCATTACAGGCATAAAGTCATTTGCTTTGGACAACCTGGACCTTTAAATTTCTCTTTTCTTTAGCCAGATACACCCTTTCTGCGGCTCTGAAATTCTGAGTGCTGTAACAAGCCCTTCCAAGTGCAATATTTTTAGGGTATTTCTGATGCTGAAGTGATTTATTCCTCTTTCCTGAAAGGCATGCTGAGGAAATGGGAATGGGTTATGCCAGGGATCAGCAAAATCCAGTGGTCTGAATCACTTGACTTCTGTCTGCACTCCCTACTTACTGACAGATACAGCCAGCCAAGAGCTGTACACACTTACTTTTATGGTCTGACAACTCTACCACTTCATATATATTCATTTCACTCCTTAACGCATGAATATGAATTTTCCAAGTTTGAAAACAGATAGCCGAGGGACAGGCATTCTTTACTTAGGATTAGGAAGAGAAGGAGCAGCAGGGGAGCCAGCAGCACACAACAGACTGGGCAAGCCTATCCTGCCCTGCTCAGAATCCTGCAGCTCCATAATCCAAATCCCACAAGAAGAGAGCAGCAATGTGCCCCAAGCAGGACCTGACTCTGGCAGCTCAGGTGCTCCTGCTTTCCCCTTGGTGCTTTGGATTACAGGCTGGTGTGGAAATTATTGCCCAGGTGTCTCCTGACAGAAGACTTGCCCAGCAACCCAAGTGCTTGAAATTTTAAGAAACAAAAAGTTCATTGGAATTACAGCTTTTGGATTATTCCACATATCAACGTCTGCTTTGACAGGCGGAAGTTTTCTCTTATTGATGCAGCAGTAACACTGTTATCCCTAATGCTTTCCTTTAACTCTCTATTTTCACTAGGCTTCATCTGTCTCGTCATTACAGTCAGTTAAACGAGATCAAGAGGCTTAACGAGCTTTGAGTATCAAAGAACAACTCTAACTTTGCCAGTCACTAAAAACCCACAGCAGAGAACTCCCCAGTGCTGTTTCTGAAATACGCTGAATGGGATCAAAACCATCTTGTTATTGCAACTAGGAATATGTCCTAAATCTGACTTAAAAAGAAATGCTACCCTAACAGCTGGTTGACGACAACTCCAAATTTCTCAGTTTAGTATGAATTTGATCTGCATTTTTCATCAAAACACTGGCATTGGACCATATGGTCTTTTCCCATGTTTATATACCCCAAAGTCTTTCCAACCACTATTCTTGCCTGACTTGAATCAGTACTTGATCTCTCGAACCAAAGGGTTGAACACAGACCCTGTCTACAAGCCTGTGGCTGGTTTAAATTCCATCATTGATCCCTGAGAATTTCAACAAAAACATTCAGAAACAGGATGAGGTCCTGAGCTTTCAGGTTGGGATTCCTAATAGAGTGCCCAAATCCCTGATATTAGACCAAATATTACATTTCAGGTTCGTAAAAGTGCAAACCTGTTGCTCAATTCATAAAATTTAATTTACATTTAAGGCAGTCAATAATTCATAAATTGACTTTTACTAACCATTTACAATTAACAAACTATTGAATGAACTATGAATTGTTTTGCAGATGCATCAAACATGGAGTAAACCCTGAACAAATTCCTTGCAGACTCAAGAATCCTAATCACTGCTGGAAAGGAGGAGATACCTGTTCCACTAACAGGTAAGACAGGAAAAATGGGATTGTGTACAACTTAGTAACTATATATTAGTTTCATAGTTTATTTAGAGAAACCTCTCACGTGTAAATCACCAACAGCATGAATGGTGCTGCTTATTCACATTGCTCAAACCAGCCTAGAAGCAAAACAAGTTCATCCCATTAACTACTTAATGCTCAGACCTTTCTCCATGGAAAAAAAAATGAGAAATCTGCAGAAATAAGTGGCTTTTGTGAAATCAATGTTTTTCTATCTGGAGATGTATTAAGGCTGCCTGGCACATAAGTTCGTCAGCAGCCATCAGATAACAATTTTCAGGCACTGCTGTCCGAGGCTAAATTTTTTTCTATGTCTTCTCAGCTTCAAGCAGTCTGCAGGCAAGGAATTTCAAGGGCAGTGTAGCCTGTAAGGGACTTGAGTGGCTGCTGCTCCTACATGTCCCCACTTCCAGAACAACTGATTGAGCTTTTGAAGAAACCAGTTTCCTGCGGAACCAGCAGCCTTAGATATTCGTGGTCAAAGAGAAGCTGTTAATACATTAATAAAATATTAGACTGAAAGAAAGTGTCCCTCACATGGCTGCACCCATTCCTGCTCCAGAGGAGACTCTCCAGGGTATGATCCTCTTTCCAACACTCACTCCACCTGTAAGCCAAGGGCACCTTAACCTCAAATTCACCTCCACCTCAAGGAGGAGGCTTGCTCCAGCATTGCTTTTAAAACCCTTTTTTAAAATCTAGTCAGCCCAGACAGACTGGGCTGGAGTCAGACTGGAAAAACCTGAGAGGTCAATCCTGTCAGGTGTGCATGGAAACATCACTCAGGACCCCAGGGAAACATGGGTGGAAACTCATTGCTGAAAAGAGGACAACCAAGCACCACCACCAGGGTTGAAGCCAGCTGAAAGCCCACCAGAATCACTCAGTTGCTCAATGGGGTTTTGCACATGCCAGCTTTGATTTAAATGCCTAAATTCTTTCTCAGAGTGCATTTCAATGAAAATCATAGAACTAAGCTATAGAATAAGTGAGCCATTTTTCACCATCCTCTTTAATTCTGTTCAGGAGAGGAATGACCTGAGACCAGACAGGATTAACGAGGGAGTGCTGCTTCTCTAGCAGCAGAGGAAGAGTAACTCCACAATAACTTTGGACTATTCCCTCATGCCCACCCTTTTCATGCAGATGGATCCACATGAACAGAGTGTGAATGACTGCATCCCCCTCTACTGGCTAGCCCTGGACTGGGACCCTGTTTTATCCTTAAAATGCTGTCCCTTCACTCAAATGACACCAATCTGCTGGCACTGATGCAGCACTTCAAACACTGCTGAGGTGTTTATTACAGAAAAGCCCTGAGTGGGATAACTGCTATTAAATGGTATTTTGGTTGCTGTTGACAACAGGTCGGTGTGTACAACTAAACAAAAATACAAAACAACACAACTAGTGCATTCATTCCATTGATTAACACTACATATGACCTAACATGGCTTTTTTACCATTAAACTAAAAAAAAAAGCTGTCTAAGGTTATAACTCATAGGCCTATATTGCCTTCCAATGCTGAATCATACACTGCAAGAAAGGTTCTATGAGAGCATTTTATCTGAGATATCATTTGTGATAAATGATAAAACACTGTCTTACTGATGAAGCCTAGTGACACAAGAACTACTGCAGAACTGAATGCAACATTTAAGAATATTTAAAACAATATACAACATTAACAACATTGAAAATGCTTGTGCAATATCCTACTCATGTCTCCTGCAAAGAACTGTAAATACAGTTCTTGCAACAAGAATACTATCTTTATTTAAACCCTGCCATAATTTTTTCTTTTCATTCTTACAGCACCAAGATGTCTATGACTTTAAGTCCAAACTCAGTTCAACCTTTTATTCTACAAAGTCAGCAGTCAAGGTTTCCTCGCCCCCTTTCATGAAAGTCAAACTTTTGCGTTTGCTTGCCCGAACTCCTTCATTATTTGCGTTAATTATCGGTTTACCATATATAGTTGCCATTCTGCAATGTTGAAAAGATCACAATGTAGAAGCAGTCAGCCCCTAGCAAGATGAAAAGCAGTTCAAATAATCACTCTGCTCCAACACAGAAGAAAAATAAAATAAACCTCCTAATGAGTCTTAGTCGTGCTGAAGTGTTAGAGCAATACAAGGAATGCAGTTTTACCCATCCACTGTATTCAGATGAAACCTTATCACTAAATCCGTATCAGTTAAAGGGTCCAGTAAATTACTAACACACTGTAAATCAGAGTGTACAGAAAAAAACTCTGGAAATGGAAATAACTATGGAAAGAAACAGGTCAGAAAAGCCTAGCCAGAGAGCATTGAATCAATGCATGGGGCACACACTCTTTCACTCAGCCGCTCCTAATTTCCAGCCAGCCACGAGTTACCTGGAGCAGCAACCACTCCTGCTGCAGACAGCTTAGGAGGAAAGGGTTTCTCTCACCTGCTGTTACCAATAACAAATTCTCACTAGCAGCAAACTGCAGAGCCCTCCTCCTCCTCCTGTGAAACCTCAGCCCAAGTGAAGGTCTCTTAGACCATGTATGACCATGACATCTGAAGAGAATGCGTCATGACTGGTAAACAGCACAAAACCAAGAAACCGAGCTGCAAGAATCCTACAAATATCAACTACACCTCAACTTTTAGTGAAATCAGTCCTCAATTTCAGCTCTTTTTTGCCCAGTCAGGGTAGCCTGCTCTCCCTCTTACCATCCTTCATTCACACTCCAAAGTCAACTGCTTCCAGTGCTTGTAAAAAGATCCCCAGGGAGCATAAAGGTTTGAATAAACAAGAAACCCATGAGGATTGTGCACACAAACACATTAAGAGGTTGTGGAAATAGAGATGTGCAATGCGAATAGATCACCACCAAATCATCAAATATGGGGAGATGGATAAAATGGGAAAATGTATTCCCCCAGCCACAACCACTGCAGCCAGGGGAGGTGGCTGCAAGGAGAATTTTAGCACAGTGCCCCTGACCATTGCTGGGACACAGCTGGAACATGCTTCTGCAAGAAATGAGTTTTGACAAAGGTGTGTTTGCAACCCAAAGCCATTTCCTGAGAAAACCTGTGACCAGCACTAATCAGTATATCCATGCTGTTAGTTCTGCATAGAAAGCTGCACACCTAAGGTAATGAAAACAGGGACAGAGGATTAATTAAATGAAAAGCAAATAATTATAAAAGGCTTTTCTTTTTTGGCCAACAGCCCTGTTGCGACATTTCAGTAAGAGATAAAAAGGAAATTAACTCTGCATCTCATTAGAGAGAACTGGGGCTAGGGAAACAAAAAAAGAAAAATACATAGAAACGTGTATGTTAGTAGGCAGACGGAGACTGAAGCGGACAAAACCTTCTGAACAAACCCAAAAAATCCGTGAGAATTTTGGGAAAATCTGGGACAATTTTGGGGTAAACAGGCAAGGCAGTTCTGAGCTCTGAGGTGCCACTTTCCAACGAGGCTCTGAGCATCCAGCTCAGCCAGCCCCAAAGGAGTGGGTTGGGGACTCACTGCTCCTGTTGCTTCATCACTGGGTTATGGTTTAGCTCCTGCAACAAGGCAGCTTCTTACCTTTGATCTACCCCCTGGAGACCTGCTTAGTTGAAGAGCTGTTCTCTGTCCCTTTGGCAAAGGTACTCTTCCTAACCCTAAGAAAGCAATCCTGGTGTCTGCCAGGGCTCTGCTAGAGCAGACTCATTAAGGGAAGCCAAATGAAACTTCCCATGACCCAGAACATTTCAGAGAAAGCATCAGGATCACAGGGCTAAACTAGTTTTTCTTGGCTATTGGGTTTATTTTGGCTGTAACAAATATTTTGGCTTCCTTCCCTATCACTTTGCCAATGAAAACACAGATCCAAGGTTTTCAGACTCCAGGATTGCAGCAATTCTGAAAAAATGACAAAGTGAAACACGTACCAGCTAATAAAGAGCTATTCATGCTCTAAATACCCTCTTGTGCTGCTCTCCACATAGTGCAGCTCAGCTTCTGGAAATGTTGAGCCTGTTTGCCCTACCATTGATCTTGGTCACTTGTTCTGCTGCAAGTCACATGGATGCTTTCTTTACAAGCAACCTCTCTGATTTTGAAGCGGTTTATTATTCCTCTCCCGCAAAAACACAATGCTATCCCATTTTTTCACTACTGGAGTTAAACAGACATTGGGGAGCATAACTTAGGGAACAGGCTACCAAACATCTGTTCACACTGGAGATGGCAACCCAGTGTCATGAGGTGTCACCAAAGGTAACACCTTTATTTTTCTATCCTTCTCCCTTGATACTGGAATGCTGTTACTGCAATTTATTACTGCAATATTCCCTTCTCAGGGAATCAACAAACACAATTACTCTCCACAGACTGCAACCCCAATATTGTCAGGCTGCTTCCAGCAATGCTCACTCCAAATACCCACCAGGGCAGCAAGGAGGGGATCCCCAAACTGCCCATCTCCACAACCCAGAAATGGAGCTGGATCTTTCCAACAGTGACCTCCAATACCAATTCTGTCCCTGGAACTTAGTCAATGACTCCAACAGTGCTATATGAATTGATAAACCAACTTACATCATTTAGCAAAACAGACTTTTGTAGCTAAAGGCAAAAGATGTGGAAAAGAAAAAAAAATATTTGTACACACTTTTGTCCTAAGAACCTTAAATTGAGATCTCATTTATCAGTATGTGGCAATTACATGAATAAAAAGTGAAAGTTCTCTTCCTCCTTGAAGAATTTGTAGGGGAAAAGAGTCAGATACTCAGTTAAAGATGCCCCAGCACTCAAGGCCAGGGGTGAGGTGGGGTGGAGTGTATGACTGCTGCAATCATCATTCTTGGTGTCTAACTCATTGCTTTGCTGATGGTGGTACCAACTGGCAAAACCATTTTATTACCCAGAATCTAAGACCACTCTTGTACTTTTAGACTGTGGAGACTCACATTTTTTTCCCTTGTAGGATGACCAGACACAGAAAAGGAAATGATGCACAGAGATGTGTGAAGGGAAAGATTTTTTTGGCAATATCATTCATAAATTTGACAGCTTTTCTATTCTTTCCTTTTCCTTAACCTGCAATCTGAATTTTATACACAAAGTAAAGATCTGCAAAGACTGGGGCTCTTCTGTGAGCAGCAGAAACCTGAGCTGAAACAGTTCTGCCAGGGATAATTCTAAACTACTACTCAAGGTGTTTTATAGAAACCATGGTGCTACTCAGAATTTACCTTCCTCACTTCCAGACCAAAACTACAGCCACAAGTTTGAATAGAATTCATGGTCCAGAGGAAAAGCAGGAACTGTTACTACAATAAACATTACAAAATCCAGGTGTGAGTTGATTTATTTGAGGAAAACACAAGGTGCTTTATTGGTTTGATGCATTATTAATGCAGCAACAGCTACTGGTGCTTTATCTGAAACAAAATTTTATGCTGTTCTTTGCATCAGCTACTTTGCTATATGCTTCCCTAAGCATTAAAAAGAAAGTGTCTGACTTTTCAAAAAGTGTGAAAATTCCCAAATATTCATAATGGACAGAATTAATGGAAGTTTCCAGATGGTGTAACTGAACTGATTAAGTTAATGATAAAGCAGCAGCTGGATTCCAGTAAGAGACACTATATCTTCCAAAAAAGCCAATACCACAAGAAATGTCACCAAAAAAAAATTACCAAAAAAGCAAAGGATGCAAGATGGCCAGGGCTGCCACAGGAAAGAAAAAAAGCCATTTAAATCTCAAAGATCAGCTTTAACATCAATGCAATGCTAATGTACTTGAGCTAAGAAAAAATGACAGTATTTTACAGTAGGAACTGAAAATGGACACGTTGAATTGAAGTGAATACTGGCTTTGGAGTAAAGAACAAATGCTTTCTCCATTCAGGGCAGAGATAAAATGTAAAACCTTGCTAACAGCTGTCTATCACTTCCTATTTCTGCACACTGATTTGTTCTTTAAACTTTATTTAGCGTGTACCACTATTTTACCTGAGACAGAAATGCAAACTCCCTTCCTTCTGGAGAACTGGCCCCTCAAAGTTCAGACAGCAAAATAGCTCAGTAAAGTACAAAAAAAGCCTCACTGCCTCCATCTCGTGGGCACGAATGAATGCTGCAAACACAGCGAGCCTTGGCTCAGGAAAACATTTAACCACGCGCGAGAATACCATCATATCTAGGGATATCTTCTCAACGTGGCCTTACAACTTGAATTTGTGATCATGAGCCGCCTCTCTAAATGCTTATTGAAACGAGTAGGGTATTGATGCCTGATGGGTTTTTTGTCCTTTTTCATTATACTTTTATACTCTCTTTATATCCTTTTTACCCTTTCCCATTCCTGTGCTTTTTACTCCCTCTATCTTAGCCTAACATGTTTATAACCCTTGTACTATAGCCTCGTTCAGAATTCTTTGGAGAAGACGAAACAATCTCCACAATCTCAAGAGCATGANCTTTTTCCTATACTGCGTGTCTGCGTCTCAATTTTTTACCAGCATTTCAGGCACCAGTATCTTTAGCGCTGGTTTTTATAACCTGCCCAGCCGATCACGGAAACACAGAACGGAGCACAGGGAGCGCGGCGCTCACTCACCCGCTGGTGATGTCGTCAGCCCTGATGTTCTTGCCCAGCACGTCGCCGTCGCTCATGTAGCCGCTGGCGTCCATGGCGATGCCCTCGAGCTCCACGTCGCCGCCGGCCTTGTCGGTGACATCCACGTGGCACACGCTGGAGCCGCGCGTGGCCAGCTGGCGCCGCAGCGGCGTCGGGTACAGGTAGCGGCCGGCGCCCGGCTCGGCGCTGACGAAGCGGCTGGCGTTCCCGCGGGGAGGGTAGCCGTTCCCCATGGATGGAGCGTCGCCCGCCTGCAGCCGCGGGCTGGACTGGCCCAGCCGCCAGGACAGTGGTGTGGGCCGGCCAGTCAGGCTCAGGATGCTGCGGCCGCTGATCTCGGTGGTGACGTTGGTGTCAAACGTGGTCTCCAGCGTGCTGCAAAGGAGAGATGTGAAATGTGGCTCTGATGCCTGATGGTTTTTTGCCTTTTCGCTTTTATATACCCTTTTATATATTTTATATACCCTTTTATATAACTTATGTACCCCTTCATGTATTTCTGTACCCATTATACATTTCTGTACCCTTTATATATTTCTGTACCCTTAGCCTACATGCTTGTAACTTTTGTAGTCTGATATTCTAGCTCAGTTTTAGGGTTCTGCATGGCAGAAAAACCAAACATTCATGGTAGGAGGCCAGAGAGCTCCATGCTATCAAAAAATCGAGGTTTCAACCTTGGTTGAAAGCTTCTCTCTAGCATATATTCTGTAAACTAGGCTCTAGCCTCATTTAGAGGAGGATGTTTTAGAATAGAAAGACATTAATGTATTAAGTTTCTTACTGAATTCTGAACAAAATGCTAATTTGCAAAGTCCATAAAAACTGTACACTCATTATACAGTGTGAGTACATCTTGGAGCATTCCACCTTTGCAGAGCTGAGCACCTAGGATCCTATAAAAATACCAAGGTAAAACCCTTTTGCCCCTTTAACCGTGTCTGCCTCACAATTCTAGGACAGCCAAAAGGCAACAGCTCTCACGTGGGATGCTGTGATTCCAGGTGATTCCAAGGCCCTGAACGCTCCCCAAGTTACAGACTCCACACAACAGCAATTTACTGCTACAACACTTGGAGAGATCCTTCCTTTTCAGGTCCTTCCTCCACGTTCCAAAATTAAGAGACTCCTGTACCCAGGCACCACTTGATCTACATACACCTTCAGCAGGAACTTTTTAATGGATTATCCACAGTACCAAAGCGTAACTTTCTCATCTTCATGCACGTGTAACTCCATTACAACATGGTTTTGCCAGTCCAGGCAAGGGAGTGGGATAACAAGCTGACTAAAGGAAAACCTGCTGAAATACTCTTTTTCTGACGTATTTGCTTTTTTTTGTCTGCATTCATGAAAATTCTAACTCTGGAGATGTGTTCAGCCACAAGATGGAAGGTATTTCTACACCATGGAAAGGATTAAATGAAAGGAATAAGAAGAAAGGCCAGAAATTTTTTTCTTCAAAATATATTTTGCATATTAATAAACCAATAATGAACTATGAATTGCTTTTAAGATATTCAAACCCAAACCCGGGGAGTAAACCCAGGGAAAACAATAAATAACTCACATATTCATGAATTGAGTATATTTTAAAAAAATATTTGCAATACTTGTATATGAAACCCTAAAAATGGGACTACACTGTGAGTTTTCATGTGATGTGTATATATTAGAAGACTGCACCCTGAATACCCATAGCTGAGTTGCAGCTAATTGTAGCTGCAACTTCTCTTACCCAAATGAACTCTTCCTTTCCTGCTCAACTAAGTGCCACTTTTTAAAATTTATTGTGGATATTTGTAAAAATATACAGCACTGTACCGTTCTCACCATAATGTTATGTGTAAACTGCAAAAACCTTCATATTCTCTGGTTATTGTAATTAAGCCAATTAAACTTCCCAACACTGAAAAGATCTAACTCACATAATATTTAAATGTAATAGCAATCCTGGTTTATTTTCAGCTTATTTTAAATATTGCTGAAGATTACCAAATGCTGCTTTACAAGGAGAAAGCAGTTACAGAGAAAAATACACAGATGCTAACAATATTAGAAAAATTTGTTTCTTCAAAGTTTGGTCAGGAATTTAAATTATGCACTTGATAATGTGGGTCAAGCATAGTTCACCTCTTATTTAAACAAAAAAATTACACATAGGAGGAGAGGAGTGTAGTGCACTGAAGTTATTCAACAGTAAGACAAAGAAACATTTTAAAGTGTAACTTATATTCAAACATCACCTCATACATTTAACAAGAAGTGATTATTCTCGACCTCTGAGTCACTGCACAACCCATCCCATCAATTCCTCATCACACATCTCAACAACCAGTAAGCATTACTCAAAATCTGTGCATTAAAGACAAAAAATTACAATATTAGTATCTCCCCTTGTCAGTGTTACTAATTTTTGTAAGGATGCAATGCAGCCAGGTATAAGAGATGTAGAGCAAGAGCACAGAGGCTTCTATTTCCTTACAAACAGTGGTGTCCTTACCTGTGAGTGACCTGTGTTCCCCGCAAACTGGACATGGTTTCCTCCAGGTTCTGCCGAAGGTCAGCGATGTTCTTCACGGTTCGCAGCCGCCGAGTCTCCGGATCCTCTCCTGCAGGGAACATCAGCCCTGAGCAAGGACCAGGCATCAGGGAAACAGCACAGAACTGAGCTGGTACCTACGCCTCAATCTGGCTCAGGGGTATTTTTTTACTGGCTTTCTAGGCTGGTTGGGATTGAGATGCCATTCCCCTCAGCAGGCACCTGCTGCTGTCGCATCCTGACTGCGATGAGCTCTGCAGGGCTCATCTCGCTGCACAGGCTGCCTTTGAGATGTTGCTGTACTGTCATTTCCCATATGACCCAGTTTCAATTCTGGTTAACTTTTAACCTCATTGGAATATACACTCCATCAATACCACCCCTTCCATCTCATCTATTGACACAACATCAACCTGACACAAGCAATTTCTCCAATGCTGTATTTTCACTAGATCTCCTTTTTCCTGTTTCACATAGATCTCATTCTACAATAACAGCTTTCCATATACTAAACTGTGCTGCCTGGGTGCTCCATGCCGAGTGATGTTTCAGGTAAAATGACAAAAAAGATTTTGCTTGTCAACATCACAAGTCAGTTACTGTTCCTAAAATGTGCTACATGACACGAAGTTGGGACATGACTTAGTTTTCATGGCATTTAGAAAGAGTGTTCTTTCTCTTCATTCTGAAGCACACCCATGTCCTGCTCTTTAAAAGCAGTGTTTATGTACACAATAAAAAAAGTCTTCCTACTCCCTCAGCATAATTTCATTTAATAAAATTAGTAATTTTATTAGTACCTCAGCATAATTTATTTACGTGCTCTCAGCTGCCAATTCAGAAAGGCTTTGGTTGCTACCTCAGCTGAGCTTTACAGAGTTAAAGCCTCTAAGAGGCTGAAGAGAAGTGAATTTCTTGTAGTGCCAGCATATTCTTTGTAAGCTGAAAGCTGGAACAGAAAACCTCCGAAAAGCTGTCACAAAGCTTCTGCTGGGCACAGAAGGAAATTATTTCATTCTGAAGGGTTTACAACTCACCGCTGAAGAAAATACTATAGTAAATGTAAAACTTTTCACATTTTGTATCAGCCTTCTCCATACAAGTGATGCATTCCTGAGCTGCCAGGATGCTGGTCACCCACACGAGTTAAGATGGATATCTTTCCCTTACACACAAGTGTTAAGGATCACATTAAAAAGCTGTTGTTGGAACTTTCTACATTGTCTGCTTTAAATTTCACGTTTCTAAAAGACACCAGGCAGGTGGTACAGAAAAACCCACTCACACACTGTTGCCCACAAAGCAGCAGGGGTACAAACTACTGACCAAAGTACTTAGTACACGTTAGCAAGTTTTTATTTAATCAGTCTCTGCTCTTTGGGAAATCATCTCCCTGAGTTACAGTTCTCTTAAGCCAAAGGATCAAACAATTATGGTCTGGCTGGACTGGAAACATCCACTTAACAAGACTGATTACTTTAGCCAGCGGGTCTCTGGGACAGAAAACATCTTCTATACTCATGGATCTACAAATTTTTGCAGTAAAAAACATAAAATATTTATAGGCCTTTAGCTTAACAAAGGTCACGGTGCTCTTTCACAGATCATTTCTCTCATAGATGTGAAGGCAAATGGTAGGTAACTTCTTAGGAGAACACACAGGAGACAAACTAAACCAATTTCTACTGAGAACGGTCTTATGCCTAAATTGATACCAAATTTTCACTTAAATGACATTCCACTGCTTAAATGGTAAGTATGCTTAAAAGAGAGATATTGGATAGTTGGCCTCTAGAACTTAATTCTGAAACCACTTAGCTCCTCATGAGCAGGCAGCATCCTTAAACAATTCTGCTTCCATTTCTCCCTACCTAAGCTCTCTTTAGTTTTACACGTGCTTTTAAATTAACAGCATCAATAGCTGCTAAGCAGGGAGAAAAGGTATCTGTGCCTTATTTCTTCTGATTCATTTGGGCTGGGGGACTGTTTTGTTTAGCTTGCTCTGTTTCCCCCAAGGGCCCTTTATGGATGCTGCTGTCGGGTCTGGCTGTGCACAGCTGAGCTCTGCATCTCCCTTGTTTGAGGCTGTCAGCTGTCTTCCGCCTTTGGATCCCAAAACTTGCATATTCTAGTTGAGTAAAAGTTTGTATTTACATAACATCTGTCATTAAAGACTGAAGACCTTTCGTGAGCTAGAAACACTTCTCAGTTTGCAGGCTGAAATGCATCCAGCCCAGCCAATATGATGATTAAGAGGTAATGCTGAAAGAGTTTAAGCAGCTGGAAGCTGTGTTTCTTACTTGGAACTCTCATATTTAAATATGAGCCCAAAAACCTTCTCAAGGATTTTATCCCTTGTGCCTTTTATTTGAAAATCACTTGTTTATATTAATAAGCTTAAAATGTTTTGCTAATTAGAATATACTTCTTACAGTAGCAGGAATTCTAGATAAATATATGAGGTGCTTTATAATTTAGTTTGTTCATTTTCTAGCTACAACCAGTTTCAGCTTCTGCACGCTGGACACAGTAAACTGTAGTTGGATTTTGGTGCCCTGCTGCTGCCAAGGCTATTTCTCAAATTGATCAGATTCATGTGGGTGATACCGGGATTCCTCCAAACCAAAACATCAAGGAAATAAACATAGTTTCTTCTGCAAGCTCGGAAATAAAAGTTTATAAAAGTAAACAATAAATATGAAATTCTTCGGAATACTTAGGATCCTTGTAATAGCTTAATTCTAAAAAATGCTGCATCTCTCCCAGAAAAACATTAAGCATGCAGAATTCCTAACGATTTCAAGAAATTTGGAGAGCACACCATCGTGCTGAACTTGAGCATCTAGAGTTCAAATTATTGACACCCGGTTTGCATTGCTGAAGAGCCGCAAGAAACACAATAACTAAGAACTAAAGCACTAGGAATAAAACCAACTTGCTCTAGCCCATTCTCATCTAGCCAGTTAACACCAGTTATTAGCAGATCATGCTGCAGGACATACCTGAGAGGTCCTCGAGGGCTGGCTGGGCAGTTTTGACATAAAGAGCAGAGTCCATGCTGACCCCTCCTGTGCTGGCCTCGGCCGTTACGTTCCCTTCATTGTCTGTCTGAGACCTGCAAGGCAAAACAAAACAGCGATGTGCAGCCTCTCTGCAGCCAAAGTGTCTCAAGGATAACAGGAGGAGAGTGCACCTGCCATCAGCCACTCTGTCCCACTCTCCAGAACACACCAGCAGGCTGATTTTACATAATTCATTAGTCCCAGGTTGAATGATGTCCTAGAAATGGAAACGAGCACTCAGCTGTAAAAAATAAAAAATTCATAGTCGAAGATAGGCTTCACAGCTCATCAGACGGGGTCTTAAGATGTTTGGATTTCCAGATGTATTTTAATTATCCATAACATCAGTTGTTGTGGCTAATCTGATCCTCTCCAACAAAGTCTCTATTGCATGAAGATAAAGCAGGCAGCCTGTGATGGCATGTTACACTCCTGGCTAGGCTCCCTTCAGTATAATCTGGATTTTAAAAGAAATGACTGGCCAAAACCAACTTCAAATGCCAATTTATTGCCTGATATTAGGGCTGCTAGGTAATGAAAGGTGACGTTGTAAGGATCTATTGTCAGATTTGAGTAATATCTTGTGACTCATTTCACTTTGCCAGTTGTGCTGTGTTTTGCTCATAGAGCCACATCAACAAGCAGCTGGAAGCACTCCTGCCCCGAGGGTAAGTGCTGTAAAAAAGTGAAGACACAGTGGGGAATTATTATTGCAATACTCTTAATTTCACTTGACCCTTGTGGCAAGATGCTCTGCCTGGAGTGGGGGTGAAACAGCTGGAACAATGCCCTGTTCACAGCTGTCTGTGCTGAAAGGAGAAGGAGGTCATGCTGCTTTTGGTGTTGAATAATCTGGAACCAGCCTGACTCATCAATCCCAAAGTTGAACCTCCTGACAGCGAGGTGGAGATGTGGCAGACCTGGTAAAGCACCTGATGAAGGAACCAGCAAATGATATTATTGGTAACTAAAGCTGTTGAGCTGGCCCAGCTGGCCAGGGCACACTGGGCTGACAGTCAGTCCCTTTATGCTACAAAAACCAATCCCACTGTTTGATGGCAGAGCCTTCTAGCACAGCCCTCCTTGGAGTGTGGAGAGATTCCTCCCTTAATGGGGACATCCTGGAGGGTGAGCAGAAGAGATTTGCCCACAGGCATTGGTATGGGTGAGTAACATCAACCTCTACTTAATAATTGCTTTTGCTAAATTACATATAATGCCTGCAATGTTGCTTCAAAAATAACGCATTATACTATACTAGTAGTTGCAGCTACCTTTACTGTATAGTAAATAATTCTGATTGAGAACTTCCAGTCTAATAATTATCAAAATTAATCACTTATTTTTATATTAATATATCTGCTTAATCCTACAGGACAGTTCAGTTATTTGAAGTTCATTACACCTATATAATCCTTTACACATGAACTAAGTTGACCAAGTCTGGGGCTAAGCCTGGATCCAGCTGCACTGAGAACTCCTCTCTGAGAAGAGTCTAGAAAGGAAGGAAATCCTTCCTGCCTCTCCTGACTCAACAGGAGAGCTTCTCTAATAAACTCTGTCTGAAGCTCCCATTGTGCCTGTGAACATCCTACACAAAATGCAGAACACCTTATGTCTTTTGCTTTGAAAAACCCCATCAAACCTTAAGAATATATCTACAGGCAGCTGAAAAGTACAGATTAAAGTAACTTTAACTGATGCCAGAAAAAACTTGAGCCTCCTACTGCAATGCATTAACAAGTGCATTTTGCAGATACAGATAATGTCTGGATAGTAAATACAATAGTGTCATATATTTGCCTTGCAAACCAATGCAATTTGAGTTTTCTCTTTCCTTTTAAAGCCAACATGATTACAGAGTTTGGCATTTTTTCCTCCAATGCTGAAAAGTAAACGCTACTTTTCAATTTCTCAGCTGCCAACAGGTAGTTTCATCCCTCTTTTTGTTAAAAAGTCAAAAAAATACTGCATAGAGTTTATCAGTGTATTTAGATTATAGAGAACGTATGGATTGCATTTGCTTTTACACTTTGGATGATGATATCTGTATTCTAACTAAGATCAATACCAACTTTTGAGAGGACATTGTAGTGATAAACAACACAAAGCATCACAAACACATTTTTGGAGGTTATGAGAGATAAACAACAAAGCAATCAGTTTGCAATCACATTTTTCTATTTAATTATGGATTAAAGTAATACAAACTGCACTGCCAATTTTTAACTCAAAACAAACCTCCAAAAATTACTAGCAGTAGATCCCACTTTCATCCAAAAATGCAACCATAGTGGTGATGTAAGCAGATGAATGCAAGAGAAGTCAGGATCATGTACTATGTAAACGAGTTTTATTCAGATGCATTTTCCCAGCTGGTTCCTTTTCATATGACTGCATCCCAGGACACCTGACATTTTATTCCATACACAGAGGGAGAATTCCTAAAGGGATCAGAACACTCAAAGGTTGCTTTTCCCATTTTGCATTCCCTCATAGGCTTTTGGCATCCCTGTCCTTCAGGTTCATTCTATTCACATTCACTTTTACTTAAAATATGTGAGCAGCCCTTTTCTTATGCTACATCTGCCAAGAGATTCAAGGCAAAAATGTGTTCAGCAGAACAAAAAAAACCTGTGGGACAGGGCAACAAAGATGACCAAAGATCATGAACAGAATCTCCACAAGTGAAAACTAGAGGCTAGGATACCTCAGCCTAGAAAAGACACATCTTTAGATGGGAAGAAGGTGATAAAGGTCTCTCAAATCATGAGCAGCAAGAAGATGAAGGAGACAGAGAAAACACTTGCATCCTCTTCTTATGAAAAAGTCAAGAACTGTCAAAGAAAACTCAGAGATGGCTGTCCAAACCAAAAATCCCATCCTCTGACTGAGGAACTTCTGGTGTCCCAGTCATGCTGGGGAGCACGTCCTTAGGAATTTTTCCTGTTGTTTTCTCTCTTGTTACACTTCCCTATGCATCCTCTACTGCCATTGTCAAACAAAAGTGCTTCAAACAGAAAATGGACCAGACAGAGGTTAGCTGTGACCTCACTTGGCTGCTCTTTTGCTCATCTCAGGGTTACCACATAGAACACCACAGACTTGTTGTCTGGCCTCACCTAAACAAAACGATTTTTATTTTATTTCGTTTTAAATTTCCAATTCCTGCTTGTAGTGAGGCAGCTCCACCACTGCCAGCCACAACGAAGACCATGAGTGGGTCTTGGCATTGTCACATTGGCTATGCACAAAACAAACCTGATACATGTTCCTGCACCCTTTGGAAGAGCAGGTGCTGCTCTTCCAAAGGGATTCTCATCTGACCTGCTGGTAGGGTTGGACACAACCATTATTCCCCTTCCTGTCTAGCACGACTTCTCACACCTGACAGCTTTCACCAATTTTTGTCAAAATGCACAAAATGCCTACTCTCCCAAAGCAAGGAACTTTTCCACAATGTAGCATTCCCCTGGCTGCTTCACCCCCCTGACGGAGCACCCAGAGCCACCCCTGTGTGCACCCCGCTCCCCGTGTCCCCTACCTGTACATGAAGGGCGCGACGGTGGCGGTGTTGGGGTGGCTGTACTGCGGCTGGGGCTGCGGCAGCTGCACGCTCACGGTGTTGCTGCCCGTGCTGTGGGTGCTCACCGCCCCGTTCACAGCCTGGCTGCTGCTGCTGCTCTGCAGGCCCCCGGCGCCCTTCCCCTCCGAGGAGGCCAGGCTGGAGGAGGAGCTGGAGTGACGGCCGTCCAGCTGGGACTTCTGCTGCGAGAGCCCCGAGCCGGCCTTGCCGCGGCTCCTCTCGCCCTCCTTGGCCGCGGCGGGGGCACTTGAGGATTTCCCTGCGGTGTTTTTCATTCCTGGTTTTGGTATTCCACTGTGCGAAGGGGCAGAGGCCTCCTTCTTGGCACTGCTCAGCTTCCCTCCTTTAGGGATGAAGCTTGCGATCTTGGAGGACTTTTTTGGCATCTCTGTTGTTGTTGTTAGTGCTGTCTGTTCTTCTTTAGGTTCCTCCCTCAGGTCCAGCCTTTCGGTGATGGACGTTCTCTTTGTAATGTCTTTACTTTTCTCCTTTTCTTTCTCTTTTTGTTTCTCTTTCTCCTTCTCATTACCCTTGGGAGAGCTTTTCTTATTAGTCAGCGCACGGCTGAAAGTCCTCTGTGCAATTCCCTTGAGTGCAATTTTGGGGCTGCTGGACATCGATCCCGGGTTGCTCACATTCTGGCTGGTGGCATCGATCTCCTCGCTCTCCTCAAAGCTGAGAAGAGTCTCCAGCTTCTCACAGCTGTTATCCCGGGACGCCGGGCACTCCAGCGCTGTCCCTCCGGCTTTGGAACCCCCTTTGCTGTTGAAGAGCTTCAGTTTTTCCAGCATGGATTTCTGGCCGTTGGGAGCCGTTTTGGCGATTTCCGAGGGTGGCTTTGGAGGCTCCGCCGCCGGCTGCTTGACGGATAACATGGAAGACGTCGCGGTGTGCTTGGCACTGAGGGACTTGCTGCGCCAAGGTTTAATAGCAGAGCTGGGCTGAGGGATGGCTGAGGAGTTATTGCAAGGAACAGCGCTGCCGCAGCTTTGAACTGAGGATGAGACATTTTCATTCATTCCTGTGGGCTGGGAGGCTGTGCTGTCTGCAGGCTCTGGAAAGAGAAACGCAGAAAACAACCCAAAAATACAACGCAGTAGTACCTGGTATTAGAGCTAGTGTGAGATTCTTTCTGTAATGAAACAGCAAGAATTTCACGTTGATAACATTAAAAAGACACAGTGGTATTTTCAACATCAGTGAAATTTAGAGAAAATAAAAGCTGGTTTTCTTTTCCTACCCAGCAGAACAGCAATGAGTTCCTACTGTATAATTTACATTTACTTGCTGTTTCAAGAAAAAGAAGGAAGAAAAAGAATCTCTTCCAATTCAAACCAAAATGTGTTCTGCAATGTGTTCTCCCTTATTAAGTCCACAATACTTTTTCATTAGCAAAAACACAGCACTATTTTATAACTAAGGGTTCCCTCTGCTTTTGGCAAAATACTTGCTGTCCAAGTTCAATTCTTAGAAAAACCTCAAACTTACAAAAAAATGCAGGAGTAAGGAAAAAAGTAAAACTAAAGTCCTTTCAGTTATTGGGGGTGGGGGTGGTGAGATCTTCACATGCAAAGGTAGAAGATTACTCTGTGTACAAAAATAAAACCAATTGTATCCTTTTGCAGAGAACCTAAATTAAGCATTACCACACATCCTAATCTGGCAGTAACTGCACAGCCCTCCCTCCCACAGAGAAAACAAATTTTTGATTTAGTTAGTTCCTCCTAATGTTATTTGTTCTTGTTAAGAAATTAGTTCCGAGCTTAAAGAGAGCTTGAAAAATCACACTCACCTACCAGTGGCCACTTCTCCTCTGAATCAGTTTCTCTTTGCAGAGTTTCCTTTTTGGAGATGTTACTCTCTCAATTATCACAAATATGTTTTCTGTTAAACTGCTCATGTTTCCAATTAAATTTTGTCATCTGTGTCTGTTCGCCTGCCCAGCAGCCTGCTGGGGATTAACGGCTCTTACCTATATTTCCCTGCCCTCTAGCACTAAAGTAAACTGTGTACAGAGCTGCATTTTTTTAATTCAAAAATCAACAGCAGTGGAGAGCGTGCGTTCTCGGCAGCAGGAGCAGCCCTGTGAATCCAGCCCTGTAAATCACGAGCTGCTGCAGCCACACAGGGACTGTTTTACTTCACTTTCAGTTGCTCAGCGAAGATACGGCTCTGTTCACCTCCCTCCTCTGATCCAAACCAGATCTACTGGAGATTTAAAGCACATACGTCTTCCTGACTCGACAGAGAATCGGGTTTCTAAGAGTATTAGAGACTCCTTAATAATAAACTCAGCCGTTTCACATGGTGGAATAGCAGGAACTAATGCTGCTTTTAAAGATATTACTAAAGTCAGAAGAAAAGATTTCCAATTAACCAATAACTATTATACTGGCCAGTTTTGCTCGTCTTTTTCCTATGGCAAAGTACCCACATGGAGCTGGAAGGAAGCAGGAGCTGGATTACAGACCCAGACAGGAATCATGCTGCTTTTAAGCTTGTGCCAGCCTGCTGACTTCCAGGGCATTGTTCCTGTTTTACTCTAGCACAGAAGGAAAACAAACCAAGGCACTAAACATCCCAAACAGAGATGCCACCTGGCCCTCTCGCTGCTCTGCTCAAGCCTGCTGAATTCAAGCCCACGGATTAAGGAGGACCAAGGAAATTAATTCATAGGAATCACAGAATCACCAAGGTTGGAAAAGATTTCCAAGATCAAGTCCACCCGTGAACCCTGCACGACCAAGCCCAGCACTCAACCACATCCCCAGGCACCACACCTACACATTTTTTGAGCACTTCAGGGATTCCACCACTGTGGAAGGAGTCACAGTGACTCCCAGCGTGAACAGCAGCAGTGACCTAACACAGTGCCCTGACACAGACACAGAGAGGAAGGAAGGTGACAACCTCTTCACAAGTTGCCAGCAATGCTCCTCCCCGTGCTTTCAAAAGCTGCACCACTGCCCCTTTCCTTCATGCCTCTTACCGTACACCACTACTTTGTTTTTGTTTTCATTTCCTGAAGTCCTCCTGCTCATCCCAATCCACTTCCCATCCCCACACCACACCAGGCTCCTTTTGCACACTCAGAACAAGCAAGCCTTTGTCTCAGCCTGCCTTCCACAGAAGACATCCAGCAACAGAGTAAAAGCTTCATGAAAATCCCAATTGTGCATAATGTACAGTTAGTTTGTATGGATTATTTTTAAAAACAGTAATAGCCCTTCTCGATATTGAGATATCGCTAGAGGGACTGGAGATTGACAGCAGTTTCAACACTAAATTCTTAATCCACATGTCTTCTGGCCTCATCATGCTAAACAAATCTCAGCACAATGCACAGCCATGCCCAGAAATCATCAAGAGCTGTCTGGGCTTCATGAACATGGATTTACACCCAGGTCCAGGGAGGGACCCAATGTACTGATCAATATGGGCATGGAAGCCTCCACTTGCTCAGAGAAACAGGACTGGGGCAATATAAGGGTGACAGAATGAAAATTACCAGTAAGTGTTGTATCTGTGAAGTAGAAGAGCTGGTTGTATGCCCTGTCAGCACAACATATGCAGGCACAAAAATTCAGCTCAGGGTCTGAGCACGCAGACAACTGAGCAGATTTGGAATAGAAACCCGCCTCTTCTCAAACAGGTTCTCCTCAAACAGTTTGAGAACAATGCAGGCAACTTGTGCATGGTCTGAACCAAGCCAGCCTGCACTCCCCAGCTCTCCAAGCCGGCCCAGAGCTGCTCCCCTGGAACAAGGGGGAGCTGAGCCCCAGGTCCATAACCTGGCTGAGAAGTCTGACCCTGTCTCACATCAAAACAGGGCTCTGACCAGCTCTGCAACGTTCTCCTGGAAATGAATGGAAGGTGCTGGTTCAATCTGGGACCTCGACAAGATCCTAACAGCCCAGATGAGTGCTCCAGTTCACAGACTTCTGGGGAAAAACACTTGGCTTGGATCAAGCGAAATGGCTTGTTTTCCAAATCCCAAAGCACTGCTCAAAATTTATTTCCCAGTAAAATCCAGAACATTTTAATTTCTCCTTCTTTTTTTAAATGTTTTCAGGAAATCTATTTATTTACTCATTTATTCTGTTTGGTCACTGACTAAAATATGCTTTTTCCAGTTTATTTGTTTACAAACACAACGTTCTCTTTGTCCCAACACCCCCACAGTACACCCTCCTGTTTGGAAGCGAATTTTGCTTCTGCTGCCAGTGGCGCAGGATGAGCAGAGTGCAGCTCCATTTACAGACATGTCAGAGCAACCAGAATTAGGACAATACTATGACTGTAACATTAAGGAGAAAAAAAAAAAAAACAAAACCAAAGAATATATTGCAACAGTAATGTAATTTTCAGATTTCCTACTTAACATTTGCCACAAAGTGAATTCTGGACGCTATGCACCTGAAATGAATGAAAAATATACATAAAGTCTACAGTTAAGCAGCAACACTTTGGGAAAGAAAAGACTATTTTCTTACACAGCTGCAGTGGATTTTGATTCATACTCAGGTCAAATACAGTGAAACTGGAAATTGAACATCCTCAAGCGATTTGTTGCATTGCACCATGCCACAGTTACTGCAAGAAAGGAAAGGTTCACCCTAAAACATTTTCGTGACAAACTGCTCCAGCTTAAGAGAACTCCAGCTTTTCAGATTCTCTGTTTCTTCCTTAGAACAAGTGCTGGCCCTTTTAGTCCTCTGGCCAAGTCTGGTAAGCAAAAGGAGCACTGCTGCCAGAATGCAGCTTCAAATGCTGAGTTTCCTAATGAAGCAGCAACATCAATTCGTGGAGAACACATCAGCATGCAAAGGGGAAAGTTTTATTCAGCATAGCATAGGCTCTTCTTTCATGAAAAGGAGAGCAGGTTTCATGCATTCAATTAATAAGCTTATTATTTCCCATGTGTTCCTTTGTGAGGGAGATATTTTCTTTCTTCAGCAACCTGCATTAACTAAAACTGACTATAAAAGAAATGTTTTCAAACCCAAGCTACAGTCTACAATAAATAATGATCACTTTCCTCTTTTCAAAGTCAAATCTTGGCCTGAAATCTATTTTGTTCCTAGCGTTCCTGTTAAAAAAGATGTTGGTGGTCCAGTTCCAATGCCAATACACACTGTAGCATGGGTAAATCTGATTTCAGCTGCTCCTGCAAAGACTGAACTGCATCTGCAAACCTACCCATTTGTGAAGAGGAAAAGAAAAAAGAAACTGAAGGCTTATGATTTAATTCTTGCACAGAAGTCTTTGAGAGCTTATGTTATAATAAGGTCAGGGGAAAATATATGCAACTTCCCATCATTTGTCACGTTCACTCTAAGTAAGTGGACTTTGATTTGCTGTAACTGAAAACTTTCAAAAACCATCATTATAAGCATGAAAGGCAACACACAGACAAAGGATGTTCTCTTAGTTACTATCCTTACGAGGGTCAAGAACTTAACAGCATTTCTACCCGTTTTCAAATGAACAAACTGTTATTTTTTATTTCTCAGCTGTGGGAAAAATAAGTAGTTTCGAAGAGAAATATCTTTCAGTCCAGCCCATAGATTAGATAACAGATTTAAGAGCAAATTCACAACCAGATTCTAATTTAGGAAATAAAAGCAGCTCTGCTCTATGACATTACAGTGTCAGAACTGCAGAAACCACTGTGGCAGTTTCATCCTTTCCCATCTGGAAGAATAAATGGTGAATCCTGACCCTTCCCATCCACCCATCAGAAGACTCTCCTTCAAAGCACTACACATAAAGTCCTACAGAGAAAAACTTTTTAGCTGAGCCATTCTCTTCTCCAATAATCATTTATCAAATCCTGTAAGTATGGAAATGTCTGCATTCCTGCCAGGAGCCGACTACAAAAACCACAATCTTTCCATAACCCAGACCACGAGCAGGTAGAGCAGAACATTCCCAGCAAGAGCAACCTGGCACACAGTCCATCCTCCAAATAAGCACAACTCCCGTGGCCCACGGAAATTTCCATTTCAGTTGTAACACTGATGACCGGGGGAAGCACAGCTGGCAGGAAGGGGCTGGCTGAGCTACCAGCCTGGGGTGGGCACAGCATCCCCCCGCAGCATGGCTGAAGCTTTCTCTTCTCTCTTCTTCTCTTCTGGACCACAAAAAGCCCAACAACAATTTATTTTATTTTTTAAAGCAGTGATTGACAGATAAGCAATATTCACACCTGAGAAAAGCCTGAATAGGGAACGTTTTGCTTTGCTGAGGATAAAAACTTAGAATCATAGTAGGAACCACAGTTGGGAAAGATCCTAAAAATCATTTCCCTGCCTGGGTAGGGATATCTTCCACTAGACCAGGTTGCTCAGGAGCCTTTCTAACTAAGCAGAATTGCTTCCTTCAACTTCTGTCCATCAATTTCCCCTTTAGCAGCGATTAAATTGACTGTAACACAACACAAAAATTACCTCCATCATATTTGTCTTTCCTTCCTCCATATCTACTCCTTCAATCCCAGTGCTGTAAACTCCGTAGCTTCAACAGCAATCCCACGCATTCACAGAAATGTGTTCTAGCTCTGAGAACCCTCTCCAAAGCCCGTGGGTATGTCAGAAACTCGACTTGCACGTTTCTGTGGAGCTGCCTTCATTCACACAGAGCTCCAGCACATGGAACAACAGCTCTGCTGTTGGCTGGCTCACCCAGCCAGGACTCGGCGCTTTTGCTGAGGTGAAGGGAAATCAAACTGCAGCACAGGCAGCCCCCTTTGCCCATTGTCTCGCCATAACCAGCCAGGACATTTGAATTCCTTGTTGTTTTTGTTTAGTTACTGTAAAATTCAGAATGCTGTCGGCATGAATGCCTAGGAAAGGTTGGAGGGACCTCTACTGACCACATACCAGTGGGATGATCATAAAAATAATGAAACCAAGTTTACTGTGCCATTCAAAACAAGTTGCACTCCCCATTTAATACTAGACAAATACCATTCTTGCTCATTCTTCTCCATTTCCTTCTCACTATTTGTACAATCTAATCCCCCAAGACTTCTCATAACGGACTTATTCAAAAGCATTAATGAATTCCAGGCAGGAAGCTGTTCTGTAGTCTTTCATAAGATTTTACACTTAGCTGGAGTGGACAATATGTGCAGTTAGCAGCCCTGGTCTGTCACATCTCTCCTGCAGCTTATATGAAACAGGCACTGTGAAAATCAGTGGCCTGAGATTTGGAAATAGGAAATATTGTCCGTGTGACTGTTAGCAGTGGCTCCAATCTGGGCTTGGAATGACCATGGAGGGAGAAAGATGGGGCAGATTTTTAATGGAAGGGCCCAGGGAGGCTGGACAGTGCTCCTACCCAAGGAGAAGGAGCTCCTACAGACCTGGTAGGACCACACTGGCACTGAGGGAAGGCTGGGATGTTGCTCTCCCGTGGTTTAATAGTGACCCTTCGTTTCCATGGCTGTTTTTCTGGCACACTTCATCCAGCAGTAAATTTATGAAAAATTGTAAATATTTCTTTTAGAAGGAAACATGTAGGCACCATAAAGGCCGTGAAATGCTGGACCAGCTCTTCAGCTGATATAAATTACTGTGGTTCCACCACCTCCAACGCAGATATGCAGATGTACTGGGTAAGAAACTGCTTTTCAAAGTTAAATTTTACTTCAAAGCTTATGATTTTTATCCTCAGGACCTGTACAGTTAAGAACACATCACCAGTGAATATTTTTAAGGGTTTTTTTTTTTTTCCTAAAACTTTATTTAAATACATTTTTGGCTTGTTTTATGTATTTCTAAAGCTTATACCAGCTACGTTCTAAGTCCTGTGGTCTCATAAAGCTCCACTTTGGTCATGATTAAGCCTTCAGCCAGGCTTTCTCTAGGCAGAAGAGGACACATTTTTAAATGCCAGATTCAGCCAGCTGAACAGTTGTAAAGTTAAGGACAAATATGATTCACTGCATACTCATATCTTGTCCTATAAACACGCCATACTGCTTGCCATTTCCTGACAGCCTTTAAGCTGTTTGATGGGCACACACCCAACACAAATATGTCACTGAGGATTTACTAAGACAGGCCAATCTTTCCAAAGCATGTTTGATTAAGAAAGTGAAAGGGTGCAAACAATACCGCAGGATACAAGGATATCTGAGCTGGCCAAAGATGAGTATTTTGTTTGACACTAATGACTCTCCTGAGGGTCACCTTCTGACACAAGGCAGGAGCCTTCTGTCTGGGCAATCTCTCTGCATTGATACATTTGGTAAATTGGAGAAATAAACCTGAGTCAGGAAGGTTTCATTCATTGGGGATGACTGAAGAGGTTTGTGCTGAGAGAGCAGAAACCAAATGCCTAAATTTTAAAGGTCAAACCATCAGCTCTGCAACTGCACTGCAGCAAAAGGAGCTGCAGCAGAATGCAGCTGCACACCTCACAATGTGGCAGCAAGGGGAAACAAACCTCCCTCAGAAATGCTGTGGGAGTGTCACACATGGAATCAGAGGTTATAACAGAATAGAAGACAAAGAACTTAACTACTCCAGCACCAAAGGAAGGCATCAGGTAGAGAGAGAGTGCTGTGTCCTGCTCCAGCACCCTCTAAGAAACTCACAGACTGGAAAGGAACCAGCAGAGACCAAGACATAAAAGAGATTTATCACAACAAAGAGATTTATCACAAGGAGCCTATAAGAAAAAGGATGGAGTAGTAAAGATTGCTTAGTCTAGAAGAGAAAAGGCTGAAGGAGACATTTTAAGCCTTCAAATACATTGTTATAAACAGGACAGAGATCAAGAAGAGCAAAAATATACCTTGCTTGTAGCCACACTGATTGGTTTTGTATTTTACCAGCTACTTTTAAGACCAAACGGACACTGGCAGGGATACATACACTTTGAGAGATGGTTAAGTCTCTGTCATGAGACATTTCACATGAAACTTGTGAACACCTCTCAGGTGTAGGTGTTTCCTAAATAGGCACAGCTGATTGTCCTTCAGAGCTGGAACACAGACTCCCCATGTTATTTACAAATGTCATTCTAGACGTATACAGTGTAAGCTGCAAACTTGTTGAACTTTTAAACACAATTAAACAGAATTAAAACAGAATTAAAACCAGGAGCCATATATTCAACAAAAGAAAGTATCAGGGTCCTCTGCATATTTTCAGATTACCCCACAGTCCTTCCTTTCTCTCTGTGTTTTTGTTTTTACTCTTGCAACACCAAATTCATGATCACTGTACTATACTCAAGGCAAAAGAAATTACCCTGAACATTTAGTAAATACCTACAATGTGTATTATATTTAGAAAACTGGACAGGCTTATTCCAGCATCTGCATTTTGATAATGTATACAGCAGAACAACAGAAAACACCAACTGCTCTGGTTATGGATTTGTTGAGACAAATTCTGGACATTTATTTCACATCTATCTGACTCCCAGGGAAAACCCTTGGTCAGTAAAACCACAGCATCTCTTGATTGCCAGCACAGATAAGCACAGAGACAGCATCCTAAACACTAAGCAGAAGATGATGTTTGCTTCATGTCTGACCTAAATGAGATATTAGTACATTTTTTCAGGGTGGGATGACCAAAATCTAAGTAATTATCACATTTTCATGCTGTTGAGACAATCATATTTATTTCCCAGTGAAAATCTGAAAGGGTGGGCAAACTGATTCCCAATTTTATGGATTTAGGCCTCCTCAAAAATACAAAACCTTTTCCACTTTCGTAATCCTTTTAATCTTAGTGAATTTTCAGTCTTATCAAGTTATAATTCCAAAAGTAAACATTAGATTCCAATATTAGATTCATTTCTAAAGAAATTAGTAGATTCATTTCTGAAGAAAGAGAAACCTAAATACTAAACCCGAGATGGATACAGAACAGGAGTGAAAATAACTCTTCCAAAAAGTCAGAGAAAGGAAATTTTTTCTAAGCCTATAAGAACACAATTTTCAGTCATGACGAAAGTTCCAGCTACCTAAATTTTTTCTATAAAGAAATAGATAGATAGATAGATAGATAGATAGATTAATAAATAAATATTATTTGGCTTACTGTTATCTTTTGCATGAACCAACTCATTTCATTCTGTAAAATCACTTCCCAGCTTTCCGCCATCCATGCACTGTCCATCCATAAGCACAGGGATCTTTCAGTCTCAGGAACTCCACTAATTTCTGGTCGTCTCTAGTGAATTGCTAAGCTCTTCCAGCTGCTCCTGTTTCCAAAGCTCTCCTCAGCCCACCTCTCCCCCAGGCTTCCCAGAGCTGGGCTCAGCAGCAGTGCAGTGGCACAGCTGAAAACAGTTCCACTGATGCCCTGGCAGTTGGTCCCAAAAGGGTCAATGCCTTCTCAGTATCATTTTTAGTGGTTCAGAGTCCTCAGCTGGAAATCCTCAGCCTGTGAAGAACATGGCTTGAGACACCAGGCTGAATATTTGCCATTAATGTCCTATCTGTGTGCCACTGGATCCTGCAGTGCCTGACCCAACAGGGAGCACTGGAAAAATCAACTTCAGGGGTTTGTATGAATCTCTCTTCTACAAGACACCATGCACCTGAACACTTCAGGACTATGTCACTCTTTGATTAGTAAAAGATGTAATTGAAAATTATGAGACTGACTGTAACAACTGAGATGTAGTAACAGAATCACAGGACAGTAGAATGGTTTGGGTTGGAGGATTTTACAGCTCATCCCATTCCAACCCCCCTGCCATGGGAAGAATCACCTTCCACCAGCCCAGGTTGCTCCAAGCCCCATCCAACCTGGCCTTGGACACTGCCAGGAATGAGGCAACCACAGGAAAACCTGTGCCAGTGCCTCACTACCCTCACAGTAAACAATTGCTTCCTAATATTTAATCTACCACCCTCAGTCAGTTTGAAGTCATTCCCCTTGTCCTGTCATGACAAACAACCCCTTGTCAAACAACCCTTTGTAAAAAGAGTCTGTTCAGCCATCCCAGTGACCTTTTGCCAGCACCAGGTCAGCTGGCTCAATGTCACAGGAATTGCATCCAACATCCCAGCTCCCTGCTGCAACTGTCCTCATCATTATCCCTGCACCTGAAACCATAAAAAGCCTTTTTCCCATTCAGGCTCAATGCTACTATAAATGGGTAGAAAAAAAATTTTAAATGCTCTAAGACAAATTTTTATCATACTTTGTAAGTCTCAGAGCTCCTTTTTCACCATTTTTGGGATTTTTTAGTTGTTACACTATTACTGGCAATAAAGGCAATAGCCTGGGTTTTGTCCCTCTTAATTATTATTCATTTAGTTGGAATTGAAAAACTGCATGTGGTGAAAAAGAACACAGGATTTCCAGCAAGGAAGTTTGTGCAATGTCACTTGACTGTCCTGTACTTGCTACAGGAGCCAAATCAAATCATTCAGAACATCAAATATTTCATCTCATTTTACATAAATCTACAAAACAGGACTTGTCCTCCATTTTAATGTGCTTAAATGAAAGATTTTTCATCCAGGAAAGCTTTTAAGATCATCTATGTTGACAGTAAAGACAATAGAGCTCAGTAATTTCTGAACCAAAACTGGACCCTCTGTCTGAACATCAGCTCTGGGCAAATATTACATTGTGACTCATTCTGTCTGATTTAATCTCTCCCAATGGCCAAACACCCTCATTCTTAACATTTCTATCCAATCTGTGGTCTTCACTGGGCTAATATCAAATTCCTGAGAATTGGATACCCATGCACTACCTATTTAGATAAGGAAGAATTGTGATTACTATAAATGTCACCACAGGTATCCTGTAGGTAAATAAGGGAACCTTATAATCTTTTCTTTCAGACCAAGAGCGTAATTAACCCTTCAAACACCAGACTGCAAAGGAGATTTTCCAGAGCTCTAGTTATGCTGAGCTCTTCATGTTTTAGCAGCATCCCTCTCTTTCAAAGCCCATTTGAATATCACTGAAAATCTTTGCCTTCAAGACATTACCCACAAGAACTCTGAGGTTTGATCTTCTTGTGCACATTTCTCACCTTGCTCCACGTGAAGATGAGAGTTTTTCCTCTCTGTCGCTAAAACAGCCTTTTAAAATTGAATCTGAGGGTCTGACATAATCCAAATCTGCCATTTTAAAATGACCTTAAGCAATGCTGAGCTCAAGACAAGCTCAGTATCACACAGAACCAAGCCATGGGAGTGCATTGCCTGGCATTTTTATACCAATACAGGATTGAATTTGAAACATTTTCATCATTAGGAGTAGAAATTCCAATGGCTCAGCTCCAGATTTAGGGTTTTCTACTCTTTCACAAGAAGGCATTTAGAGAAATAAATGCAGATTTCATGGCAAAATTGACATGAAGACACTGATTAAACTCTGAGGAGCCTTTTCTGCTGAAGCCCTGACAAGATATGCCACAGCCTCTTGAACTGTGCCCTTGAACTTGATGCCATGCCCTCCTGAACCTGATAAATATAACTGCCTCCACAGAAAGTGCACACATTTTTAGCACACTTGTGGCATGTGTAACCATACACCAACTTGCTCACTGGAGTGGGGCTGACATTTCTTGCTCACATTCTACTGATGATATTATTTCTTTTATTTATTTTATTATTTTATTTATTTTATTATTTTATTTATTATTTACTGATGATATTATTACTGATGATATTATCTCGTGTTCTTTTTGATAACACGAAGGTGACAACTTAAGAGGAAAGAAATTCCTTAACTGTCCTTCAAAACACATCAGTATCTCTCCCTATTTAAGTAGTTTTCAGTTAAAAAAAAAAGGNTCTGTTCAGCCATCCCAGTGACCTTTTGCCAGCACCAGGTCAGCTGGCTCAATGCCACAGGAATTACATCCAACATCCCAGCTCTCTGCTGCAACTGTCCTCATCATTATCCCTGCACCTGAAACCATAAAAAGCCTTTTTCCCATTCAGGCTCAATGCTACTATAAATGGGTAGAAAAAAAATTTTAAATGCTCTAAGACAAATTTTTATCATACTTTGTAAGTCTCAGAGCTCCTTTTTCACCATTTTTGGGATTTTTTAGTTGTTACACTATTACTGGCAATAAAGGCAATAGCTTGGGTTTTGTCCCTCTTAATTATTATTCATTTAGTTGGAATTGAAAAACTGCATGTGGTGAAAAAGAACACAGGATTTCCAGCAAGGAAGTTTGTGCAATGTCACTTGACTGTCCTGTACTTGGTACAGGAGCCAAATCAAATCATTCAGAACATCAAATATTTAATCTCATTTTACATAAATCTACAAAACAGGACTTGTCCTCCATTTTAATGTGCTTAAATGAAAGATTTTTCATCCAGGAAAGCTTTTAAGATCATCTATGTTGACAGTAAAGACAATAGAGCTCAGTAATTTCTGAACCAAAACTGGACCCTCTGTCTGAACATCAGCTCTGGGCAAATATTACATTGTGACTCATTCTGTCTGATTTAATCTCTCCCAATGGCCAAACACCCTCATTCTTAACATTTCTATCCAATCTGTGGTCTTCACTGGGCTAATATCAAATTCCTGAGAATTGGATACCCATGCACTACCTATTTAGATAAGGAAGAATTGTGATTACTATAAATATCACCACAGGTATCCTGTAGGTAAATAAGGGAACCTTATAATCTTTTCTTTCAGACCAAGAGCGTAATTAACCCTTCAAACACCAGACTGCAAAGGAGATTTTCCAGAGCTCTAGTTATGCTGAGCTCTTCATGTTTTAGCAGCATCCCTCTCTTTCAAAGCCCATTTGAATATCACTGAAAATCTTTGCCTTCAAGACATTACCCACAAGAACTCTGAGGTTTGATCTTCTTGTGCACATTTCTCACCTTGCTCCACGTGAAGATGAGAGTTTTTCCTCTCTGTCGCTAAAACAGCCTTTTAAAATTGAATCTGAGGGTCTGACATAATCCAAATCTGCCATTTTAAAATGACCTTAAGCAATGCTGAGCTCAAGACAGGCTCAGTATCACACAGAACCAAGCCATGGGAGTGCATTGCCTGGCATTTTTATACAAATACAGGATTGAATTTGAAACATTTTCATCATTAGGAGTAGAAATTCCAATGGCTCAGCTCCAGATTTAGGGTTTTCTACTCTTTCACAAGAAGGCATTTAGAGAAATAAATGCAGATTTCATGGCAAAATTGACATGAAGACACTGATTAAACTCTGAGGAGCCTTTTCTGCTGAAGCCCTGACAAGATATGCCACAGCCTCTTGAACTGTGCCCTTGAACTTGATGCCATGCCCTCCTGAACCTGATAAATATAACTGCCTCCACAGAAAGTGCACACATTTTTAGCACACTTGTGGCATGTGTAACCATACACCAACTTGCTCACTGGAGTGGGGCTGACATTTCTTGCTCACATTCTACTGATGATATTATTTCTTTTATTTATTTTATTATTTTATTTATTTTATTATTTTATTTATTATTTACTGATGATATTATTACTGATGATATTATCTCGTGTTCTTTTTGATAACACGAAGGTGACAACTTAAGAGGAAAGAAATTCCTTAACTGTCCTTCAAAACACATCAGTATCTCTCCCTATTTAAGTAGTTTTCAGTTAAAAAAAAAAGGGAACAATATTTAAAGGTATCAAAATATGGTAATAGTCTAGGTCAGAAGAACACTTTGAGCTATTCCTTCCAACCTTCAGCTGAAAGCAGAGCCTGAGATGAGGTTAGCCAGGAAAATCCTGAATATTTCCAGCAAGGGAGATCCCACCCCTTCTCTGGACAAACTTCTCCAAAGTTTAACTCTTCTCATAGCGAAGAATTTTATTCCCATTTCCACAAAGGATTTCCCCTAAAGGAATGTGCCCCTTGTCCTGTCACCACACATCCTTGGGAACGTTGTGACTACCCTTTACATGTTAAAAGACAGTGCTTAAATCTATGCAACATTCAACATTAAAAGGGCCTATCCAAAATTTGAAGGACATAAAATGAAAGGAGCAGGAGAGGAACACTTTTCTTAATCTCCTTCTCCATCCATACTTAAGAAAATGATGTGCAGAGCTAAGATTAGCACTGAGTTGGCAGGATCTGGTTTGAGAACCCTCTCATCAGACTTGTATCAAGTACGTTTGCAGAACACTGCTATCAAAACAGCCATTTATTTCACTTCACTGGATGAATCTGTATGCACATAATCTTGGGGTTTTCCTTTTTCTAACACCATCTCTGTTGAAGAAAAACCTGGCATCTTAGCGCTGCCTTCTTTATAAATCTGAGTAATAAACATCTCCTTTGATCTGAAGTGGAAATGGGCAAAGTCTGGTAATCCTTTTTTTCCTAGAGATATTTTACCTAACATTCTATCCTAAGGAAAACTGTCATTTTTCCCACAGACTTCTACTGCCCTCTGTAGGAGTATTTTAAATAAAATACTAGGAACAACGGAGAAGGAAAAAAAATAAAAAGAAGGAATGTAAGTACTGTATCACATCATCAACATGGTGGAGATGGCATAGGAAGTTGATGTTTCCCACAGCTTCATAACTTCACTGGTTTTATAGACTGGACACAAGTAATAAACAGAATATTCCCAGACAATGCAATCAGATTTTGAGGCTGCAAAATGCCAACTGAGTGCCTGAAGAACAGTGGAGACAGTGGATGCAGGAAGGTGTTCAGAGCTGGTCAAAAATTCCCACCATTTTGCAGAACTGCAGGCTGCTTTCACAACACATCACAGTGTGTGCAAGCAAAACACTGACAGAAATTAATGAGAAAATCAACTGTATCAAAGTCTTTACTGAAGTTGTATCTTTCAATATATTTAAGTTTCATTCTTGATGCTACCTAGGATGCAGCTCTGCTCCTCGTTATGGATAAAAAGTTAGATTAATGTATTCTAAATTGCATATGAAAATCAAATTTTGGCTATATTTTGATGATCCTAATACACAATTAGGAGGACATACTAATGGGGAACCTCAAGATAGCTAGTGACTAATAACTGCACACTCAGGCACAGAAATGCTGTGTTCATTTGCCTCTCTACATTCCTTAGAAATGTTTTTGATAATTTAGATGAGTTCAGCAGTGCCCAGGAAGGCATCAGGAAGGCTGATGCCTTCCACCATGCCACAGTAAACCTGGCATGGATATTAAAGGATAAAAAAGGATATTAAAGGATAAAAAAGGATATTAAAGGACAAGAAAGTAAACCAAAGGTACTCTCACATATGCATGGAGTAAACCAAAGCTATTCCTACACAAGCATGGACTAAGTAACTCTGACAGTTAGGTAAAGAACTAAAAGGCTCCAGGTGTATAAAGGGATTAGGATGACATTAAAAAAACCAAAAACCCACAAGCCTGAGTGGCTTATTTCTCCACAAACCAAAAAAATAATTAAGGCTTTAGTGGCATTTTTCTTTAAAAACAGCCTGTAACACCCATTACACACATAAAACTACCCTGTCTAGAGTGTTTCTGCAATTATAAATGGATAATCACTGTGACAGTAAATAAAAAACGATAGCACAGCATGTTACCACTTTATGATGTGAGCAATGAGGGTCGTGAAATTCCTGTAAGTTTGGGTAAATTCCCTATAAAAAGGGAATTTTGCATATAGACTGAGGGGCTAACTCCAAAAAGCAAGAAAAAACCATCAGGCCCTAACCTCCAAGCAGGACTGAACTAGGTGTCTAAGTCATCCTTACTAGAGAACACTGATCTCCATATCTTGAAAAGGGTGTCAGACAGCATGTGAGGATTGAGAGAAAAAAAAAATACTGAAGACACGAGGTCAGCTGTGGGGAAGAGAGACTTGTATCTCCTTTGCTAAGAGCTCATGGACATCTCACATCAAACACATCGTGCATGCATCCAAGAAACTCTGATTTTTCTGCAATGGAGCAATCATTTCTGATATTACATAAATCCTAGAAAATCCTTGGTCTCATCAGTAACTCACTTATAGAATCTTTCGAAAAATGTAGGTTATTTCTCTCCCACTAGCTGGCTGTTCTTCCATGCTCCATTTGCTGTCCTTTTCCTTTCTGATGCGTTCTGTTTCATTAATTAATGCACTTCCATCGCCACAAGACACAGACCATCGACTAACAAGACGATTTGCATTCGCAGGGAAAGGCCACAGATTAATAGTAGCTAAAAATTGCAACCTACTTTGTAAGAAAGTATTCAAACATAAGACACTGAAGGCCACCTTCTACCACAAAATGATCGAAAGAGGCTGATTGTCCTTTCTCCCATTTCCTTCCTCAAAAACACACAAAAGAGCAGGTAGTGGGTGAAGAGATGAGAACTTACCAAGCCTGGCACACAGCACAGTCATGTAAGTCTCGTTTTCGTAGGCAAAACACAGGATATGGGTCAGAAAACGGGAATTGTCTTAGCACTTGGACAATAAACTTTGCCTGGCAACATTACAATTAACTTCAAATAAGCCAAAAATTTGTCAGACCAACTGCTTTTGTTTCTCATGGATGCAGACCAACTTTGTGTCATGATTATATTTTTAAGAAAAGTTCAAGTTCAACTTTACACAAGCCCTCATTCTTTTTTTTTTCTTTTTTTTTTAAAGACCATAATTTATGACTGGAATTTCTGACCAGAGCAAAATTCTGAGTAGTTAATGCAACTTATGTGGACTGTCAGCCTAAAAACCAGGCTTGTTTCTTTCAGTCATTTGTAATATTCATAGGAAGCAGCTCATCTCACGTGCTTCTTCAGCAACCAGTTTATCTTTCTCAGGAGATGAATTACAGTGAGGAATGAGGGTTCCCAGAATGAACTGTCTAAGAGTAGTTGCTATTTAAGTTACTCAGTTGACAAATTGTTGTTATTTCTCTGTAGGCATGAGGACTTTTTTTCTTCCTTTTTCTTTTTTGAAGACTAAAACCAGTACTTCCCTTATTTAGCAATCTTGGTAAATTGAGAAAAAGCCAAAATAGATGGAAGTCCGTTCTTCCATGCAGCGTAACACCACATATGGAGTAGGGATCATCCAGCCAACCAAACCATGCTTCAGGACAAGACAAATCCCACGCCACCTCTGCCCAGCCCAGCATAGCATTTATGGGACACGAACAGAAGAGTATTGACAAGAAGGACAAAGAAAGAGACTTGTCAGGTTTCTTGTTTTCTTGTTAGGTCTTATTAGGTTTCTACTGCTCACACTATAACCTGTTAGCTTGTTCTTTGAACTGAAAGGCAGACCTAACTCAGATTTAGAGACAACTCTTATGTGCTGATGTTACAGCTGAATGATTACTGTTTACACACTGTACCTTCTGAAAGAGTAAGCGTGGATTTACCAGGGTAGAACGATGCTAATTGATTAGTATATTATGCTAATAAATTAATTTGTAGAATAGTTAGAGAAGCTATATTATACAGTGAATTTGATTTTTCTGTTATACAAAATCTGATCAGGGTGCTTCAGAACGTCCCTGGAGGATGCTGAGGATCCTCCACTGCCACCATCCCAAGGTGAGGTTTTGGGGTAACATTCCAAAACCTACTGACACGGAGTCCTGGGACAACAATTTCCAGGGAAGGAAGAAGAACAGAGTTTCCTGGAAAGAACCAAGCACGAGAAGCACAGACAAGCTGACCCAGAGCAGTGCTTCTCCCCGGAGCGAAATGCTCAGTACAGTCATCAGAACTTCTGCACGGACAGCGAGGAGACCTGAGCCTGAAGGCTGTGGCTGTCAAGTCACTGCAAGGAGCCTGTGCTGAAGGCCACTGCTGGCCCATCTTTGTCAGCAGGATGACTTCAGGGACAGGGAATTTGCCGCCAGCCCACACCACCAGTTTGACCGCGGCAGGCTGGAGAGATGCTCTCAGTTCTCACCAGCAGCATCCCCCCAGCCTGCTGGGGAGTGTGGCACCACAGAGCTCAGAGCCACAGACTCAGGCTTAATGAGAGCTGGCGGATTGCTGAAGTGGTGAATGGACACAAAGCTGGGAAATGTCATTCAAAAAGCTCTGCTTCACACGCTGCATGGCGCTGAGTGTTTCTGAGGCACTGCCGCAGACGGCATTTCACTGCAATGTTTATAAAATGGAACATGCTCCTGCCTTCCGACACAACGCTAGATGATTCCTGAAATTAGATTTAAGCTGTGGAATTTTGTATCTTAAAGGATCTTCCACAACAGTGCTGGAAATTAAAGCAATCGGTGCTATTTATCATAGAAAACTTTGGAGAAATCTTCAGTGGTCATTCCTCATCCTTGTCAAACTCCTCATCAAAATGCCTCATTTTATGACTAATTCATTCCCCCTTATCTGTGCTTGAAGCAAAATGAAAAAACATGGCTCACCAGTGCCAGGACTTTAAAAAGTTATTTTTTGGATGTACCTTCAGGCCAGCAAGTCACAACTTCAGATATATTGAAGGAGGACTACACTTTTTCCAAGAAGATCCAGCTGGCTTTTGGATTGGAGATGTCACCTTTACAACACACAGCTTTGAGACAGTCTTACAACTTCCGGAGATTAACAGAAAATCCGATTTCCTCCCAGTGAAGCTGCTACGAAGAGAAATCCAAGATATGAAGTGCTTACCTTTGTCATTGCTGCTTGTTGGGGTGGGAGGGGGAAGTCCAGGCTTGGATTTGTCGTAGTTGTTAAAGCTCTGGCTGCGCCGGTTGTTGGCACTGATGGAACCACGAGCTTTGGCCTCGCTGCCCGCAGCGGACACCCTCGTGGTGGGACCTGGCAGTCTGGTGGGACAATTACAGCACCATTAGGCACAGGGAAAAAGGGGGAAGAAACTATGGGGTACCATGCATGAGCTGAAAATAAAAGCATCAACAGCGCAAGTATGGACTCGTCGGGGTCTTTCTAGTTCCGTAAGAATAAATCAAAGGATCACCCCAGATGAAAAGTGTATGCCAAACAAGCTACAGTCTGAATTGTTTTACATCAGAAAAAAAACCCTGAGACATAATTTACAGTCACCTGCCACAAATCTGGTAAATCAGGAATAGTTACAGGTAAATTCAGTGCAGCAGTACAGCTGGTAAAAGGGGAAGATGAAGTGAGGCACTGCTGCTCTTAAACCAGACTGCCAGACACTTCATCACATGCTGCCCACATAAGGGCTACCCTTATTTCAGAAATGACAATGAGAGGGAACCTGGCTGCTTTTTCCCGTGTAGAGGAGCACATCACATCTCTGCCCTGACAGCTACAAAGCTCAGCAGCCAAGCCCAGCAAAACTTTAACTTGGTTCAATTATTTGAGCCTATATAAATCAACAATGCTTAAATGCACCCTAATACAGTAACCACATGATCAGTGAGTGGTACAAGCCTCTGGTTTAAACTGGGCATCTGTCCCTTCCAGCATTTTCTTACCACAGCCTGTATTTACCAGATTTAGCTGACTAACTAGGAAAAAAATTAGTAGTTATTCCGGAGTAAGGAGACAAGCTTGTATGCTTTTCAGGCAAAAGGGAGGTGGGAGACTTCACCAAAAAGCACAACAGAATCAGGAAAGCCACTGGCATCACATCTCAGAACACTTCAAAGCCAACATTCATACAGAAAACCTTTTAAAAGCGTCTTTATATAAATAATTTGTGTTGATAATAAAGCAAAAGGAAGAAGTCCCAGTTGTCAGAGAGAGTGGGGATGCAACTGACCAAATCACCACTCTGAGAGCAGAAAGAAAAGCCAGGAACTAACCTGGCAGGGCTTCCTAAACAAACTGACTTCTCCAAGACTAGTGAAGAAATAGAAAATATGAAAAGAAACATGAAGAAAAAGCCAAAATGTCAGCGGCGGCATGCACATGCTTTCAAAACTCAAAAGAGTCTAAGACATGAGGGCATCATTCAAATACAAACCCAAAAATCAATTGACAAGCTCAAACCACCACAGATTCAGCACAGCACATCATGGTTCTGAGGTTGACTTTTAGACAAAGTCTCTCAAATTATCCAGCTTTTCCCAGCACTGGGGGTTGCTAAAAACTTTTCCATATTCATTATTGCAGCAAGGAGCACATGAGAACACCCCAGAGATGCTCCAGCCACTGCAGGGGAGACTGCAAGGGAAGAAGCAGAGGGCAAGCAGTGACAAGCAAAGCTTCTTGAGAACTTGAAAAGTCACCAAGACGAGGAAGTTCACCAAAAGTTCATTTTGTGTAACGGGAAATGAGCTAGGTTTTCTACAAAGCACCTCAGCTCAAAGTTTCCACCCCGTTTTGAAACACTGAATTTGGGGCACCCACTGCAGGATGGCTGTGAGTGCCCTAGGATGGAGGGGAGTTTTCCAGCAGCAGGGAAAGGACAATCTTCCTGTCCTGATGGACAAGAAAAGACTCCCCACACACATATCCACACAGGTTTTGCAAATCTGTCACATCTTACAGTAAATTAAGCTCCTCAAACCATGTGATCACTTAAGATGTGACAAGTTTTCCACTCGAGTCAGTGTTGTCACTGCCAATGAAAACACACACAAATAAAAAACCTACATGCTAAAAACACACTTGAAGATATCTTTTCTCTCAGGCTGTTTTTCCCCAGTGTAACTAACTGGTTTTGAGCCCCTGCTTTTGGTCAAGGTATTTCACAGCGGTGCCTGTGAAATCTAAGGGAAAAAAAATCAGGTTCAGGGAGACATTTCTGGGTTCTTGCTATTTAAAGAGAAGGCACTGAGCTTGGAGAACAGTCTTCTTTACTACTCCTCAGCACCTCTGTTAAGCAAACATGAGCTGTCAAGCCATAACTAAGATCAAGGGAGAACATGAAAAGGAAACATGGAAGTTTTTAACGCAAGGTATTCTGCAGAGCTTCACTGTTACCATAAAAGAAATAAGATCCAGGAAATAAATCCAAATTATACAGCAGAAATAACAATCTAGACAAACTGAATTAAGATCATAAGCTATAGCTCACAAGCTTAACACAAATGGTATGGCATAATTCACCAATGCAAAACTATATTCTAGTCAAACACTTAAATATATTATAGCAGCAAAATAAACGAGATTAATAACCACAGCAACCCTTACGATCACTGAGATGAGATGGTCAGATGAGCTGGCATGCAAGTCATGCTGGGATCCAGGAAAAAAAAATGGACTTAAATACTTATCAATCACTTCCAGGAAGATTGGAAGTGCAGGGGCTCTGATGAGACAGAGCTGGTTGGGCTCACATCATGCAGGTGATACTTTCCTCACTAGCTGAGCCACTGGCCTGATGCAGCTCAGATGGGGGATGGAACTAGATGGTCTTTAAGGTCACTTCCAACCCAAACCATTCTGTGATTCTGTGATTTCAACAACGCAGATCAAAATGGAACTAATACAGCAGGGTGAGAACTCCCAGAACCATGTTTTGTTCTCAAAAGCAAAAAAAGCTCGTAAGAACAAGAAAATCAAATCATTTCCCTGTGGGCCAAAATACATTCCAAACCAAAAAAAAAAGTTTAAAAAAAATGAAATCCTTCTAAAACTTTCACATTTCAGCTGTTTGTAAAGGCCTAGTTACAAACTTTTTCCAACAGGAACCCTAAACATGCAGCCAGAAATATTGCAAATGGATTATTCATGCTTTGCAGAAGATGAAGAAATGCTAACCTAGAAGACCTTTTCTGACCAAGAGTGAATCGGATGATTTTGCTTTGAGATGAGTCCCTGGGAGATGCACTGTGACAGGAAAGAAAAAGTGGAAGAGAACATTCAACAAAGAAACTTGTTTTGTTTCGGCTTTTTTTAACCCACTGCACTTAATAACTGGTTTTAGGACGAAAAAGGGTTTTTTATGAATTTCACAGGAATATAAAGCTTCTTGCCCAAGTATGACTTCAGGTCAAAACCACTACAGTCTGAAATTAATTGATTTTTACAGAGTAATGAACATGTAAATCTGCATACAACCCTCAACTCTATTCCTCTTTTCCTTCTCAATCCTTTATTATGTACATTTTCTGTGGAATCTGAGCAATTTGACTTTAGAACATACTAAGAAAACATGACATTGAAGATCTTCAGGATATATATATTTCAATTATTTGAAACCCAGCCCAATCCACACAATGGACTGAAAATACCAAAGCAATGTTCAAATGCTCCCGTGCATCTCTGCGTGTTTTTTGACAGAAAAGTTGCAGAAATCTGTTCAAACACATCTTCATGTCACAGTAATGATTTCCTGTACAAGCTTATACGTGCTGTAGCAACGCTGTGTTTTTCAACTATACAAAACTATTGTTTACACCCAAATGAGCATAATTGGTGAAGGAAAGCACAGAAGCCAAACCCAAATAACCTCTGAGCAGTCTCACTTGGAAGGCTTCAGTTAAACTGTTTCTATCCCTCATCAGCCAGCGCTTAAGCCAGTGCTCATCTCAATGTGTGTTAACACAAACAAGCCTCAATTTGAGACATGCAAACCCAACAAAGCCTTCATACTTTAGTCATTTGCAGATATGATTTATGCTTTTCATTCTGGCCACTTATCCCCACCAAACCCTCCCTGTCACAGCAGTAGAAGGGTCAGACCAGCAGAAGGCTGGACTCAGAATTTGCTTTTATTGCAGCCTGGACAGAGCATTCCTAGTATTAGAGACATTGAGGGAACAAAGACCCTTTCTATTCATCTGTGCTCTGATCTAGGAGTGCCAACAAACACCAACTATGAAAATTATTTTTCATGTAAAGCCAGAAGCATATTATTTTTGACCAAAAAGCCTAGATGTGATTTTGATTGCCACCAGGCATTATGAGCTCTATTTCTTTTACCACTGTCAGAATAACCCTTCCCCACAGTGGAAGGCAACCCTTCCACTTCTTAGTGGGGACTGAAACTCTAGTAATCTGAGAACTGAAGTTGGTTTGCATATGCCTAAAACATACATTTTCTAAGGGAAACAATATACACGCCTTGTGAGTAGAAAGAAGCAAAAGAAATAATGAGTAAAACATCCTTTTAAAACCCTGTGGCTACTCGGTCCCAATGTTACACTCACTGGGCTGCAGTTTCCAGCACTGAGAATATATTAAAACACACGTGTTTTGATTTCCAAAGGTGTGACAACAATTGCTACCCAGCATTCCATTCCCAACACACTTTATTCTGGAGCAGAACTGAAGAAAGGAGTTTCTTTGACTTTCTAAGATTTTTAACCAGAAGCAAAAAAAAAAAAAAAAAACCAAAAACCAGAAGAGATAAACAATGAAAAAAAAGCCCAGCTTTAAGGAGATTTCCCCACCTGGACTGCATTTCTGGTTGTGCTTTGAACTGATGCTGCACAGCCTGGGGGGGCTGCTGGCACGGAGCTGGCACCTGCTGCTGTGGGATCCCCGCGTGGCACTGGGCTGGAGGTGCTGCTGGCTGGGATGGATGGTGCTGGGGCTGCTGCTGCTGCTGCTGCTGCTGCTGCTTGTAGCGGGACAGGCTGAAGAAGAGGCCCAGGATGGCCTTCAGATTCCCATTCCTGATTTCTGGAAGGCAATGGTCAGAGGTCACTCGTCAGCCAGCAGTGGGTGCTTTCTCCCCGACAGAACGCTGTCTGAACCGAGCTCCTTTGGGATATCCTTTAGGATAAGTTTCTTTCTGCACATCTAGTTGGCATTACAGTTGACTGCCAGTGAGCACCAATGACAAATAAATAACTAATTTCTCCCCTGCGGTGACTGAGCGATATCTCACATTTCTGCTGCAGTCTGTGTTAATGCCAGTGTGCTTCAAAAGCAAGTCCCTTTAACTCTTTCCTTTAAACTAAAGAAAGGCTCCACACACGTATCCACGCAGGTTTTGCAAATCTGTCACATCCTAAAGTAAATGAAACTCCTGAAACCATGTAACCATTAAAGAAGTGACAAGTTTTCCATTCGAGTCAGTATTGTCACTGTCAATAAAAACACAGCAAGAATAAAAAAAATCTACATGCTAAAAACATTCTTGAAGATATCCTTGGTTTGGTTAGCTTTGGTTTGGTTAGCCTACGTTTGTTTTGCTAAAACCCCCCAAATAGAACCCCCACAACAACAACTGTATTAATGACAGCATAATGTAAATAATTTCTCAGTCCTAAACTTGCACAAGGAGGAAACTACTCTGTTCTCACACATATTTCTGGAATATCAGACTAATCATTTCCACTAAGAAAATCTGATGCAAGTTTTGCACTAGAAAATAATGATTATTGGGTGAAATATCTGTATTCAAACAGGCTTTGACACTATCACAAGCTGACAAGGGATAGACACCCAATGTACCTAAAGGCAGCTTGACAGTGCATATATAAACTTTTCCTAAATGCCATCCTGTGCTTCTATGCAATATCAAATGCAAAAAATGTAAAAGCAAACAGAAACATAAACATGAAGAGGTGTATCATGGATCAGACCATGCTCTTAACCACTGTATCATAATTAATATGCAAGAGTGCAAATTGTGTCTTGCAGACAACCTTAATGTGCTGTGACTTAATCAGTTTAGCATGTTTAATTTCCTAAATTAAAGAAGTGCTTTAAAAAAGCTACATCAAAGAGCTGAACTTTTGCCTGTATTGTATAGACCACTTGAACTAATAAAGCTCACTGTTGCCCTGAGAGAAAGGAAAGGAAAGGAAAGGAAAGGAAAGGAAAGGAAAGGAAAGACATATGGCAAGACAGTGGCCAAGCACAAAGGCAAGAACCAGAACTTTCATTTCTGTTCCCAGTTCTGGCTGACAGGTTGCTCTGAGTTTGTGATGGGCCACACTCTATCCTTTACTCCCTCTCCCAGCCACATTTCTGCTCACATTGCTCATCTTGGCTGTATAAAGAAGCTCCTGCTCCTAATCCTCAGCATTTCACCCAGCAAATCTCAGGCTAATGGCTTAAAACTGTGGCTTCCCTTCCTACACCCTTGTAGACAAGCTTCTAGCTTTGGTCTCCTTGTCTACCTGCACCTCAATCTACTTTTCCTTCCCAGCCACTAATATAATTTTCTTTCTTAAATTTGATTCAGCCCATGTCCTCAAAGACCATCAGACCTTCTCCAAGTGGCCCTGGTCACCACCCAGACCCAGGATATTCCTTTCCTCTCATCCTTCCTGACTCAGTTTCCTTACCCATTTTTCCTCCCTGAAGCCTGGCCCCTCCACCAGTGCTCTCTCCCACCATTCCCTTGTTTAAAGGATTACCACTCCCAGGGCCCTTCAGCAGCCATTTTCAGTCTTCCTTTGTTTTTTGGCCAATTTGAGTCACTTCCTGAACAGTGGGGTCCCAGTTAATCCTGCCTGTCTCCCCTTTCCCCAGCCCACTCCTGCTCCCATCCAGAGCCATGCACAAACCCACCCTTCTCTCACTGCACCAGGCAGGTTCCTTCTCTAATCTGTGAGTTCTCCTCAACAATCTGTGTTCAGCTTGGGAGGACAGGGATGGAAGTGGACAATAAAGTAAAACAGGCACAAAATACAGCAGAACACAGTAAAAAAGGATTTCCTTATCTCCAGCAAAGAACTCCAACTACTCATGGGAACCGTAAGCACAGTAGCATTTAATCACAGGTTGAAGCATAACTAAACAGACCCAGAGGCACTGGGAAGCTTAACTGCACAAATACAGGCCAGAAGATAAAGGAAATTACCATGGGCCTGCTTGCTTAAATTTAGCAAAGCTATATGCAACTGGAAGCTGATTTCCATGTGAAGTGAGAGGCAATAACAATCATAACCCACCTATGACCTATGCTTTCTAAGGCTGTCTATTTTCTGCTGCATTCATCAGAAAAGCAACCTGCTTTTGACCAAATAAAGGTAAGCAAAAGAACACTTTTAATGAGTTAAAGCAGTCTCTCTCCCTCTGGGTTTGAAGCAAAATATCTCCAATCGGCCTCTCAGAGGTACCTCTGTTTCTTTTATCTCAAAAACTGAGGTAATTCTGGCAGTTCTACCCCGCACTTCATACAAAAGGAGTATTGCAAAGAGTACTTCAGCCTCATTGCACTCTGCCCATCAGCAGAGTCTCAAATGCTTTCTGCTTCAAGTCCTCTCCAGTGCATGGCCAGCTCCAGTACCATAGTGACTTAGATAAGGACAAGGATGTCACCCACCCATTTTAAATGTGGAGACAAAAATTCCTCTCCTGGATATCGGAAACAAACACTCCAGACACTTGCGGGGAAACTGCAGTTTGGTTTTCACAGGGAACCTCACTAATCTACCCTTTGGAGATTTCCACCCTGCGATCTCTCCTGCTGCCTGTTTCCCCTACAGCACTGCTCCATGATGTGTCCAGCTGATCTTTATTCAGCTCATTTGTCACCCAGAAGAGGTGCAGCTGCTTATCTGTGACATCAATTTCAGTCTCTACTGCGCATTTACATCCTCCTGAACCTTCAAAATCTCGGCAGCAAGGAGATACTGTGTGAAGGAGAGCAAGCTTCACTGGGCAGCTCCAGTCCCAGAGTCTAAAACAGTCTAAGAGCAGGGGTATGGGAACACAGGTCAAAGAATGGACAATAAAAATTTGCAGCAAGAATTGAAAAGAGGTCTCCAGCTCTCCATAGTTTTGTTTAGTAACTACAAATGGAGATTTTAGATTCTTAAGAATCTCAGATAAGGGGATGCCTTTTTGCCTCCATGTTTGGGGAAGGGGCCTGCCTCTGGCACAGCATGGTCACCATCAGTGATTGCAGATCCTCAGCATCTCCACTGCAGAAATCCGTAAAAACAGACTCCAAGTAAGTGGCATGCACACATCAAAGCCGGATTTTTCAATGCTGGGAGGATATGACACATGCAGTCCCAAATTATTTCAACACTTAGGAGTCATTCAAATTCCAGTTTTGAATCATTAACTTCCCTCCACACTAAAGCTGCACTATTGAAAAATACGTGTTCTTAGCAAACCCAGGAGACTTCGGTGATTATTCCCGTTTGGAAGCAATCACAACCTTTTCCTTCTTCCTAGATGAGGATCTGCCAGTGAAGTAAATAAAGTTATTTGCAGTTGACCTAGCAGGTCTTGGCATCCTGCACAAAAACACTGGCTTGTTTGGTAACAACATTCCTCACTTTAAATCATTCCGTGTTCCTCAACACAAGCCCAGGAGCGACTAGAAAGAGAAATTTACTTTACTGCTGCATTCAAGCCTTTTAACTTAATTCATAAAAATGTGTTCATTCCCTCTCCCTTTCTGGTTGTCACTTTCTTCCTTCAATGCTCGTGGTGGAGCCAGTAAATGTTCTCATTTATATGCTGCCAGCAAACATTACTGGTCCCTTCTTAGCTTCCGTGTGGTTTAAAACACTAATTCCTAGATAGTGTAAAAGAAAGGGGGAAATCCCAAATCAGCAAAGCCATGGGATAACATGCATCCTGCTGGGCCTGACTTGTGACTTGGCAGGAGAGCCACGAGCATTAATCATGCTGTCCCTTCCCCAGTGTGAGCAACACCACGCTGCCAACTTTGTACACCCAGGCAATTTTCTCCTCACTAATCTGCTATTTCGCTTAGATTTTACCTTCTGTCAAGACAGGTAAACAATGTGAACTGTATTTTTACAGTATGTCCATGCTAAGGTCAAAATTGACTTTTACAACCAACTCAGCTGCATTTTCTTTTTAATCATTTCCTGGCAAGCAAACTTTCTGCTGTTTGAAGTTTCAGCTCGTGCTTTCTCTTCTTGACACGAGAATCCTTCTGGTTATAACTGAGCAACATAATGCTGGCAGTACTCAGGTGGAGCAAAGTAAAGCTTCTCTTCGAGGGAAAATACTTGTTTTTGCTGTCCTAATCCAGCCTAAGAACACACCTAACATTCAGCCTCCTCTTCTACTAGGAGAAATATATATATATTTTATATATATAATATATATGTATATTCAGGCTAGAACAATTCATACTAAATATCTGCTATTTTGCTGCAGCCTTCTCCTCCAAATTAAGTTCGTGAAGAGACTCAGTCATCAAATGTAACTTTGAAGTCTCACCCGGTGCCACACATTCAATTATTTGTTCTGTAAAGCACTGATGGAGATGTCATATCATATATTCAGCTACTGAACCCAACTGCTTTTCCAGCGTCTTTAAATGGAAATACAAGTGAAAGCTGGTGCTGAGGATGACAGAAATCTGTTTGATCTCTTAATAAGATAATAGCTAAACAGCTTCTGAGCCAACAGGTACCACACATCCCAGCAGATATAACACACTGGCATAAAGGAACAGTGTAAAACTAGTTTGGTTTCAGAAAAAATTCTGATGCTCTTCAAAAGCAGAGTGATTAATTAGAGGTCAAAATGTCTTTTTTGGATTTTGGTCCAAAATATTTGGATTTGATTGTTTTGTGCACTTGGAAACAATCTTCTCATATTTAAAATGAGAAGAAAGCAGGATGGTTGTTCAGGGAAGACAATAATTGAAGAATAAGGAAATAAAATTTTCTCTCACAAGGCAAACAACTGACAGCAGTTCACTTACATCTGTAAAATGTACACTGATCAATCTGCCAATTAGAGAACTAAGAAAAGAAAATCCTGGTTTTAAAAAGAAAGAAATAAAGAAGCAATTGAATTCTAATTTGGTCTCATCGATTATTTTTGCGAGTCAGCTGTGTAGAAATTAGAGATATATTTTATTTACCTTTCACACTGAGATGGGAAAAAAAGAGGAAGTAAATATTGTCAGAAGTTTAAATTGCCCTTGTTAATCTTCCATTACACTCAATGTTCTGGTTGCAATCACAAGGAGTAATTCAGGTTCTTCATTTAACATGAAATCTGAAATAACCAATGGACTCACCTTCTGCTGACAGTCCCTGGATGTTAATCCCCTTAGCAGCCAAGAAACTCAGGCATGCATCTATGTTTTCAATCTGTTCACGAACAAACAACAACAACAAAAAAAAAGAGACACAAAAAGAAAATGTATTGTAATAATTATTTACTTTCATCTACTGCCACCCTTGAGTGCACTCCATCTTTGCATCCCAAAAAAGTCCCTTTGCTCGCGATGTGGAAACCATAGCATGAAACCCTCTCAGTTTGAGCTCCTAAATGGATTACTCCATCGATGATAAACTGATTATTCCATGGGTCAGGGCTTTCTGTCATTTGCATTGCCCAGAGCAGGTCAGTCCATGCCCCAACCACAACAGCCCATCGCTGCATTTCTGACCAGCGGGTCAAGGATGCTCTGCGCCAGCATCCTTAACCTGCAACGAGCATGACGAACGCCGACCCTAAAATACCCACGGAGGCCATTTGTTTGAGGGGGCAGATTGCCACTTGCTCTGAAGCTGACAGCTGGCAGGAGTTTCCAGCCATGCCAGCAGTCGGACAGAAAGGCTGTAAGTGGAAACCCCAGCCGGAATCCCAAACAATCAGGAATCCCAAACGCGGCATTCCCCGCGTCGGGAACGACAGGCAGCTCCGCTCCCCAGACCACCTCGAGGGGCTGCAGGGAACAGCATTTGAGGAAACACCGTGTTTTCTGTGTGGCGACACAACATTTGGATGACCCTGTTGAGCAGTTTTTTTATTTAACCATGGTAATCGGCAAGTGATAAAATGGAGTCTGTGTTTGAACACCTCTCAAACGTTAATTTACTAATTCCTGAAACATGGCAAGCAAACACTGCATCCACTGTAGGGATGAGAAAGGAGACAGACACTTGGTCCAACGTAACTACCTTTATTCTGTGAAGTGTGGAGACATCAAAAGGAAACATGAAAATTCCAGCTGCCCTGTCAGCTCCTGCCTGCCCTCAAAAAAATACACAAGTCAGGGCCAGGGCTAGGCAGCATTTTAGATCCTGAGCTCCCAGCACCTGACCTGTGAACTCCCTGTCCTTCTCAAAGTAATAAAAAAGTACCAGGGAAGCTGCCAGGAAACCTCCCACATGGGTTTCTTTCAGGGTACATTAATTTATTGTCTATAACTATAAAAATAAAATCATTTTCTTCTATCATGAGGGGAAAAAAATTATTGGCACTGCTGAACTGTGATTTCAACAATTAGAAACCTAATTGTACTTTGAGATACACTATAAACTACACAAAGTATATAGTACGCTTTGAGTAAGTGGTACACTCCAAAACCCAGAGAGTTACCAAAGAACACATTTCCTGTAATGCTCAGACCTTGGAGCTTGGAGCAGGGTGCAGTTCAAAGGTTCATTTATCCACAGCTCAATATGATCCAACAGCCAATTGACCCATTTCCTTCTTCAGTACTCAACAACCCTTTCAAGTTTCCAACACAGCTCTTTTATTGAGGTGATTTGGGACTCGGCCGGAAAACCAAAGTTCACCTTTTCAAGAATAAACACCACATAAAAGGACCAATCCATTTCTACTACCTGCACTTCACAAGCTGCATCATTCCAAGAACTTCTGCAGTCTTCCAGAGCTGTGGGCAGATGTCTCCTCCCCCAGTGAGCAGGTTAGTGACTAAAGATAAGCAATATCTCATCCCCACTGCAGATCTGCAGTAGCTTTCTCAGTCCTTCTCTGCTTGCTTCTCTTCCCAGGCCCCTCATCTTTGCATAAACTCTTCTTTAAGACAGAGTGAATACAGGATTAAGATTTAGCTGTCAGTCTAATGCATCAGAAATCACGTTGCTCGTTTAAGGAGTTCCCAATAATGAAACGTGTCATGAATTTCACTCATAAAAGCTCCAAGGAAGAATTCCGCCTTTGGCCCCTGCTGTATTGATTAATAACATGAAAATATTGTTTTATGGAGAAAGATGCCCCCAGTGCAGACAGGGCTGGAGACAGCAAGCTGTTCTGAAGTAGCAGTGTGGTAGTCAGACCATTTAGATGTGTGCAGGATGGGAGTGAAGTTTCTAGCTGGTAGGGAAAAATTCTTCTTTTAAGCAGATTTTAAAGGGCTGGATTTGCCAAAGGGGAGTGGATATTTTCTGTTTCACTGCGAGCTACAATTGCTTTTTTGGCTGGTAATTCTGATTTCTCATTAGGTTTGTCAGCAAAGCTTAACACAGGGGAGGCAAAGCAGGAAAGATGGCAGCTGGATGCTCTCATTTCCTATCCAACCTAAACAGGGAAAGCAGTGCAAAGGAAGGAAAACCAAGGACAGCCATCCACAGTGATTATCTCCCTCAGAAACATTACCAGGATTATCCAAAACTGAACCTTGTTAAATTTCCTGGCCAAAATCATTACATGAATTTGCAGTTTTGGATGGCCACATTTAAACTGTTTTGGGTGTAATCAGCTATCAAGGATGTGCTATCAGTCCCACATCCTTACATGATGGGTATTTATTCTGAAAAGTCCCCAAAATGCCAGCCAATGCTAAGACCACACCAAAGGGGCAGTCAGCCTCCAAGGCCCCTCCTCCTCCTTTCTTTTCATTGGGAGATTATGGGAAAAAAAAAAGAAAAATCAAAAGCCAACACTGTAGAAATTAAATTTCTGTTCAGACATAACATATCAAGTGTCGTTGCTCCCGTTCTGATATTCACAGAAGGAAAAGCCACCTGGAAATATCCTCTTAACATGAATAACCTGGCAGGATGGGAACAGAGGGCATCATGGCCAAGGGTTGTCCAAGTTTTTGTGCTTATCATGTAACAGCAATTTCAATTTCTATTAACAGTGCAAGGGAGAAAACATGCCCTGGCCTGTATGAGCAGAACAGAAACAAATGACCAAAAAATCCCAAAATATCCCCATCCTGTAGCCGATAAATGGAGACCCACAGGTGGTTACTGATATGTGTTGAACATTGACTGGATCAGACAAAAACCTGAATATGGAAACTGCCTCCAGCCAAAGCTGTCTGTCCAACTCTGCCAAGTCAAATACATGAGGTAAAGGATAACCAGTGCTGCCCTTGTCACAGGCATGGATGTTTTTCCCAACAAAAACCAGAACTGAACCCGTTGTAGGTTCTCACGTTGTGATGCAAGACCTCCGCTCCCAACTTTTACAGGGATAAATGGGGAGTTTTTATGAGGTTATCCAGAAAACCCACTATTTATATTGAAACCAGTGCTTTCCACTTGACTTGTGGCTCAGCGTGGTGTGTAGTATATTAATTTTCACTAGAAAAATGACTGAATTCATGTGGAAGTTTTTGAAGTCTCACAAACCTTTGTGCAATATTCCAGCAGACTTCACATACAGTGTAGAAACAAGGAAATAGCCTAACACAAGCTGTTTCTTAAGGCAAAATCTATTCCTTGTCTGTGTTTTTGAATTAAGCTTTTACCCTCATATTTTTATATCCTAAAGTTTAGAAAGACTCTTAAAACCTTAAGTCCTTACATTGACAATCCTCTGAATCCTGGAATTTTGGGGGAGGAAGGGCTCTCAATTCTGATAATATCTCATTTGCTCTATTTCCTAAACATAATTATATATAAAACATACCAAACCAGGACTGCAAATTCCATTTGTCCCAGAAGGATATAAATACTAACTCTTCTTGCTCTGTTTAAAATAAATCTTCATTAGTAGTTATCCTAATCAAAATGTGTCTTTTTGAAAAGAAAATAATATGTTGCTCCCAGTGTTCATATGCTGCTCCTGACTATTTGGATAAAAATGTCTCCCAAAATTAAGCTTCAGGATTTTGACAGAACTTGGTGGGCAACTTAGAAATAAAATAAAATATGTAACATAAAGGGAAAATGAAGCTAATCCATATTCTGAAGCCAGGTAGTGACAGATCTAGCCACAGAAACAGAAATCTGTTTAAATGTATGTGAAGAGCTGACTGTCTTGTTAAAATTGCATTGCTTTGGGTTTTTTAAAGACAAGGAGAATTTGGGCACTAGTCTAATCTCGTGCATCCTCCTCTCTCTGACCCTGGTAAAACCCTTGCTACCCCGTGCTTCCAGCTCTTCTTCCAGAAATAATGGGACAAATATTCCACATTCATTCCCAACATGCCCTGTGTGAATAGAAACGAGGGCAGTAAGCCCCACAGAGGAAACTGTGATTCACACTGGCCAAAATTTCTAATGACAACACAGAGCATCCAAGGGGCATGCTTGGGCTCTGAATGGATTCCAGGGCAATTCCCAAGGTTTGCCAAAGCTGATCTGCTTGGGGAGAGGCACATGGAGAGCCGTAGAAATGTTCCTGCTTTATTCAGCTTTTCAGGTTTCTTTCAGGTTGGTTTTTTTTTCCAGGTTTATTTATTTAAAACTGAAACTCTCCTATGGGGAAAACAAAAGTAAAGAGCAACGTCTCTGACAAATATCCCTGGAAATACTCTTTTTGGATTAGCTCTTCAGGATCAGGCCTTCAAAAAGTTGAAGTGGATAACTTGAATAATTTGAAATTTTGAGATGTTCTAAAATTATGATTAAGCAACAACAAGCTCAACAAGTATCAACAAAGAACCCTGCCTCTAGAGAATCATTAATTTAGGACACAGATGAAACTCTCTTGACTAGATTTTAGCACATACCACAGTAACTGTATTTATTGGCACTGAATCTCTGTTTATGTGTAACTGAAAAGAGGAAAACGTGGGGAGAAGCCATGGCTGTGCTCAATAAACTCAATGAGGACAGCAGTGACTCTCATGAATGCTTTATTTCCACCTTCCCTGGCTGCTCATGGAAAACCCTTTTCTATCTGGGGCTCCTAGACACAGTTACATGGTGAGCAATTGGGAAAAGGGGGAATGGCTTTTAACTGAGAGAGAGCAGGTTTAGGTGGAATATCAGGAAGAAACTCTTCCCTGTCAGGGTGGTCAGGCTCTGGCACAGGGTGCCCAGAGAAGCTGTGGGTGCTTCATCCCTGGAAATGCTCAAGGCCAGGCTGGACAGGGCTTGGAGCAACCTGGGATAGTGGAAGACATAGAAGTGGAACGAGATGGTCTTAAAAATCCCTTCCAACCCAAACTATTTCATCATTCTGATTAAACGCAAAATATCATCACCATCCAGCGAAGATGCATTTCTTCCCAAAACAGCCTTGAAATCCACATAAACCAGTGTTTTTCAAAGTGCATAAATTAAAAGGGAGGACTGGCACTGCCACCACTCAGTGCAGTCAGCCCTGGCAGTCACACACTGCTCCCTCTCCTCAAACACCAGCTCAGGTGCTGAAGCCTCTGTGTATCACAACCCTGAACTTTCAGCAGGAATCCACAATGTGATGGAACTCACAGAGAGCCTCCTGCACTGCAGCCACTGGCAGTTGTTCATTTCTAAAAAAGCTCCCTGGGAAGGGAGTTGTGGCCACAGCCTGTTCCCAGGCTCAGCATTCCCTCCCCGCTTGGCTGATGGGAATTCTTGTGTCTGCAGGCCTGGGGGACACAGCCTCACCTGTTCCCAAGGGATTTATCCCAGTGGCACTGACACATGTGCCCCCTCCTTCCTGGCACCTGGATAACATCCCCTACCGAAATTCCCCTGCATAGCTGCTCACAGCAAGTGCAGTAATACCACTTGCAGATGTAAAAATAGCTCTGCAGAAAAAGCAGAGGAATAACATGTTCTAGACATGCACTACCTAATTAAAACAACCATTATCACACAGTGACAGTGTATAAGTGATGGCTGGAAATGAAAGATTTGTGACAAGACACAGAGAAAAAAAGTTTATTTCTCTGGACTGTTTAATGCTTTGTAACAGCTATGATCTGTTCCCACAGATATTCCACAGTGAAGAGCTTATCACTGTATCTCCTGTAAAAAGCAAGAAACACCCAGGCATGAGAAGAAATTTCCATATAAACAGCCTTACATCTTACAGCACCGAGCTGGAGGAGAATAATAAATAAATAAATTTTTACTTCCACCTGTCCTCAAATCAAGCTAACCTTTTCTCCATAGTTAGAAAAGGTTCTCGTCCATGATTTCCCAGTTTTCCCCATTTATGCCAAGAATAGCAAGAAGCTATATGTTTGCAAAGTATTGCATAAAAGGTGTATTTATGCAATAATTTTATATCAGTCATGGGCATAGCAGAAAATTACATTAATGGTGATTCTAGACTTTGGTGTAGGTGTAAACATGCAAGTGAAAGCTAAAGAGATCTCTACAAATGTATGTGCAATGACCCTGGCCCCTCAATGCATTTGCTGGTTCATGTATTTAGTCCATATAGAGTGGGTAGAACCACAGGTATTCAAAATGCAGTAATTCCACTGAACTGCGACACAAATGATCAAACAGAATCTAATTCTGCCTTTACAGCGAAGCTCATGGATCACATTTTTTCCATAAGAATTACTTTGCTGCTCTTTACTGAACCCCACACTCTTTCAGACACAGATGATGTACAAACTCTTGCATCACTGTCTAGGATGAAGAACTGAGAGCACCCCACCAGTGACCACAAAGGTGATCCTTTATGGGAAGGAAATAAGAGCGTCAGCAGCAATGTTTCCAAAGGTGTTCCCTACACACCCATCTGACAGACAGCAGGAGGACAGAAAGGGCTCTGGAAGTCTTCCCTTCCAGAAATGAAACAAATCTCTGCTCAGTGACACTACCATGCCTTCTGGCAGGGAGATGTACATACTGGCCTTTCCTGATCTGGTCTAGCTCTATTTATCCTGGTATTTTCCACGTGGGATGATGGGGGGCAAAGTGGAGGGGGGCTTGTGGTTTTATTTAGACTGCAAGCTCTGCAGCACAGAAACCTCTGATCCAACCGTGCCTGTCTCACTAATTGCCATGCAGGAATGGTAAGCATGGCAGCACAACAACAGTCTGGGCATCTGGAAAAAAACAGAGACAGTAAAATCCATCTTGTCTTAGAGCAACAGTCATATAAACTGAAGCTGAAGGACAGCTAGCTAACTACCAGCAACTTGGCAGATCATCTCTGCAGCAAATCATTCTTGTCTACATCACAACGTGGGCTCACACACGACCAACAGAAACACCAAGAGCTTCAAGGAAATGCTTCCAACAGTCCTGAACTTGCTATTTGGCCCCGTCCCTGCACGAGCAACCTGCAGCACCACTGGTTAGGACCAGGAGATACCCACACCATGGCAACATCAAACCGGATTAAATTTCCAACAATGTGCTCCTGGTAAATTACAAGCTCCCCCAAGAAAAGTGGAGGAAGGCTTAGAAGACAGGAAAGTTCCCTTGACTACATTTGCTCCGCCTTGGAGTTGGATGACTTGAAAATACGCAGCTATATTTAACCCCTGGGATATGTTTCCAAAAATCCTGCGCTAGGAATCTGCAGAGGAAAAAAAACGTGCTTGTGATGCTTTTGATCTTCCAGCAGGGCTGCTCCCCTGAATTAGCAGCACATGCCCCGGCAGCAGAGCCCTCCTTGGCTCTGGGACTGGGCAGGGCTGGAGCAGCAGCCTGGCAGATTTATTGCACCTTGCTATGGCAACGTTTGGACAACACTGGCTTTTGAACACCAAACTGCTCAAAACCTTTGGAGGAGCAGGTTAAAGCAGGCTGAAGAAGAGCAAAGACAGAATTATTTTCCTTGAGAAAAGGAGCAATTAAGATTTTTTTTTTTTTTAAATACAGCAGCTATTTTTAGTTATTTGTACATAACGCAGCAGCTCCCTCCCTTAGTTCATTTTGCACACACACAGATAGCTGCTCGGGTGATGCAGATGGTTTCAGCTCACATTATTCCTTCCAGCCAAGCCATAAATGTGATCCCAGCTATCCCCTGTAAGTATTGGCCACATCATGGCAGCACTCACATTCCTTACACCAACTCATTGAAGTGCTCTGGAGAAAAAGAACACAGAAATATGGATAGTGTTATATCCTACACACAAATTAGTAATGGAGATTTCAACATCTCATGCTCTTTCGCCAATTTAAAAAAAAACAAAAATTCATGGAGCTGGCAAGGATCACACTGAGGAGGGAAGTGGATACCTGTCTCCACCAGCTGGGTTAATATTCTCAGCACTGCTCAATTCAAAACCAAGGTCCCCAGCAGGCTGGAGAATTTCCACACAAACTGCTCCTTAGGTGCCACACACATTACAAAACAGCTCATTTTCAGAACGCAAGAAATCGGTCAAATATTAAAATAATAGTCGAATTCCCATCAGTGGAAGCAAGGTTTCCTCGAAAATTAAGTTATTGTACTGAAAACACAGCCTTCATCTCAACTTCCATGGAGTTCTTGGAAAGAAATGCTGGCTCTGACCCACACTGCAGTACAAGATCCTTCGTTTGCAGGACAAACAGCAGCAGGAAGAGTGAGTGGTATTACTTTACCACTACAGCTTGATATGTACATCAGAAAGAGATGATTCTTAAAAACTTCCTGTCAACATATGAAAAAAATAAATACCTCCTCTTTGCTATTTGAGAACAGATAGTTATAGACACAAAGTGATCCTGAAAAACAGTAAAGCCCAAGCACAAACCCACAGGAGAACCACAGCAATTTCCTCGCCTATTTATAGGAGGTGCTGTGGTGTTTGTGAAGCCTACGTGCCTTTCTGGTGCTCCAAATTCTTGTCCTGGATGTCCCACAGATTCCCCAATCCTCTTCCTTTCAGCCCATTTCAGCTTTGCTATATTCACATAGCAAACAAATAGCACAGACGACCCATCCACTTTGTTTTTCTGTTTATCGTTTGACAAATATAATGAACCTTTTACAAGAGGTGACATGCAGCACTTGCAGAGGCAGCCACATTAATAAGAATAATCTATAGTATTTAGGAGGGCAGGTACTAAACTCCCACATTCTGCAAGATGCCAAATGTTGAACTCTAAAATCACGCCCTAAACAAGAAGCAAATAAGAAAAAACAAAAAAAGAAAAATATCTCTGTTTTGCTATAAACAAATAATTTTAGCAGACAGCAGCCCTTCTCAGGTTTATTGATCTAAGCTTTCTTTTCAGAAATGTGCAGGAGAGGAAATTTGCCTCGATTTATTGTCCTTCACCCAGTTATCAAGAGCTATGCCAACATTTTCTGGGATTTTATTTTAAAAACCCAAATGCCGCGATGCTCTCCAAATGTTCTTGGTCCCAGAGCCTGTGCTCTGTACGAGTACATCCTCTATCACCCACAGCATTTTCTGCATCCAGCTGGAACTAATCATCAGAATTGCAGGCTTTTGTTTAGACAAATATCTACAGTACAAAAATATAGAGGTTTGGGGGGAAAAAAAAAAATCCCTGAAACTTTTTTCCTGCAGAGGACAAGCTACAGAATAGTGTATAATAGATTATATAAAAGCCAGCCAAGTCTTATCTGGGGCAAAGGAAGACAGGGATACTCCCCTCAGCAGAACAAGCCAGACAAGATGGTGATGGGAGGACAGGTTCTCACCTCAGTGATTTTTCACAAAGCCAGTGGGGTCCTTGTCATGTCATTTTTGGCACTGGCAACGAGGCTGATAAGCACTGATTGTCCCACATGGTTCTGCAGCACTAAACTTCACTTGACAAGGCTTATTAGCACTGGCTTTGAGCCTGACAGACCCAAGCTGTCTCCAGTGCTCACTTTGGCCAATTTGCTCTCCAGCACTGGGAACAAGGAAAAGGGATCTGGATCTGGCTCTGTGGTGCAAGATTTGGCATCACCACCCTCAGGTTTGGCATCACCACCTCGGGACTGCGCCACATGGAAGCAAAGACACTTTTTTTTTCCCACCTCCTTTAATGGATTTGGGAAGACACGGATGTGGTGCAGCTTTCTAAGTTGATACACCTGGCTGGGAGTGAGCTGATTGCTCACAGCTCAGCTTCCACGTGGCTGCTCGAGGCATTGGGAGTCTGAAAAGGGAAAAGGGATGGTAGAAGGCTTCCCTCTGAGATCTGCTGTACTTCTGTATAACGAGCAAAGTTCAATAATTTCTTTGTTGTTGGTTTGTTTGGTTTTTTTAATCCCCCCAGATCTCCTTATGTGTGATGCTCACCTTTCAAGCACTGGAAGACGGATATGGACACTTTAAACTGGAAGATGCACTTGAAAACAGACTGGACATTCCCTCAGTATCTGGATGGCCTTGCCTCTGCCACCTCTCTGAGCAGGGGCCACCAGAGACAAACAGCAGCTCCCAAACTCTGCAGGACCTTGTAGGCTGTGCTAAGAGAGGCACTGAGCCTGCTGTTCCTAAAACAAGCACTGTAGCGTGTTTGTCCCGAGCCTGCCAAAGGCTAAACACTGCATGAACACCATCCCTATGAAAATACTTATGTTCTGCCTTAGAAGAACCACGGGATGATTTGGGTTGGAAGGATCCCTGAAGATCATCTCGTTCCACCTCCCACTATGCAAGGCTGCTCCAAGCCCTGTCCAACCTGGCCTTGAACACTTCCAGAGATGGGGAATCCACAGCTTCTCTGGGCGTCAACACTATTTTTACAGCCAGATGACCAAGAGCTCTGCAAGCACATGCACCTGATAAAAGCAAGCCCTAAGCATAATTCTCATTTTTTCCCCACACGAGCAAAACTGCTGGGGATGCCCAGATGAGTAGGGGGGGAAATTCCCACTTACTGCAAGGAGCAAGTGCAGTAACATCAGAGGAGGCAGAGCAGACCAAACGTGTCCTTCCAGCCCTCTGCAGCATTCCTGACCCAGCACATGCCCCCTGCATGCCTCTGGTGATAACCTGATCCTGCTCCCATAAGCAACCTACTCCATGCATCCCACTATCCAACACTGCAAGGCTCTCTCTTCATTGAGAATAATGACTTGAAAGGGACTTTTTTTAGCTGCAACGTCCTGGAACTGCTTACAAGACTCCAGTCCTGAATGAAATTCAGTTCTTACGGCACACTTGCGGACCGTTGAATTATAGTAATTGTCAAAATTCCCTCATTATTTATACTCCAGACAGCTGCTGTGGCTACAGCAAGAGCAGCAACCACCCTCTTCAAAGCAGAAGGAAGCAGCAATGATAAATCTTTCTGATGGCTTTCTTTTTACACAGCACTTGCTCCACGGTTTCAACAAGATTGATAACTTCCAAGGAACAACAAAAAGCCAAAGGAGCGGAGCAGAACAGAGTGTGGGTTTTGACTTAAGGCATCAAGCTCTCCTTAAATCTTCATTTCACTTTACTACACGAGTGGCTGTGCTCATGTTGTAGTCATGGAGGTAGGGGAACAGTCATAAAAATAAAAAACATTACAATAGCTTCACACGGAGAACGGATATCCGAGTGTCCCAAAGCAAGCATTTGCAATGCTACAGGAAGATACTGCAATTTACGTTGTAAAATGACTTTTTTTAAGATACAGAAGGAAGTAACCTTATGTGAAGTACCATAGATTTTAAATGCTCATCATTTAAATGCATTTTAAAAACTGTTCATATTATTTGTGTTGTTAGTAAAATTCTGCCTGTAACTTGAGCTTCAGCAATACTCACAGCGGATATACTCCTGAGGTACTGTATGCTTTTAATTTACCTGGACTAATTTTTGGTTTTCCAGGTCAAGCAAGATACAAATCAACTTCTTGCCTATCAACAAGTTGCATCATAAATTCCACTATTTGAATTTTTTTCATTTAATGCATATTTCTCATTTATTTTGTTTCATTTCAAAGGATATAGGAGCTCTTAATCCAACTTTTAAATATCTAATTCTTTATTTTTATATATTCCCATTTAACTGTGTGATATTTCAGAAATACAAAACAGCAACGTAAAACCAATCTTGATTGTAAATACGTGATAAATTATAAGGCCTGATCCAACTCCTATGGAGTACAATGGGGCAAGAGCTGTAAGATAAATATTCTGAAGATTACAATTCTGGTCTCCCTACTGTGAAAAATTAATTAAAAATTGTTATTAAAAGTCTCAGACATTGACGTCCCACATTGTCACTGAGCCACACACATACAAAACAAGACAACTTTACTACTTACCATTTGAGACCTATTTTTTGGGCAGCCATTGATGTCTTCAATCTTCTCATTTGCTGAAAAGCAAAAGACAAAAGAAGAGGCATTAAGGCTAAAAACCCCTAACCCAAGGGCATTTATTCCAATGATTCCCTGAGCATTTGCTGCCAGCTCAGTAAAGGGGTTTCAGATTGTAGCTGTCCAGTCCAAGTGAACGTGTGAAGCACTGAGAGCCACAAAAAGAAAAAAAAAAAAAGCAGCTGGAGTTCTCTCCTGGGTTGTGCCTCCAGAGACAGCTGGGGCAGAAGCCAACTGCTCTGACAACTTCTAGTAGGGTGGACGGGGAATTCCTTTAAACTACAACAAAGACAAGCTCTGGAAGCTGAATCACTGCTGGGTGGAAAAGTGAGCTCTACATACACTGAGATGTTTGCGTGTCAACTGGTTTGCTTGGAGAGGGACTGGAGGTTTTAAATCCAAATGGGAAATTTATCATCAGCAACTCTGATAATTTTTTTTTTTTTTTTCTTTTTTAGAGCGCAAATTGTGAAACAACTTTTCAAGGCTCGTGGCTTGCATGCTACCCCAACCTGCAGAAAAACAGAGTTTCCATGTCGAGGTCAGGAGTGAAGCAATGAAATCCCTGGGGTGGATAATGTTTGCCTTAGAGTCTGAGTTTGCTCAGTTTCACCTTTCAGCCTTGGACCCTGAAATGACTTTGTGTTTGAGTCTGAAGAACCACTTTCAACCAAAGTTCAGTTTCCCACAGTTTTTTCACTGTAATGAAGGTGCTCACATCCCACTCGATTCATGCCGCAAAAGCTGTATTTTCCAGCTCTCCCATACATTCTCAGGACACCAGAATATATTTCCAGCTCTCCCATATATTCTCAGAGCTCCCTTCAGTCAGGAGGAGCACATTTGGCACGATATTGCAGCAGCAGTCACAGCCATGAGAAAGAAAGCAGTGACACAGCTCCACTCGTGCCCGGTAGGTCCCACCTTACCCACCCATGTCACAGCACACCTTTATCCCACAGCAGTGCCACTAAAAATTATGTGAATGTGAAAAAGGCTGCAGGTAAATCCACTCTGTGCTCCCCAGAGTGCTCCATCAGCCCCTACACACAAACAGCACCCACTGCCATCTCGGATTTGGTCATACAGAAATAAAGACAAATCCATTAAATCCCATTTTCCAAGTCCTGGGCAACCATCTTGTGTATTTACTATCTCTCAACTTAGTATCATGCGATATCTCCGTCAACTAAATTACTAACACTGTTAAAAATTGAGAGCTATATTCCTATAAACAGGCATCATTCTTAATTACTTAAAAGGAGACTAAAGAACCTGGAATGAGCTGTCTCTTGTTTGGGACATGGAGATACCTCCAATCACCCAGATCAGACCCAGTGTGTCTGCATCCACGGGTTTAAATACAGCTACTATATTTATGTGACATTACTGAGGTATACAGATATTATTTACATGTTCTCGTACAGGCTCATGGATTTTGAACTGAAATGAGCCAGAATGCATTTTAATCGACTTGCAAATAGCTGCTTTTACACATAGCACACCATAACATGAAAAACCACTCTCCTGCACTGTATATCAAAGCTTTCTTACTATGCAGTTAGGAGAATAAGCTTGGATGTTGCAGGCTACAGATAAAGCTGCTTCTAGGTGACAAAGTTCTGTCCATCTTTGTGACAACGAGATGCAGCTGCCTAAAGCCATGCACAGCAGATACAAATTACTTTTCTTCCCTCTTAATTTGGAGGATTAAACCTAGAATGTTTAAATATGACCTTTCTTTCACAGGAAGAATATTCTGTGAAAAAGAAATTCTTCCCCTCATATTCTAACTTTGGAAACCTTGCAGACCTTACCCTAAATATTAGCCAAAAGGCAGCTATAAAAATGACCAAAAAGAAATGTAAAGGTGATCAAAGCAATAACTGCTTATGTGCATGTATTTTAGAAGGAGTAATTTGAATTTTGTAAGTGTTTTCACAAGTTAATACTCAAAGAGCTATGTTTAAATACTAGGCAGAAAGAGCCAATTCCACATGTTGATGGTGCTGTATCTTGCACATATGTACCTATGCAGAAGTTTCCTACAACAGTGTTAAGGCAGGGCAGCTAAATAGGCATGAAAGGAATCAACACCTAATTGCTCCTGGGTTTCCAAAAATCCTTCCTATGAAAGCAAATGGATATAGCAAGGAGCATTGCTCATAGTGAATACTTGTCAACATAGTGAACACACAATCAATTAATTCATGGCCTGTTTTTACACCTCTGGAACTGGTCTGCAATAGTACTGAGATACAATGCTGCTCTACAGCACAAAGACAAAATCTTCTTTAACACATTCCAGCAGAATCCCAGGAAGATGCTTCAGGATGTCACCCCAGCACAGCCCTTGCAGATTGGTACCTTAAACCCAGGAACCAGCTCCCTTACAAACACACGTAAATATGCATGCACTGCTGTCCTGGCAGCTCACTGCTGGCTTCTCAGTTTGCATCTCAAATCTGTCAGTTTGCTCCTAACAATGCTTGTCCTGATTCCCACTAGCAGGCTTTCCCATCCCATCCCATCCATCTCCACTGGCCCATGCATGTGTTTTGTGGCATCCCCAGCGTGATGAGCCTCTGAAGGAACTAATGAAGGACCCAGGCCCAGGGGAAGAGGGACAATATGCAGCTCTACATGGAGAAAATTGCTTAGAACTTCCATTATCTGTGAGCATTAATGCACTAATTTCAGAGAATTAAAGGCTTTGGATGAAATAACTGAGCCTGCATTTGAGATTTGTCCTAAAGATAAGTGGTTTTCCTCAGCTGAAAACTCGTTACCAAAGATTTCTCTTTCTGCCACATTAAAATGACACCCTTTCTCCTTTCCCAGCTGTAGATATTTATGGATCTCCCAAATCCAACTGGAGGCAGGAGGTTCAACACAGGAGGCAATATCACTGGGAATTATATTCAGACCAGTACCCAAGAGCTATTAGAAACAGTGAAGGCTACCAGCATCCTAGAACAAAAAAAAAGTTTGCTCCTTTTTTTTTTTTAAACATTCAGCCATGTGGAGTAATCCTGCTGTGTCAGGAGACCTTATCAGCAACATCCAATATTTTTCCAGTATGCTTTAAGACAAGGCTTTTTCAAATTAATTAGCAAAGCCCCTGAAGGAAAACGATCTACATAATTCCATGAGGTTTGATGGATTCTGCCCCACGCACCCTGTGTTTGTGTAGAAGATAAAAACAGGAGTTGTCTGAGTGAGCTGGTGGATCCTTGGCACAAACACAGAAAGTCACTCACCAACAACTTGGATTATTTCAGCTAACAGGACTCCATCAGTCACATCTTGCTGTAGATCCTTTATCAACCTCTTGTGACCAGATTTTGCTAGGTAGTGATTAGCCCAATCCGTGTAAATCTGTTAGGAGACAGACAAACAAAAATAAACCGTTACTCATAACACAACCTGAAAAATGAGAATTCTTTGCTTTCCTCCGTATCCAAAAGGTTGATTTGAGATCACTGAGGGTTTTTTTTCCTCTTTGAAACAAGCCAACAGCATTAAAATTCAAGGCCTTGTGCAGATGAAGCGTTCAACTGACTGAAGTATGGATTTCTGCATTCAGCAATCTGACATCAAAGCTAAGGGAAGATGACAGCAAACCCCTGAACATGAATGGACCATCAGGAGCACTGACCTCCTGTCAGTGGAATATTCTACAGCAGCAGTGAGTGTGTAGAAGAGATTTCAATTTCCACTCAAGTATTTTTTTGCATTTTCCCTTTGACATTTTTTTCTTCATAGCTGTTATTGAGAAAGCTTAAAGATTCCTTTCCCAAAACCACTTCTGGTAGATATTAGACACACAGCAATTTCATTGGGAGGAAATGCCTTTATTATATTACCAAAGAAACCTTTAAAGGTCGTTAATATCCACCAATTCTAATAAGTTCCATCTCACAGGTTAAACAGGCCTATTAAATTGGTTTAAATCTGTTGTGCAAACTTCCAGCTGCTGGGATTTCTTTCAAAATTTATTACCTGAAAACTAAGCACACTAAGCAGCCAAAAAATCTCTCCTGAACTGGCATTAAGTACTGCTCATCACCTGCCAGCACACCTTATTCAAGATCACCAAAAAATTTGTAAAAACTCTTCATGCTAGGTTATCGAAAAAAAGCTGAATTGCTTCATTAGGAATTTCTGCTTCTGAATTAAATTCCAGTATTCTTGATATAGGGCAAGGTGCAAAGCTTAAGATTCTTTTAAAATTACATATTATATTCCAAAGAAATAGGGTGAAACCAATGAAATGTCAGGATTTTACCGTTTAAATATCTAAATATTAATGTTCACCCCTACTCTGAAGGATGTGTAGAATATTGGAAATACAGCCTATCAATAAGCAGGTGAATATTCACCCTGCTTCCTAGAGCAAGACCTCTCCCAACCCTCCACAGACCCTACCCATCCCTGTGGGGATGACAAATGTGATAAAATCAAGAATGGAGATTTGAATAGAGCTATTTTTGTTATGAAGTCTTCATTTGTGGTTTTTTTTTTAAACCTGTGAAACATGACTGGTAGCCACGAAGAAATCCCTTAATAGCTGAAAGATATTTCCACCATTTCTCCTTCACTTTCCCCTTCAGAGCAGCAGGATGTGCTTTTCCTATGCCAACAGCTACAGAAAAACACTCTGGAACACCTCCATGAAAAAAAAACCAACAAAAAAAACAACAAACCAGAGCTGAAAAACATCTCAATGAAATAAAGGCTGAGCACACATGAGTGATTTCCCCAGCTGACCAATAACAGAAAAGGGGCAAAACACCTACACTGCACAAAACAGACATTGTGTTCCTCAGCTGCTTTTACAAGAAAACATTTTCCATAACAGGAAGGTGTTTTAAAGGATTCCACGACTCCAAGGAACTAGGATGGACTTAACCCACTTGTCTGCCACATGGTTTTAGCTGTGTTATCTAGCTAGGAGTGAAGATATAGAAGGAAACAGGTTGTAAACTGTTTATTTTGCAAGTGCAATGGTTCACACCCCCCATGCTATCCCTGCAATTTAGCTGACAAGGAACTTATCCAACACAATAACCACGATTTCCTTTAATGGGAGGGCTGCAGTGAACGTCCTGATTTATCACTGAAGGACTTCCAGTGTATTTCACATTATACTTTGATGCATCAGCTCCATCCTGGATCATTTCCATGGTGCAGATCACATCATGCAGTCAGACAAATCTTGGATCAGCCCTAGAGTAAAAGCAGGAGCAGACCCCTCCTGGCAGAGCCTGAAATCACAGCAAGACCTTGAGAGCTAGTCAGGACTGATTTTTAAGTCAAATACCAGCATGAGAATGCACGGCCGGCATTGCAGAGCTGCTATCCTGTACCTGCTTCCTGCTGCCCTCATTCCTGTCGCACCCAGGAACACAGGATCTCACATTCACACCCTGGAAATAAACAGAATTACATCCAAGAAATCCCTGAACTCCCTCAAACCCTCCTCGTAAAGGAGACAACTGGAAAAGACCCAAACACCTGTCTGATTCACTGCCTATGATAATGCATAAAGAAACTCCCTCGGATGAAAAATTATTCTTGTAATCCCCACTTGGTGTGCTGAAGCCAGTCTGTGTTTGGTATCAGAACTAAAAGCAGAGCTTTTGTGCTTATTATTAAAGGCACGCCAGTATGGAGGAAATATTTGGTTCTGGGGTATTTGAGGGTGTGGAATATTATTTCATTCCACCAGTTGATTAGGAAAGCATTTCACAGGAAAATACAGATATAATAAATCTGTGCTTCTCTTAAAAATTTTATTATACGATGTTATTTTGCAATATGCCTAACATGCAAGTGATTATTTTTTCAGTGACTGGGCTACATATTTACAAGCTCTGAAGCATTCTTAGGGATACAGTATTAGCCTGGTTTATTACAGTAAATCTTTGTGGTTGCCACTGATTTTATGGCACATATTAAGCTAATCACTGAAACTTTCCAGGATGTTTTCAAAACCTGTTTGTTGCAAGTCTTTGTAATGTACTACACAAATAGATTTCTAATGCTTCTTTTCCTTTTCCATACAAACAAGTGAAAAAAAATATAATTGCACAATGGCTGCTATTTCCAGACACTTGAAATAGGTTTCAAAGCACGCAGTGTTTTCAAATGTTCAAAACCAGGCGAATAATTGGAAAAACAATAATAAAAGAAGTAAGGAAACACTGCTGAGAAAATTTCCATTTTCCTATCTCTACACATGAATTATGAGTGTTCCTCAGGTATTTTCAGCAAACGGATACAAAGCCACATGTTTGAATATTCATGTGAAACTTACCTGAGCAGTTATTTAATCAAAAATACAAAAATCTTGTGATATGAACTATTCAGCTCACTACAATCCAAGAGATATTGCCTTATTATATACACCAGCATGGGCTTTTAAATCTTTTCAGCGATTTCACACAGGAAGATGAAAATCACTGGAGGCAGCTTCATTACTTTAGGTACAAAAATCAAGTGACCATCATGATTATCACCATAAGCAGCTCTTTGTGTCCAAGTCAGTTTAATGTTTAACTCAGGTCCAAGTCCCAGCTTTTGTTAAAGGTGGACTCAGCTGTTTGGTACCTTTTTTTCTCTGCAGTGTATGATCCTAGGGATCTAATTATCTGGGAACAAATTAAAAACATGTTTGAAAGACTTTTTTTTTCCCCTCTCTTTTTCTCTCCCCCTTTGATCCATCAGATTTGAATTAAGAGTGTTACAGTTAAGCATTAACTTTGGAAATATTCAGTACATCGTGAGTCACAGCTAAAACACTAAAAAGTAGCGCAAAAAACAGTGAGGTTTTGGGAAAAGAAGAATCCAAATTCTAAAGATGTTGACCAGCAAACCCAGGATACAGAGCGTGGATAAAGTCATGGGAGCAATGAATCCAGGAAGATCTTTAAGGATCCCAGAGGAGACTCAGTATATCCATGGGGCAGCAATGAGGTTAAGGTGTCAGGTATTAGGATGCACCCCAGGGTCTCCTTTAAATGGAAACTACCTGATGTTTTTGCCTCTGAGTCAGTATTCTGAACACTCACGAAAAGGAAAGGATTCACATGAAACTACTTGAAAAGAATGCCTCTCCTCTATGCAAGTAGAAAATATGCCTGAATCTCTTCCTTGTTACTCATTTCCACACACGCACAAAAATCTAATTATAATCAATGCCCAAGTAAATGTTCAGATCTTTCTTCCCTTCCCTTACCCATGTCAGTTCTGAACTAATCAGACTCCGATTGTTTTCTCCCGATAATTATCATGAATCAGGCTCTCATGAATTTGCTAACAGCTGAAGAATATCTTTTGGACATCGTGTAGCATAATTAGAGCAGAGCAAGGCTTTTTTTCCATGATTGAACAGCAGGGTTAGTCACATCCATGAACTCCCATTCCAGAGCAGCCACTACAATGCAGTGCCTGTGCTGCTGCTAACCAAACCACGCTGCCTGCTGGAGCTCACAGGGAAAACAAAAACCACCCCAAAACCTAAGAACAGCCACCCCGTACGGAGATGACCCAAAGGGGAATGCCTGCAGTCCTTTCAGCACTGTGGGGTTTTGGAAAAGCCCATGAGATACTCGCTGCTGCCCAATGTGATGGGAACTGCACACGTGGAGTCACGAAATCCCCATTTTTGACTGGCACCACTAATTGCAGTCTCATGCTGATCCATGCTCCAGTCCAACACAGTGATCTCATTGACAAATATCACACTGCAGAGCCCAGAGCTAAACAGCTAAAGCCAAAGGTTTGGCTGAAAAAACTCATCCCTCCGAAGCACCTCTGGCTCCAAGGGAACACAGGAAGGAAAACAGCTATTCTGAAAGTGCATAGAGATGATAGCCCTGACAAGAATACGGCTGACATTTTGCTGAGTTACTGGCAAAAGCACAACTAAGAACATGGAAAAAAAAAAAAATCAAGTTTAACAGCATTTGTCAGACCTTTTTTCAAAGGTTTCTTAAAATTTGCGGCCTTAGTTGCCCTCCATGCTTCTTAAATCCTGTAGAAATCTGTATCTCTACATCTGTACCATGACACAAATCCCACTAAAAGGATAGTGCTGATTCTTCCAGAATGAATGAAGATTTGCACTGCAGTAAAAAAAATGTTTTATAGTTTTTCCCCCCAGTATAAGGAGGAAACCAGCAGAAACTCCAGGTCTGAGGCACTGATGAGCTGAACTGAAGGTGGATTTCTTCCAGCAGGCAGGTGAGACAGCAAAATGAGCCTCCTGGAATGTCATTGTGTGGAGAGCAGGATGGATGGGGCTTTGAGCAAATGGGGCTGGTGGAAGTTGTCCCTGCCCCTGGCAGGGGCTTTAAATGAGATCATCTTTAAGGTCCCTTCCACCCCAAACCAGTCTCTGCTCCTGTGATTTGCAATCCCCTAAAAACAGCTGTCACACACACAAGCACATACACCTACTAATTACTATGATGCCAGTAGCCTCAATTATCTGAAGTGCTGGAACTTCTGAGTTATCATCGACTATTGAGAATTGAGCTGTAACCATCTGAAATTCCCACTTGATTCCCACATTTCTGGGGAAACAGAGACAACTCTGCTTCTTTTTTTTCATTTCTTAAGGCAACACAACTAAATTAGTTATTCTACTCAGATGTGCCAGTGTTTGTTGCAACTGCTTTGAATTATTACCCAGCTGGTGGGGAATATTCTGAATATTACCTTCTACTGGACACTTGTGTACATTAATTAGCCTTTGGAAGTTAAATAGAGAAATGGGTAATTTAAACACCACTGGGACTACTTATTTCTCTGTCTTTAAAGCCTTATTCCCGACTGAGGAGGGCTTTTCTCATGCAGATGACTGCTATTCAAAAGCAATGGGCTGACTCACAGCACACAGAGCCAAGCATATGTGTCAATTTTAGCAGCTTGTAACCTCTCCAGGAATAGAGCCTTGGACTATCCACACTTCAGAGCGGGCACTGGGGTTGTTTAGAGCAAATCTTTGGTGGATACTAAACAAGCATCATGTTTTTCAATTGCCCAGCTGGCACCTTTGCTACTCTTACCCTACTGAATATTTTACTATGTTTAACATAAAAGAGGAGAGAAGAGAAAATCTCTTTCCCCTCCCCAGTTAGAAATGTTCTGAAGGCTGTTTCTGACAGGTGCTGCCTACACAGAGGGCTCAATATTCCTCCCCAGAGCAGCATTTTGCAGTGCAGCAGCCTGGAAGGTGAAGCAAGGACACTGACTGTGCTGGCATCCGGATCTCCCGTTATCCACATTTCATATTATTACATATATTTTATAAAAACGCTCCCATTCTCCACGTTTGCCATACACAAACCCCTGTCGAGCTGCAGCCACACACCACGCCAAGCAGGTGGCTGCTCTCTCATTCCCCCTTGCAAAAACCCCATGAAGTCCTGAATAAAATGAGATTGCGCCTATTCCTTCGCAGATCGCAAAGAGAAATAGTTTAGTTTGCTAAACTGATCGGCAAAATCCATTCCAAGTCACATTTTGGCCCCAGTGAAACAACTGATTTGATCTCACGCCAGCAAGTTATAATCTACCTCTGAGAACAAAAGCAGCAAATGCACTATATTTTTTTTTCAGTGTTCTCTAAAAAGTCACCTGAAGTGCACAGCAAGATATTTTCAAATATCACAGCTTTCATCCACAAAATAAACCCATTTACATCTAGTACCACACACAAACAGCGACAGAAAAAGGGCTTATCTGAACAGGTAAGGATACACATCTACTCCGAAGAAAACCACAGAAAATCCTAAGAAGCTGCAGAAGAAAGGGGAAAAAATAATCCCTTCTAAGGCTGAAGTTAGTCGCTGTTAACAGCACCACTGCCATGATCGAGGAGCCAAGAGCTGCTTACTGTTTTATAATGGTCACAGGAAAATTTACTTCTCCCACGGACAGGGACCTGGAAGGTCATACTACTTATTGGCATATTTAAGGTCAATATATTCTGCTTGAGTCCAGCTTGCTCTTCCTTCTCAAGGGGTCCACAGTTAAATGATTATATATATGCTGGCATGTGAGCCTCGGGTGGTTAATTTTAGCTGAAGACACGCATGCACAGCGCTCAGATTTCTGACACTGTCACACTTCACAGCTCCCACCTCTCCTGCAGCTCTTCCCTTACCCCCCTCCTGCTCCCTTCACGCAGAGTTCCAATGTTTGGCATCAATTTCAAACAGGATCAGTGTATTTTACAATATCAAAGCTATTTGCAGCAAGAATAAAGTTTGGCAGGTCTTTTGTGTTGGACATTGTAGGCATCAAAAGAATTATTGAAGAAAACTGTTGGGGTTTTGTTTGACAGGTTTCTTGTTGTTGTTTTGGGTTGTTTGGGGGTTTTTACGTGATCAAGATACTTTCTACCTATTATAGATATATATCAAGATACTTTCTACCCATTACCTTCACCTAAAGGCTCCAAATGTCTGTGGAAATTTACGCTCTGAATGGAAACCCAGGATTTCACATGACAAAAATCTCCAGGTGTATTCCTTTTTAGAACTTTGGAGCGCTCACAATGTTTGAAGGTTTTTATCTATCAGAAATGGAATAAAAAAAGCATCAGGCTTAACAAGAGCTGGAGTGGACACACACAACATGTGCACCATGTGCAAGTCAGCCCTAATCCTATGTTCTGACCACGCTGCTGGCATTCCTTAAAAACATAGAGAATTGGCACTTGTGAGATGCTTGGCTGGGATTTTTTTGTACTTAAAAAAAAAAAAATTACACAGCCAATGTTGCCAAGGTGAGAAGCAATGGCTTGCCTCACTTCCCCTCTTGCCAAGCTGAAGGATAGATGTCTGACGTTTTCACTGTTGATTTTTCAAAAGGCACACTCCTGCCAGAGTCAAATCTTTGAACTGCTCGCTGAAAAGCAAACAGCCTGGGAGCCACAGTGTCTCCACACCAGCTCTCCCCCCAGCAAAGCCCCCTGCCCGTGGCAGAGTGGGTGTTTGTTCTGGGGAGGTGGGGGACGAGCAGGGCTTTGATGGGCTTTGGGGAGAACATGACGTCCTGGGAGATGAAGGAGCTGCTTTGAAACCCAAACAGCTCAGGACTGTGCTGGGAACAGCAGCTCTGCTCCTGCATGCAGACATCAGATTGAGGGGGAGAAGCAGGAAAAATGACCCCAAAACCCTGGCCCATTGAAGACGGGAGAGACATCCAATCCCAAAACCCTGACCCATTGAAGACGGGAGAGACATCCAATCCCAAAACCCTGACCCATTGAAGACGGGAGAGACATCCAATCCCAAAACCCTGACCCACTGAAGATGGGAGAGACATCCAACTCTAGGCTCCTACAGCCCTAGACCTTCTCCTCTAACCACCCAACACTCAATGTGATCACTTCCCAAAAATCCATGTAGTCTTGGCACACTTGGCTCGTGACAGTAAATAAGTCTTCTAAACTTTTCTAATACAGACAGACTCATTTTCTCTATTTGGAAAAGGTATGAGAGACTGTTCCAAACAGCTGCTGTAATTTCATTGGTATTTTTCACCTGGGGTCACAAATCTGTGTGTTTGCAGTATCATCTCCTCTGGGCACAAAGCCATGGCCGCAGGAGGGATCAAAACAGATGAACTATCACTGCTGGATTGGACTCTGAGAAACAAAGGGGAAGGAAAAGATTCCAAGAGATAATAATCTGAAGAGGGCTGGAAATGGAACCTGATTTGCCATGTAGCATTTTAGGCACAGACTCATTCCTCTATTCCATTTTCTCTTGATTTCTTTGAGGATTAATTTGTCAAAACAACATCCACAGCTGTGAAGCAACTCCAAGTGAAAGTACAATTTGTTTCTAAGGCACATGGTACTAAACCCTTTCAACTCCTAGCAATGTACGAAGATGAAAGTTATCTGATCCAAACACCGAGGCCAGGAAACATTGCAAAAGCTTTTCTTAATTTTGGACAAAATCAGTTTGCTGTGGGGATTAGGGAATTACAGAAATTGGCCAAATCCTAGCCCTCTTCTAGCCAAGCAGGACCAGCCAACATTCCCTTTTGGGTCTGCTTAGTGCTTGATGGACAAAAATGAGACTCCAAAACCAGGGCCTGGGTAGGCTCAGTCCGTATCAACACTGGAGTCACCAGCCAAATATCCTCCTCTCCCACGAACAGAGTGTCTAATGCCACTCAGAAAAGGGTAAGCCAGCTGCACCACCTTTCTCCCTCTGTAAAACACGATTTAGTTCAGTGCCCAGGGCTTTTCACGAGAGGCAATGCCGCCAGAAGCTGGCGAGAGGCAGCTTGGAACAACTCTTGGAACGACAGAAAGCAACAGGCAACCGACACAGGGATGAAAAATCACTGCAACTGAGCTGGGAAGGCCAAGGAGCTATTCATCACTTCACCTGCCAAGCAAGATCAATGCAAAATGTGGAGATGGAAGGAACGAAGAAAGGAGGAAACAAGAGCCAAACTCGAGCAAGAACTTGACCTCATGATTGCTTCACGCATGTGCTCAAGTGTCAATCACTGAGTTTAGCTCTTCTGAACAGTACTGAAGTCGGTAGTTAAAGAATTACATATTAATTCCATTATTTCTAAAGTTTACTGGTGGTGAGAGCAAGAATGAGAAGAGCCAATTATCTTCCCAAGGAGTTTTTGTATATTCCACCTGTGTTTCTATTTCTGATGCTCTCCTAATGCTCCTGCTGCTCTTGGGCAATGCCAGAAACGGGACACTTGGCTAGACAGATCTTAGGTGTGACCTACTTCTGAAAGGCCTATTTTTATTTCAAGCTGCATTTTTAAGATAGTGAAAAATGTTTTATGACAGCTGAGCATAAATTCGTGTGGCAAAGACTCCATCCCAAAGACACAAAAAGATGCAGAATCTCAGGAGGGTTCATCATCTCCCATTACAGCCACATTATCCCAAGAGCTCATCTTCCACCTAGCCATCAAAATAAACAACCAATCTTTCAGAAAACTTCAAATACTTTTAAAAAAACCTAAACAAGCGCCAGATGTCTGGCGTTTTTAAAATCTGGTCCTCACTTTTCAGTAGGGAAAAAGGAAGATATTCAGATACGTTGCATCAGCATAGGGATGGGGGGATGCAGCCCACACAGGTGTCTGGCCCTAAATGTTTCATTGATGGGATCTTGAGGTAAAATTCTTGCATTTGAATACACTAACAGCCATTTATACACAGGTGGAAGCACTTTTGGTTTTGTTATTATTATATAGTTACACAGCACTATGTATAGCTATATAGTTATATAGCACTTACTTAGTTTTGTTATTATTTTGTCGTTCACTATATTGCCACACAGCCCAGAAATGAGGTTACAGCAAAAAGCTTTCTGCATCCCTGGGACCACCAGGGGTTTGCCATATCTTACAGGAAATAAGGTCATCTTTATAAATTGTTCCTGCTAAGCACTTACCAAATAACCCAGGTTGGTTTTTTTTTTTTATAACTTCCCCAAACAAAAAATTAAAGTGCTGAATTAATTTCCACAAACATAACAAACGTAATCTAATGGTCTTGCAGTCAGCCATCTGTTTCACAGATAGAAATCTAACTGAATCTTCTACTGACTGATAACTTTCTCAATTAGATTAAATTGTCAATGCTGACCCTGCTTCCAGCTTAGTTCCTCCTGCTTCCACTTAAAAGGCTGGGAGTGCTTTCTATATCATGATCTATATGCCAATTAGATAGAAGAAAATTGGCAATAGTTAAAGCTACCCATTTGGCAGCAGGTCAGACAGAAAGGGGCACAGAAGGGCAGTGTCCCCAGCTATGATGCAGACTAAGGGAAGAGAGGAGAAAAGCTCTAAAGTGCAGATGCTACAGCAAAAACTTTAGTTCTCCCTTCTCCACTATAGTCTGCGTCACAAAGCCCTTCTCAGTCAAATAAACTTGTATATTTATAAATAATTGAGAAATACCCCTCCTAATGGGAAGGAGTTTTACCTTACCTAAGTTTAGCTCAGCACTTTATTAAAAAATGACTAATTTTATCCCTAAAGGCCTCTTACAGACATGCTGGCCAAGACCCCAGTCACCAATTCACTGTCTTAGGGATGAAGAATGATCCCCTGCATGATACAAGAGGAAAATTCTGCTTCTTCATTTCCCACTGACCTTATGCCTTGTTGGGGAAGGAGGGAGAGGGAATGCTACTTGCATCAGAGCCAGCTGGTGTGGGCACTGCTGGAGGCAGGATGCTCACAGACTCAGCAAACCACTGGCCTGATCTGTGATGGCAAATCCTGTGCTCCTAATTAGAGAGGTTCACTACAGTGGCACCAGCCTGTGCTTTCATTGATCTGGCAATTAAAATCACTGCTGCAGGGTTTTGCTAAAAATTCTGATACTGAACTTTTAACACCTCCTTCTACATTAAAAAAAAAAAAAAATCCAGGAAAGTAAAACTTACAGCAGACTAGAATTAATAATTTAAAAGGATATTTTATGGTTGATCACGAAATGACAGTGCAGGCACAATTCCCACAGGTACAGGAGGTTTGGGTATCTTTGGGAGCCTCCTCACACAGGAGGACACTTAGAGGCCTTCTGTACCTTCCTGAAAAAAATCATTCAAGCAAAAGGAATAATTTTTGCACTGCTCCTTAAGCTTTGTCAGAAATATATATATATATAGCACAGTCCTTTAATAGAACTGTCATGAGGCAGATCAACTGTAGGTTTTATCTATTTCCAGCAGAAAAGGTTTTAACATAAAGGTATTTAGTGGGAATTTCCAAGGCTTGAACAGCACGACCTATCAGGCTAAGACTATAATCAGTTCCTTATGGTTTTTGTTCATACAACCCTTTTTAAAATGCAGATGGTTGAAATACTTCTCTTATTATTAATAGCCCTTCAACAGTTATATGGCAGCAAGGAGGTTGTTCAAAAGCTCTGCAAGCTCTGGAAAATTCAGCACAAGGCAGTGACAGCAGCCTATCCTCACTGGGGCCTCCATCACTCAAATTCCAGTGTAATTTTACACACACCTACACAATCCCTTTCTCTGCTTGATATCCTGCATTCAGTTTCCCATTTAGTCCTACTTTTGCCGGAACACCTACACCCAGGAAAGTGTTACTCCAGCAAACTTACCTTGCTAAAATTAGCTGAGTAAAAGGTTCAGTGAGAAGGAAAAAAATAGATGGAATTTACAGGTAATAACCTCCTGCAACTAATCCTTGTGGTCATTTTACTGGGATCCACAGAAATCAAACATTTTACTTCTTTTTTTCTTTTCTTTTTATTTAACTTGGTAAATGCTTCGTTTTCCTTCAGATGAGAACATTTCACTTTGATCCACTGCTGTAGATGTGGTCAAATGTTCCCACAGGATGCAGATGAAGCCCATCTATGTACGAAACTAAGCATGGTTTAAAGTAACATCAGCTAAGTGCAGGGGCTTAGCTGCAGATAAAATCAGAGCAATTTACTGGTAATCATTCAGAAGACAGAGCCTACCTTACAGAAACAAGGCTTAGGGACATCAGCAACATCAGTTATTCCCTTTTGCCTGGAGCAAGGGTTGGAGGACTGCAGAATAAAGAGCATTTTGCCAGTTTAAAAAAGGAGAAGAGGGGAAAAAAGTGACTTATGCACACATAAAATTTTGATTCAGAAATTAACCAGAGAGATGCTAATACCAGGAGGGGAAAAAAGGAAAAAAAACCTATCAGGACTGGTTGCCTGTTTTCCTGATCAAACAACTAATATTTACAACATTACTTGCCCAATTCTTTGTTAACTACAGTTCACTTAAAACTTTAGAAATAGGCCAAAAAAAATTTAAAAGGAAAAGAAGAAAGCTGCAACAGCTGTTGTAGCACTATGCTGAGATTTTAAGTTACAGACCATTTTTTGCAAAAGGCGGGCTAAGGCTTTTCATCTGAAAGTTGAAATCATAACAAAACAATTGAGCCACGGTTGAGTTGTGAATTAAAGCTAAAACTACCTTTAGAACAACCTGAAAGAAAAAGCAGCTTAGTGCTTGGATTTGGGGTAATTTGTATGTTTGTGGGTTTTCTTGTTTGGTTTTGTTGTTTTTTGAGCAGTGGCACTTCTGTTGCTGAATTTCCCAGTACTGTCATTTTTGCAGTGTTTGTTTGACACCTTTGGCAACACTTTCACTGAAAGTTTTGTTTATGCAATCCCACAACGATGAGGAGGTTACCAATCACTCGTTTTTATCTCTCCAAACAACCTTCCCTGATATCTCCTGCAGGTTTTCTCCTCCATCACTGCTGGATTCTTGAAGAGCAAGACTGCTTGGCGTTAGCCTTTCCACCCATGGCTGCATCTGGCACTGGAAGACGCACGGCAGCCTCAGCAAAATGACAAACCGTGCCAAGGAGCACAGGCTGGTGACACGCTGTGCACATCAGGAGGACAGATCCAGGCAGCTGACAATTAGTGAGTGCTGCGGTCGGTTCCATCGCGCTCCGACATGGACATCGTTTTAAGGAGGTGAGTGACACTTCCAGGCGGGAGTCAAAGGAGTGCAGGCTGTCCCCATCAGAGCCACTCTGACACTAAGGCCAATAAAGAAAAAACATCTCACTGAGCTAAACTGGAGCTGACAAAGGCAGCAGGGGCTCTGCTCCACAGGGCAAATTCATATCTTCGGTAGGCGTTGGGAAAAACGGATCCTTACGGGAATTACTGTCAGCTCGTCCACTCTCATCCCAACGCTATCCCGGAGATCCCAAAGAAGGAACCAAGCAAGTCAGAGCAGAATTTAGCTTTTAAAACGTGAGAAGTCCACAGATTCATTCAGAACAGCATGCAGAGATATTTCTGAGGAGCATACAGAAACACCAGGAAGGAGCATTTCCCAGCCCACACTGTAAAGAATACTAATAAGTTGGAACAGCAGTGCCTTCAGAAGATACAGATCTCTTTACTGTGATTCAGAAGCTCCCAGAGGATTTGAAGGATGGATGTTTTGGCACGAGATCTTCAAACCTCATTTTATTAGTGCATAAGGGAAAAATTTACTACTACTACTACTACATCTACACGCCACAGCTGGCCAAAGAAATAATTATTGAGCATGAACTAGCTTAAGCGATAACTGGTAAAAATCGGGATTATTTGGAAAATTAGCAATCTCAGATATTGAGATTGGATAAGAACAAACGAACAAACCCCTAGAGTATGCTGTGTGGTATAAAACACAGGATGGAAGACTGCTGATGTTTGGTACCCTAAATCAGACTTCTCCATTGACTAAGGGACAAAGTCTGTGCAGTTTTCTATGCTGACATTTGTCCAGTGTTTTGCCAACCAATAATGCAGAAAGCTCTCAGCAATACATTCTGAACCATGCATTTACAGACAATATAACTGCATTTAACCCGTTTCTGTATTTCTACACTATCAATTTTTCCTTTTTTTTAAGTATAACTAGAAGTAAATAGCACATTAAAGTATTCTGATGGTGTAAATGAGTTTTTGCAGTGCTTTGAACACTTGTGTCTATTTAGTGTGACCCTTTACATTTATTCTTTACATCAACTAGGATGTGACAACGCTTGGGTAAGGGATAAGGGTAAGGGAGAGCTTTGCATATCCTTCATGGACACCTGCTTTGCACCAACAACATTTTGCTCTCCCAACTCTCTGCAGATACACGTCTCAAAAAGCAAACAACCCAAAGATCAGATTAGCAGCCTGATATTTCCATGAGGCAGCTAACACTGGCAGACCTCATAAAAGTACTGAGTAGCCCTGAGACCGTCTCCATCCCCAAGAAGGATTAAACACAATAAGCATCAGGAAAGCAGATGTCTAACAAAGTAATAAACCATAACTTTTACACGAGGTTAAAGATGTCCCTCTCCTTTCCTCTATTCAGCAAATGATCCATGGCTCCCAAATGTATCTCTTTGCTGCTTTACGCCACCTCGAGATTCCCTTATTCTCCCATCAGTCAATTCATTGGCAATCACTTGTCAGCAAAAAAAAACCAAACCCAAAAAACAAAAAAAAGCTTGTTGAGCAAATGTCAGCGAATATTAAATTAACCAGTCAAAGATCAGCAATGAACAGCTGACACCAAATTGAACCCAACACATGGCCCCATTCACTTTATTGTTAAACACACATAGCCAATCGCTCTGCCTTCAAAATTACATTAAAGGCTCTTGATTTTATAAAACAAAAATATTTGCTCGTGAACGTTAGTCAGCCTAACTAATATTAAGTACATAATAAAAAGTAAGCTGTTGCTCTCATGCAGTTTGGATGAAAGGTTAGTTTTACCTCTGAGTACAAACTAAATTATTAAGCATTATTATTAAGCATTTTCCCTTTAGCTCAGAGAACCCCAGTATGTTTCTGTGTTCTGACAGAGAACTGGATGTGGATGTGAGTGCAAGGAACCTAATGAAACACATCCATCCTCTCGCAAGAAAGGAAAAAGCCAACCAGGCAATATTTGCAATATTTTGAACACAGGATGTTGAAATGACAGGAAAATAACCATATTTACAAGAGACTAAGGTGCCCAGCATGGCAGGTGTATTTCCTTTTATTCCTTGAAAAGAACTTTTTCAGCGCTGAGTAAATCTCATTACTTCTCTCTATGCCTGTCTCCCCTCCCACTCCTTGTCTTATTTAGGTAATAATTCTTAGACATGTTTATACTACACACCTCCAGGACAAGAACTGCCACTTTAGGTTTCAGCAGCACCTCAGACAACTTGGTAGTGATCTCAGTAAATTAATCCAGGCAATCTACTCGAGATTTAAATAAAATTTTTCAAAAGGACACAAATTTGCCTCCTAAAGCCTTATTTAGTAATGGAAATGTTCTCACAGAAAGCCAGAACAGACCAATTGTTCCTCACAGACATCTCATCCTTAGAAATCCCAGGATCCTGTATTGCAGACCCTCTCCTAATGTAAATTTCCCACTGCAATTTCTTAAACCAAAATCAAACAACCAATATTTCTGCCTTCTGAATTCTAAGGCACGTGTCACAGAGCTCAAGAGAACAAAGCATCATCCTGGGTGGTTTTGGAAGCCTCTGACAAAACCAAGCCACAGTCAGGGAAGCCTTTGAAAGTGCTGGGCTTTTCACATGCCCTGTACTGAACCCAGTGGCGTCCAATTCTGAGCCCAGGTTATTTACCTGCATTCTGGTAATCAAAAATTTAAAAAAAAAAAAAAAACTTTTAAAAAAACCAAAAAACCACCAATTAAAAAAGTTTCCTAAAAAAAGAGAAGCAGTCCTTATGGCAAATCTGTGAATGCAGAGCAGAGAGGAGAAAACCAGCTTGCCTTACAATGCCCAACTGTTTCACAGGTGATCATTATCACATTCCAGTGTGGGCACAAGGGTGGGATGCCAGAGCAGTGACAGCACTCCACCAACTGGAACTGGATACTCAGGAGTGCTTTAGAAGCTCTCTAGTGATTCATTGTAAAAGATACTGATTTTAAATAAATATATATCCAACTACTGCTTAGTTCAGAACCCCTCGTTAAAGCCTTCAACACCAAAATTATCTTCTCTCCTTCATTTCAGTACTCACCCTGACGAAAGTTATGTAAGGACATGATTCTCTGACAACAAGATTATGATCGTTATAATAAAATAAGTAACTGCCCAGATAATCTATGAGGAATTTATGTTTACAATTTCAAAATGAAAACGCAGATCCGCTATGACAATAAACAAGTGTATTTGGAAACTTTTCAGACAGAAAGGTAATGTAGAAAACATCTGAGCAGTCACAGCCTCACCATGATGGTTCTAATCATCAACTACCCACAAATAAAAGAAGTACTGGTTGAGTGAGAGACTTAATGCTTACTCACACGTAAAATTTTTAAATTAAAGACATATTCAAACCCCTGTACAATGCCCTGGCAAGACTTCACCTGAAACATCTCATGCAGTTCTTGCCACCCATGTTCAAGAGGGAGGAATTCAAATTGGAAACAGTACAGAAAATGACCTGGGAAACTAAGAGAAAGTCTTGGGAAAGAAAACTCTGAGAATTAGGTTTATCTGAACTTCACAGTAAGACATTCTTTGCCCAGAAAACTGGGGAGGAGGAGCAGAGCAGCCAACAGACTGCTGGCAACAAACCCCAAAAGCACATGAACAGGCTGTGAGAGTGAGCAGACGAGGCTGCAGGAGAATTCAGGGGCATCTTTCCACCAAGAACAAGCAACGCAAGCCAAGTGGTTTTCAGATTTTATATTCATGGAAACGGCGAAACTGTTGAATTCATCCGTACACTGTAACAGTGAAGTCTGGCATTGATTAAAACAATAAACCCTCTATCTCACATGCTATTAAATACCATCTGCATCTACCCCTCTGTGCTCTGCAGTAAGAGCAAGACTTAGCACAAGCCCACATGCAACTGGGAGTAGAAGAAACAGCAAGTATGGAATTTTTAATCTTCCCACAGCGTCCTATGAGGGAAAGAGGCAAATAAACGAAAATCAAGCTGCAATCCCAAAATGCATCCTGTACCAGAAGAGGAATGCTTTTCGAAGGATCACCAACCTCAAATCTCTTTCCAGTCTGTTTTCTGCCATAATCACAAAACAGAATTAGATGAGGCTCAAACCTCTACACCTGAATACTAAATTAAGACAGACAAACAGCTCTATCTGGAATATTTCAGAAAGCCTAAACCAAACGACATACAGCATCTACATACATTTTTAGACTTGCATTTCTGAAGCTCCTTATATAAGGATTGTTTTAATGATATCTGCAATGAAACATGACATGTAGTTTGTAACAGAAGAGTTATAAAATGGCCTTTATTTATCTCGAGATATAAACATCTGAATATGCACATTACATAATCTTCATGCGATTGTCTTCTGCTTACTTTGATTTCTGTGATGATGTCAGAAATAACTAATCCAATCTTAGACACTCAGCATTTTTATGGTATTTATATATCTATATATTGTACAGAAGGACGCACACTGTGGTGGGCTGTGCCTGGCACCTGTATGCACACACACAGTACCTGTGTCTAGGAATTTAATTACCTGTGTGATACAAGGCCTGTCATAAACGATCCAAATCTCCTCTAAAAGGTGTGTGGAGGTTTCCCTCTTTCAAAGAGAGCTTCTTTCATCCCCTGCTGTGGTGATTAGAAGCACCCTGCTGTATTTTGATGTCTTTACAGAGAATACTCACATGCCCACATTGTCCTTGTTTTCCTGTTAAGAAGGGCCAAGAAAAGAGATTTTTCGCTCTTGGTCAACCCAACAGCCCTTGTTTCCTTGGCACTGATCTTTCACAAAGGACAGCACAACTGTCAATATTCTGGGTGAGGTTTCACCTGCCTCCTGGCAGTTTCACTGCTTTCACACCTCCTTATCCCCCCGAAAGCACCTTTCCTGATTCCTGCCAGGAATAGCCCTGCCTTTTGCACAGCCTTATGATGCTGCAGTTCACAGCTGTCCTGTTCCTCTCCTGACTGATCCACAGAAAAAAAATATTTGTGTGCTCCTTCAGCACACTGCCTTCTGTGTCAAAAGAACGTTTCTTTAGATGTGTGATTAAATACAAGTGTGGGGAATGGATGATTACATGCAAAAGCCCTTTTCAGACATATCCCAACCTATGAACCACTGAATTATACTTTGCTATTTATTTTAATCTCTGTAGAGTGCCAGCAACCAAGCCTTCGATCTAGACATCTAACAACTGGCTGAGGTTCCACACTTTTTGGCTTGGAAAAGCTGGGTAACAGGCTGTGATCCCATTCCAACATCAGGTCAATAATCAGCTGCAAGATAATGCAGTGACGACTCCAATAAACTGCTTATAAGGAACTAATATAGATGGCAAAAGCTTAAGGAACTGCAGGAATTCCTTCCCTTGCTTAATGAAAAGTATTGCTAAGTCAGCTAGCAAAAACAGGCCTATCAAATCAAAACTTTGCAAATCTCCTATCAGCCCAGTCAATGCTTCTATGGCAGTTTTTAAGTTAAGCACTTGAAAATCTCTTCCAGAATGAAGTGTTTCTTCCAAATAAGTATGTCCCCTTTGCTATATGCTACCCATCAGCCCAGAAGGCACATAGAGATAAGGGCATTAAAGGAAATGTTTAATAGAAGGAGAAGTCATGTATAAACCAGGACTGAAATTTTATACATAGAGATAAACCTTTTAACACTCTCTTCACAGAGAACATTTTGAATTAACTCACTATTTTACAAGAATAACTTTTCCCCCTGGTTTTTTTTTTTTTGCAAGAACAGGTTTTAAAAATCCAATGGTTTACCCAGGTGTCTATATATAAGGTGCTCATGCACGTTTCTTTTCTCTCGTGTTATTGTGTTTTAAAATCGAAGCAGAAAGTAATTATAGGGAGAGAGAAGTCATAAAATAATTGTATCTGCTTACTAGCTAAGCAGCATTCACATTTTATCAACTGGAAACAGAAAGTATAAAGGTGACAGGGAAATCTGAGCAGCCTTCAGTTTTCTCCAGCTCTGTATAACTCCTAAGTCTAACCCCAAAAGAGAAACGACAAAAGCTACTCTCTTCCTTTAAAAAAAAGGTTACAAATAAACTACATTAAATAAAACCCTAAAAGCTCAACTGTTTTTTTCATCTGAAATCTGTTTTTGAAACACCATTATGGTACATTGCACAATAAAATGCTACAGCTTCTGCTGACATTACTGTGGCTCTTCAGTCAGGTTTCTTTTGCTCCATTTAAAGAAACAAAACTTTTCAATACAGGCTTATCCTGGGGTCATTTATTAGTCCATGTCAGACACAGAATGTTTCATCTTGAGAAAACATATACACAGTTTTCTTTCATTGAAAAAAAAAAAAAAAAACCAACCAAACCCCAAAAAACAAACCCCAACCAAACCACAAAAGAAACCCCACCCTGGAAAGGTTATCTACTTCCAGTTCCAAACAGATAGGTTAGTTAACATGTTTCTACTGATAGAATAGTAGGAAAAACCTTGTAAAAAGCAGAAACATTCTCATGTTTGCATACATTGTACACACATTCTAGGAGGTTTGCAGGATAGCACAGGACAATTTGAACTTGGCATTAAAGAAAAAGGATCACATGCTTTTTACAACCTTCAGTCATCACAAAAACAATACCTTAGCCCTTGCGAATTCTCAAAGCCATAAAACAGTGAGTGGGAATGATCCTTGTTTTGATTACATTAAAAAAGGTGTTTGCATAAGGTGTGAAGCTGACTCAGAACAGTTACACAGAACAGAAGAAAACGACAGGGAGGTGTGACACTCTGCTGAAATTTTGTTCTGTTAGTCTCACATGTAAAGTGGAAATCAAATCAGGATTAAACATCTGTTTTTAGAAGCCCAGGAATGAGGAACTCTGGGGTCAAAACAAGCAGGTTTATCACTAATCATAAATAGGAGAAACCTACACAACTCATTTTTTTTCTCCCAAGAGCTGGCAACACCTTAGAAAGTAGATACAGTCTATTCAGCAAAAAATTATCTTGGTTGCTGTCTGGCCACTCCTCTGAATGTCTAGGAGCAACATCAATATTCTCCAGAGACTGGCAAGAAACCTGTCATGATTGCCCAGGAAATGTATCAACAGTAGAAGCAACCTTGTATTTTGCAGCTAATTCAAGATGACAAGATGGCAACTGAACAGTTTGTATAGTGGTATGCGGCAAATGTTAGGCCACCATCCCCCAATATTATTCAAGGACAATTTCATGGAAAAGGAATTACTGACACAAAGTTTCAGCAGTTGGATACTTGTTTCACATTGCACCCTTATGGCAATGTCGTAATTTTTACAAACTTCCCTGAGTAAGTCCTGCAGGATCTGATATTTGGGGGCTACATGATACCAGCAAGCAGATAGATTTATCCCTGGCTGCCTCAATAGCCCTATATTACAAATCTGATAAAAACCTATGTTTCCACATGGTGAACCTTATGATTTCAACCACAAAGTCATTCTTGCCATCACCACCCAAAACTCACAGCAGAATATATCTGGCTTTTGTTGGCATAGCAGTCATAATCAGCTCACCCTAAGCAATGACTGGCAAGCTTTTTTTTTTCATTCTTTCTTTCACAGAAACCTCAGTGGACCAGAGGAAGAAGGAGAAGAAAAAACAGAAGGGACACGTCTGACGTATTTACTCTGACACTCACTTAGCTGAGGATTCCTTCTTTTAAATTAATTTTACACATACACATACACATATATATAAAAGCTGTCTTTCTTTGATCCACTTAATGAAGACAAAAATAGACAGAAGCCAAGGCTTGTGGAAGAGCTGTGCACAGAGCTGAGCTCATCCCAGGGCTCTCCCTGCTCCAGCACCCAGCAAACCACACCAGGCAGCAGGGAACCCACTGGGGCAATCTCCCTAATTCCCTAATTGCAGGGGCAATAAATGCCTGCTGCTTGACAGGGAAAGTGGGTCAGGAGCAGGGGAGGGGGTAAAGGATTTTATCTTGTCTCCTCCCGCACAAGGAAAGGGGAAACCCAGCATTTTTCTTCCACTCTTGAGCATCACTTGGATTTTGCAGGACACTACCAGCTATTTGATTTCTCACCTCCCATCTCCTTTTCTCTGCTTGATTTCCTAGGCTCTGTTCTCCCAGGTGCTGGTGCTGCTTGCAAAGCCCACTGGGGGCTGCTTTAAAGGCCAATGCATATGCAAAGACTTTGCAATACACCTGTGTACATAAGCTCCTTCTGCTTCCTAAAGGGCTCTTTGCATATGAAAAGCCAGAGAAAGGACTCACTTTAACCTCCCTCCCAAAATACTCGGCTTCAGCTGGCAACCAGGCTCGGGCAACCCCCACACAAATCCTCCAGCTTCCACTGCCAGCTCACAAATTCATTATTCCAGCGGCTACTCATGCGTGAAATATCCCAAACTATCTGATCCCTGCTGCTGCTGTACCCCGAGCTGAATAGTCCTCCACTAACACGTGTTTATCACCTCATTCCTCGCAAGGAAAGTATGTAAAAGCAGAGATTGTTACATTATGAGCCACGCTATCAATTTCTTTGATTGCAGAGCCTGATAGGAAGAGGTGCTGGGAACCTTTAACTCCCACGTGGACTTCAACACAGTTTTCACACATAAAGGCTAAAGATTAGACCCGTAGCAAATCCTTGACTTTTAATATAAATTTCTCAGGAAAATAAATCTTTCCTCCTAAAACTGTATAGAAATGTAATTTTCTTTGTTTAAATAATCCGCCAGAGAGACGGAGAAAACATATTTAACGCTATCTCAGACAGCCACTGTCTTGAGAGTCTTTACATCAAATAGCTTTAAAAAAAAAAAGAAAGAAAGAAAAAAGCTGCTGGTGAGAAGTCTCTCCAAGTTTTGATCAGAGTTTATATCTTGGTACGGACAGTAATTCAAGCAGACAGGCAGATATGTGGGTTTCCTGAGCTCATTTATGCAGGAGGAACGGTGCAGCCACACACTTTATACCTACAGGGTGCAGTGGGTTTTTTTTTTTACTTTTCAGGAGAGGAGAAGAAAGGAAAGGGGATGCAGGGGAGAAAAAGGAGGGAGAATTGCCGAGCAAACAAAACTCCAAATGCTCCCAGCCAACAAAATTATTCCAGGAAAACTGAAAGAGAGAAAATTCCTTCCAAGAAGAAGAAAACAATAAGAAGAAAGCCGATGATTAAAGGAAGGTGAGGGGAGAGAGCTACACAATTAACTGATGCTCCAGCAGATGAAACAACGCGCAGACTGACCTATACAAGCCCAAAATACGCATTAATGAGTAACAAACCCAGCAGAGGAGCATCCGCCTGGAGAGCACACCGCTCCAGCACCAGCCCTGCCACCCCAGCTACCCCAGCCCTGCCACCCCATCTCTGCCACCCCANCTGCCACCCGGGTACCCCATCTCTGTCACCCCATCTCTGCCACCCGGGGTACCCCAGCCCTGCCACCCCAGCTCCCCAGCGGGAAGCGCGCAAAGCTCATTTCCCCGCACCCAGCGGCGGCTCGCTGGCGGAGCTCCTTACCAGCTTCATGGTGCTGTTGTTGTGCTCCCAGCGCCACAGCATCACGCTCATGGTCACCTGCCGCCCGCCGGGCTAGCCGGCCATGCCCGGGGGACACCGGGGCTGCGCATCGCCTCCGCTCCGCTC
>VZRM01001965.1:432692-494363 GCA_013397955.1 Grantiella picta
AGGGGTCACAGCAGGGGCGGGGGCAGCCGGGGGACGGAGGGAAAACAGCCGGCAAACACTGGGAAATGCACATGGAGCGAGCGCCGAGCCGCGCTTGGGGAAGGAGCTTAAGGGCAGCAGGAGCGTTTTCTAGCGAAATCACAGGGGTTTCTCTCCCGGCTCTGGTGAAAGCACAGCTTCTGGAGCTGCCTTGTTTTGGCATTTGCGCTGCTCCCACTCAGAGCTGGGTTTATACTGAGGTCTGCCGGGGTGGGGAAGGCTTGCCCTGAGTCAAAGGGAAGAATATTCTGCCTTAAAAATGATTCAACAGGTGGAGCACAGCAGATCGGCTTCAGGAACGCAAACAGAATAGTAAGAGTGGTTTCGAATAATTGCTGTTTCTAATACGCAGAAGAGCTATATTTAACGGCAATAAACATCCCGCTTTGTCACGCTGCATTTCAGAGGCAGCTATTAAAGATCTTTGTCCATGCCAGGCTACTCTACACCTGCGAGAGGAGCCCTCTGAAATATCCCCTCCGCTCCCCTGCAGCACCTTGCCCAGACAGGATTGCTGGGGGAAGATTCATGCCTGCTCTTGCCCAAGGTCCTGCCAAATCACCGGCGGGAAGCACATGGCTGTGGCTGCTCAGCCTCCTGCTCTGGAGAGCTGCCACACCTGACAAAGCAGGTGGCCCGTGGGGACAAGGGGGACACAGCAGCTCCAGCAGCAGCTCCATGGGCAGTACCCCAGCAGCTCTCCGAGCCTGGGTTTGGAGAGGTTTCTTTTCTCACCCTTTTCTCGCCCTCTCTCCAAATACAAATTTTGATTCACAGAAAGATGAATTTGCTGGCTGCAGGAGGGAAGGCAAGAAATGACCACAGGCATAACCTACAGCTAATGGTCCCAGAGCCCACGAGCAGCTCCACATTATTTTCCAATTGTAAAATCCCTTAACAATCCAGTAAAAAGATATTAAAACATTTTTAAAAAGAGGACCAAATTATACTCAAACTGATTGCTTTCTTAGCTGAAAATTCAGTACTATTTTACTGGCTAGGCTGCTTCATATATCCATTCAGTATGCTGCTGAAGAAATACTACAATAAATCAGTAAATCAGCACTTGATATTCTGTACGTACCCTTTTCTATAAGAAAAAAACCACATGTGCCTTCTTACTGAGGTCTCCTCCCTAACAGTTATGGTTCCGTGACTTAGATTTAATTCCTTCAGTCTGTAATCGTTCTCCTGTTCTAATTTATTATTTCAAGTGATAAAGAAGAATGAATAATTATTGAAACAAACAATCATATTCCTTCACTGCAAAAAGAATTTGCCCACCAAGTTGGGTAGCTTGAATAGCTGTGTATAGAGGCAGAGCTGCAGGCTGAAAGCATTTAAAGGCTTTATGCACACAGGTTACCTGCAAACCACAGAAGTAAAATTCGAATCCTCTTCTGAGAATAAAGAACTCTTGTTCTTTCCCTTCAGGCCAACGTGGACCAAAGCCTTAGCACAGCCAAATCTTCCCAGCCAGCCCTCTGTGTAAGCAAGTACCCTGCTGAAAGGGCATTCCTACAGCACTCAAAAGAGGGGAAGGTCACAGCCCATTGGAGGGCTGAACATAAGATGTATGGTGTTCAGGAGGCTCACAGGCTGAGACAATAACCTGCTGACAGACTCCTGAATGAGGGAATGAATGCGTGCACTGGGAGGGAGAAGCCTGGGTGTGATGCAGAAGGACTTTCTGGGAGCATCTCAGCAGCACCTTGGAGGAGCTGCCGGTGCCTGCAGCGCGCTCCTCGCTGAGCTGGAGTTTGTCCCTTCCCTGCTGCTGGCATCTGCCTAAATATCATGACAGGAGGGTGTTCTGCTTCCAAAAAACACACCAAGGGAGCTGAGGCAAGTGGAGCTTTATGCTTGCAGGATTACAGCGCGTACAAAGGGCCAAGACAACCCCCAGCACAAGTCAGCGCTGCCTCAGACACCTCCTAAGCCTCTTAAAAGGTTCTTGATGATCTGCTCTGCCAGTTTGGGCAGCCAAATATTCTCGTTCAACACTCAACCTCATGCCAAAACCGGGAATTGTAAGAAACAAAGGAGAGCTCTCAGAAAATGGCAGATTTTTGTTTACCATCACAAGGAAAACTCCATTTTTGGGACCTGGGGAACAAGAGCAGAGCCAAACTGCCCCAGCTACAAAAGAAAGATTAAAAGACCAGATAGCCATGGAAGGACTCTCCAGCCAACCAGTCTTGTTTCTTTGAATACAGTTTGCTGTCTGTTTTTACATTAACTGAAGTGTGGCTCAGGCTTGAGTATTTTCTCATTTTATCCCTTTACGAGCCAGCTGAGCAAGCTGAATGTGGACAGAGACTCTCATATGTAATCAGCCTGAAATACTAATAAAGCAAAGCTCCTGAGGTTAAAGCGCAAGCTCTGTGCCGCCCAATCACTTTTTAAGCTAATTACTATCCTTAACTAAAATCTGTGCTGCTTTTAGACACTTTTATTTAATGGAATTTCCGAAGCCAGCCTTGATCTGGGATGAAGATCCCTCAAGTTCTGATAGCGTTGCCAGGTGTAACCGGAATTTATTTCTTCCATTAAAAAGTAAGACTTCGGAGCTGCCTTTCATCCTCCTATCTCCCTTTCAGGCTCACACAACACAGTGAGAGAGATAAGGTTAGGATTGAGGCTGGTAAAATCCATGCCTGACCTCTTGCCCCCTGCAGCATCACGGTGGGAGTTCCTCCCCAATTGCTGTGCCCCAGCTTTGCTGACAGACCCAGGAGATGCCTTTCCCATACAATGCCCAATTTCAAAAGGGAACAAGCACCAGATATTTGCTTGCATTTGAATCCTTTAACTATAAAGCATCCCAGCTCTGTAAGGTTTTGTCATGAACTTCAGCAACACATACATGAAGACAGGGGGTCAATATCATGTTAAACCTTCAGGAAAAGACATTATTTACAGCCCTAATGGGCATCTAAACTTCCCTATTAAAGTGCTGAACAATGCACTTGTTGTTCACCAGTGACTCTTCAGTGACACAGAAACACGTGTCCCCAGCAAACCCCGTGCTCTAACGAGACATCATTCCAGTTCCCAATGCTTTCCAAATAAAACTGCTGGAAAAAACAGGAGGAAACAGGTGTTGGAGACATTATGAATGAACTCAGTGCACACAGTCATTGTCTGTGCAACATTTACTATGAAGAAAGCTTGGGGAAATCCGCTCACTAATAATTCATTGTTTGCCTATGAAAAATATGTGTGCTAACAGCTTGCTCTGCAGTCATTAAACAAAGCCACCCTCTTGTACTTACCCATTACTTTTGCTTTTTAAACACATCAACATTTTGTTGTTTTGTTTTGTTTTTATCTGGAAAAGAAAGTATATTAGAAAATTTTATTACTGCTTTTCAATGCATTTTGGTCAAAAATACTAATTTTCTGTCCACTGAAAGCTGCATTTTTATTTCTTTTTACTATATGACAATAAGCACATGGGTCTTCCTTTCATGCATTACAAAATGGAAATACCTAGAAATTAAAATCTTGAAAGGATCTTAAAAATCCTGAAGTTGTTGAAAGCATCTTAGAAATCCTGAAGTTGTCAATAACAGTATTTTGCTAAGCGTGACATGGGAGAGAACAGGAGCGTAGCCCACGGAATCAACACAGACGCTGACCAATTTTTATTTTTAAAAAGCCCTCAAAGTGGTGTTGAGCAGCAGCCTCTGAATTCAATATTTTCTGAACCAGCAGATGAGATGCCTTGCACTGAAAAGTACCATCAGAGGACCCAATGAAGGAGCTGCCCCCATGGTAAATCCTGATTTTCAGCAGCTGGGAGGTTCTGGAGGACACAGAGACAGCTCGTGCTGGGTACCAGTTGGACAGGAATGAGATGGCCTTGATAGTCACAACCTCCCACCAGTCCCAGACAGAAACACAGAAAGAGATGGAAACTCAATTAATCAACAGCTGAAGCAGATAGTATTATTACTGGCAAATGAGCATCCTTTCTCTGGAAAACATGTCTTGTTAAACTGGTATTTTCTGCTGAGCTCACAGGAGTTCACAAAAGTGATAACACAGATGAGATTCTGTGGAGAGGCTCTTGCCTCATTTTCACCTGGCACTGTGAAAACCAGGATAATTATAAATCAACCCAGCAAACATCTGGTGGACTGGAAAGGAGTTAAATGGTTTAAAAATATATGATAACTGGGAAATTATCTTTAAGAAAATAGCAATAGTCAAGCAGCTTGACTGTGTTTCATAGGAATAACTTTCAGCCTTACTTTTCTGAGCAAGTCCTAGAAAGGGCTAGGAAATTTGCTGGTGGCACATCAGTAATGGCAGAAGAAAACGGTAAAGAAAGAGATCAAAGTTTAAAAACTCATCTACAGTGACTAGAACCATGGGAAGGTGTTAAAACACAGCAAATGCAATACTGTAACAAGGATAAACTGTTATTGGGGTGATGCAATACTTGCCCACAAGAACAGGTGGTTATCAAGCAAGAACAGGATTTATCACCTGCTGGGTTTAGTGCTGTTTGAGTGGAACAGTTCAACAGGTTTAACCTTTGGAAAGGCTTCAGAGGAGAGCCGCGAGAATGACTTATGGACTGAAAAATGCCTATCACAAGACAAGACTCAAACAGCTCCCTTTCGTTTGTCAGACAAGAGTGAGGGCAAATATGAGATCATAACATCAGCTAATTAAAAAAATGAAAGCAATCCAGCAGAAGTCATGTGGGCTGTTTTATGGAGGAAGCCGGAGTGAATTATCACATTTATTGCTGTCTATCACCAAAGGTTATTTCTAAGCTCCCCATTAAAGTGTATCAGGCAGCTACAGATCTGTTCCTGCCAACCTCAGATCTATACTACCAGCAACCCAGTGTATCACACAGCAGTCTTCAAGGATTTCAAGGAATATAAAAGTGGTGGGAAGCTTCCTGTGCTCCATCCCAAGTTCCAGTCTGCTGGTACTCAGCAGCTCAGGTGGGGTCTGGAGGGATTAAAAAAAAAAATACAAAATTCTAGATTCAGAACACAATGTGTTGGGGAATAAAAGTTGCTAAATAAAGTAACAAAAATACCAGCACACTGAATACCCACTGGGTAGGTAATGCAGATGTTATTAACGAGGCCACCCCATTGATGGAGACCAAATTCCAGCCATGGTCTGAGAGACCCAAGTGTCCAAGTGGTCACTGAAAGGACAATAATCCAGGAAACCTATGGATCCTCCTCCAAAAATCGTAGTCATAACCCAAAGACAACACTGCCCTTTCTGAATGTAATCCCAGCCCACACTCCCAGCTCTGCGACCTGACATGCCCTTCCCCAGCTTCCCAACATGTAAAAAACAAAAATATTGATATCAAACAAAAATAGCTTGACTTGCTATATTTGAGATTTATTCTTGATTCATATTATTTTAGTAGGCAGACTAAAATACAGACAGGAAAATGTTAGCTGCTCTGTTTCTGCTGAGTCTTTGCCAACTGCCCTGAACACCAAGAATTTAAAATTAACTAAGCAATTCTACTTAAGCAGATGCAGAATGGTAAGAAAAAAGCGATTCAATTAGTCTGTAGACAAAGCTGCTCAGTGCTAACAAAAGATCTCTCACCACCATAATTTTTGAAACCCGTCCCACAAAAGAACACATACCAAGACTTAATTAAGAAATAGCTGTTACTCAGAGCCTTGATTAGCCACCTGGAACACTTGATAACAACTGGTATCCACCAGATCCTTTTGCCAAGCTCTTTGTACTTCACCCTTAAATGAAGTGGTTGCTAATTCAAGAGCACAAAGTTCTGTGACCCCAAGATCCTGTATGGTAGATTTGAGTAGAAATTTACAATATGAAATTATGTATGCATACAAATAAAGAAATACTTAAATATATAATGACTTTATTAGGGGTGCATTTATTAGGGGTGACCTAATTGAGGCCCTCCAGTACCTGAAGGGAGCCGACAAGGAAGATGGAGAGAAACTTTTTACGTGACAAGGCGGAATGACTTCAAACTGAGAGGAGATTTACATTGGATACTAAGGAGAAAATCCCTCCATGTGAGGGTGGTGAAGCACTGGCACAGAGTGCCCAGAGAAGCTGTGGCTGCCCTGGATCCCTGGCAGTGTCCAAGGCCAGGTTGGATGGAGCTCTGATCAGCCTGGGACAGGGGAAGGTGTCCCTGCCCATGGCAGGGGGTTGGAACAAGATGATCTTCAAGGTCCCTTCCAAGCCAGGCCATCCTATGGATCTATTTAGAGTTGAATCCCTAGAGTAGTCTGCCTGTAAAAGTTAAACCTGCTGCTGATGGAAATGCCATAATCACGTCTTCCCAACTAATTTGATTTCAAAGAAGTATTTCCAGTGTCCACAGAAGTTTCAGGATGGGGCTGTTCTACTCACATTCAAGTTTCCAGCACTGCCTTCAGGACCAAACAAGCAAACACAATGCCCAGGCTTGTTCCAAACTTGCTGATATGATGATGACATGGCACAATGTCAATGGATTAATAAGGATTGATAAACTAATTAACCCCTAGTTTTTGGTTGTTTATGAGACCACAGATGACTTCAGGGATGCATCACCTCCCTTTCAGTCCCCAGCCAGAATCAGCCCCCTGAAGGCAGCAATTTGGAGACATAAACACAGGTCATGAAAAGCAGTCTAGGATTTTCAAGAGAAATACTTCTTACTCCCGAAGAGCTGGTCAATGACCAACACCACCAGGGACAGCAGCGTTGGGGTAGATCCCATCTCTCACCCAAAATGGCAAGTTACAGGATGAAGAAAAGCCCTTAGTGCAGGCTTGTAACTGGAGAAAGGCACATTTGCATCTGCTGCACAGCAACAGCTGGTTTTGAAAGCCCACACATCATAAATTAATGGGAAAACCCTGCTCCTGTGCTAGGGATGCCCAAGTACCCAAGCTGGATGCCCAACAAGGCTCTCCTCTCTCTCCTCAACAAATTCACATTTCATTCAGCAGCCCAACCAAAAAGGATTTTCAGAAGTTCCCATAAGAGTTCTGTGCCTTCAGTGAACCTTCCACCTGAGCTAAGAAATTAAACTATAGTGAGAAACTGAGAAACACTTGTTTGTTTTGTGTCTTTTGGGAGTTTTTGTTGTTTGATTTTAATACAGGGAACACTTGTGAAAAACACAATTACTTGATATGATCAAACATACCAGAAGGTAATTCTTCTTCCTCTGCACACTCAAGAGTTTTCTGAGCTGAATGCACTGATTCTTCAGTTTTTCAATTCTTCAATTTTCAGGTTTTTTGAGAAAAACACTCATGGGGGAACAACAGGCTGCAGCCAGAGCAGCGCTAATTTGGCATTACAAAACAAAGATACAAGGAATTAAGTAATTAGAGCCTTAATGACAGAGCACAATGCCTGTGTCCTTTGATAATCTCTTGAATGCTGAAGATAAAAGCGGGGCAGAAACGTGCACACAAGATGTGCAATAGTTGGGAGTTTCAAAGCCTTGAGGAGCACATCGCAGTGCACCATTCCATAGTATTCCAACATCTTAAAAGGTTAGCCTGTTGGAGTAAAAATTTCTCCAATTGTCCAGCCCACTTCTGCTCTTTTGTACCTCCCTTCCATCTGCTTTCCCCTCACCTCCTCTGCCAGACTCCCCTTGGCTCACTGCACTTGGGGGCAGCTGGAACTTTTCTTGATGTACTGCTGTTTGATAATAGCAGAATTAACAAGAAGTAACTGCATGATTCTCCCTCCTCTTTGATTTAATTAAAAAAATTAATATATGTCATAAATTAAGTCAATTGACTGGAAAATAATTTTGCTTAAAAATTCGCCTGCTTTTTATCTTTTTTTTTTTTTTTAAATAATTTCAAGTATTATCCTTTCCCCTTGCTTTCAACCTTTCAACTTTTCTCTCAATTTTCACCTTACCACATCATCAATATTGTCAGTTAGGGAGAAAAAAAATCAGCTCCATTAAAGAGCAAAAGTTTGCAGCAGACTACAAGTCAACTAAAGACATTACTTAGCTACTCTGCCCATGTACTCTGAAATTAAAGACTGAAACAGAAATGCTAATGACAAAGTAAGAAATGAAGATGCTGATATTTATCATGAAAGAGTGCTCCAGGCTGTATCAAATAGAAATGCAAATTCTTATTCATGATGCTGGATGCAGACAGCCAAATCTCAATATATTCCTACCACTTTAAAAGTCAGAGATCCCTCCAAAGGGTAAACAAATGATGAGCTGCCTAAGGTAGGGGTCCCGAAAACAAGTTTTATCTAAGAAAAGCTTTTCTAGTCCCTGGAGTTGATATCCAACTAATGCTTCTAGTATTCTAAAGGGATTATCACTTGCTGGAAAACAGATACAAAAATTCTGCTGCAAAATTTGGTTTATGTTTTTGATGGATTAGTAAAATAGCACAGAGCTAGGAATATAGGTTTTCAGTTGAATATTATCCCCCCTATGTTATCATCGTTAAGAATGACTCCCATGGCTTACTGGAACTGTTATTCTTTTGTATCTCAAAATATGAGATAAATAGAAAATATGAATAAAAAAGCTACAGCAAGCCTCACTGTAAACAACCAGAAGCACTTTGTTGAGTTCACCTTATATTGCACCAATGAACAGAGCTCATCCTCATCCCATGAATGTCAAAAAGAGTTTTATGACCATTCAAATCACTCTATATTTTCATCATGGGGCAAAGAAAGGCATGTTAAGTTTAATTTGCTCCCCAAATTGGCCGAATCTAGACTATGACCTGCAGCCCAGTCTTATCTGAACACAATAATCAGCATTTACTAAGATAACTCAGTTATCAATCCCAATTTGAAATGTCTCTCTAAGAGTGTAACATCAGCATTTTGTCTGGGATCCACTTAAACAGTTAACAGGTTTTCAGTGATAAAGTTATATTAAAATACAAGGCAATTTTCCCCCTACTTGCACCATTTCCTATCACTTGTGTGTCTCATTAGCTCGTATCTCAGTATTAAAAATTATTGCTGGCCTGCTCTCAATGTACCTTAATATGATGACTTTAAAAAGAAAAATCCAATTAAGATTTATGGGATCTGACTCTTCTTTGCCTTTAAGTTTGACCATGTAATTTAGCATTTCAACTTCATATTCAACTCGTGTAACTAGTAACGACATAAGCTGCAAGGTATAAAAGAATCAGACCTGTTTGATTATATGAAATTAAACATTTCTTATTTTTATTAAGCATTCTTTCACTGGTGTCAGGCCATGCTCCAAGGAGGTGATTATAACACTGCTTTTAAGCTATTTAGAGATTTTAAAACCGTGTCAGACTATGCTCTGAATATCCTAAAATGTGCTAGTTGTGAGCAGAATGTTATTTTCAGAGGCAAAGAGCCTCTGAAAACAAGATTGGTTTCCAACCCCTAGTCTGGCTACACAGAGTTCAAATCACAGACGAAGAAAAAAAAAAAAAAGGACTCTCTGCTGCTACTGTTACAGCACTTCACCAGTGTGAGCAGGAAAAAGAAATAAACCTGAGAACAAGCTATTATTAGTTTTCCTTTGCAGATAAATGTTATTAATGCTGCTTGGTTTGCTCTCTAAGCACTTGGCCCAAGAGAAGCAGCTTTCCGCTGACCTTTGCCTTGGAAACTTGGAGGTTTGGTTCATCCAGGTCCTGAGAGCAGGCAGGAGAAGAGAGTGAGGTAAAAAGGGACATCTGCCTGAGGATGCCTTCCTTCCAAAAATTGTGTGTCCAGTTCATATGTACTCCTCTCACAGACACAGGGCTTTCCTGGACAATGAAAAGTGGGGGACCTACTTGGCTAAACTGAACAGTGCAGGTGAGACTGCATGAGAAGACACCTCAAATTCAATATATTTCCTTTCATCCCCTTTCACTGCATATTTCAATCTGGGATCACCGTAAGCAGCATTTGCACCACTGTGATCCAATTCATTTTCCCAGTCCTGTGAGGATTCAGCACATAAGAACCAGAAAAAAAGAAAAAACAAAGCGACCATCACACATGAGAAATAAGGCCTGGCTTCCATTTCAGGGAAAATTAATAACTGAAATTGTTAACAACTGACTGACAAAAACTGTGCTGCTTCCTGCTGGTTTAACTGCTTCTAGGCAAAATTATGATTACTGCTAATAAGACTAGGAATCTAATAAGCCTTGAGAACAATACAGAACAGCAAGTCACAAAATAACTACACTTCCTAGTCAGAATGGTTCTCCTGCAGGCAAAACCACAGTGGGAAGGTGGCTTGAAAGAGCCAAGTGACATTATCACTTCATATTCACGAGGGAAGGGACTTTGCACACAAAGGGGCACTATTTAGTGGTATTTCAGGTCCTGTTAAAATGCCATATTAACTGGAAATCCAAAAATTATAGATATAAGGACAGTATAGCTACTTCAGAAATATTTTTCCCTCTATTAAAACCATTTTTCTTTCATTATGAAGGATAATGGTTTGGATTAAAGATCTAGTTCCAGCACCTCTGCCATGGGCAGTGACAACTTCCACTAGACCAGGTTGCTTAAAGCCCCAGCCTTGAACACTTCCAGGGAAAACCTCCAGACCTGACAACACAATGGAAAATTTTCAGCCCTAATTCCAAGCGAATGCTTGCGACTTTAATGGATTTACATTTTTCCCCCAAAACAGAGAATTTTGCAGCACAGTTCATGGTAGCTACAGCAGAGGGAAAGAGACATTTAGGTCAGACCCTTACCACAGGTCAGATCAAATTCCCACACACCACAAAGCTGATCTGAGCTCCCAAGTGCTGCCTGCAAGATTCACAGCGAATAACCTATGCCAGCACCTCACTGGAAAACATTATAAAGCTCTGAAATGCTCCAGCAGATGCAGATGTTTTGTAGAGACAGAGAATCTACAGATTGAGGCTTTGTCACTGAACAGGAGGGGCTGAACAGTAATCTCTTGTTTTTTTCTTGCTAGCTACAACTTAATCTGTATTCCCCTGCTAAAAGGATTGCAACAAAACCCTTTCTAATGAAAGGACAATTAAGTCACATTACGTGCAAAAAGTCATCACTCGATAATGATGCACTAATTTCAGCAAGATAAGACACTAATCACTTATGGTAATCAAATTTGCCCTGCTAATGCAGTGGCTGGACCCTGCTGAAGCAATTCAGAGATGTTCATTAGCTCTGCAGCCAGATGCCACCAGCTCCCAGTGTGTCTCTGACGGTGACACTCCGAGGCTGGGAGGACATCACATTATCTCCTGCTCCATTTCTGTACCAGAAAAGGCAGATTCTGGATTCATCCGTCATACTTATTTTATATGAGTTTACAGACACACAACTACTGGTATCTGGCAATTCAGAACCTGGTGATGCTATGCCTAAAACAGATTACAGTCATAAAATATAGCAGATTTTTTTTTTCTCCATTGAAAGAATTATCTATAATAAATCTAATCCATACCCAAGGGCTACTTAATCCCGTGCAACTCATCCGGGAAAGCAAAGGAAGATGAGGAGCGCTTTGGTTCTGCCCAGCACCACCAGATGGCAATAGCAGCCCAGCTAATCCATCCCAAATCCATCCCGTGCCAGCAGCACAAACTGATTATTCCCCTCTTTCCTCTCACTCAGATCAACCCCGAGCTTTCCTTAATCCAAACTCAGCGTCAGACTAACCGTCTATAATAAACAGGACCCCAGAGCTATTCCTTCCTCATGAGACAGTCCAAAGACTGGGTGCAACCTGAGCAGCTCCCCAGAACCCATGAGTGACACTTCCAATCTGGCAGATCCTACTCTTCCTTGTGCTGGAGGCGTCGCTGCCTCCTGCAGATATCCATCACATCCACCCACTTCTGCAAACTGACAGCCCTTCCCTGTATTTTGGCTCCAACAGCATGCAAGACTCCACTCATTCCCTACCCAAACACATATGCCCCAAGCCATGTGAAATATGGGAAAGCAGGAGGGAAAAAAAATACTTTTTCATAACCTGAAGTACAGAACAGAAGCACACCAGGCTCGGATTTGAACAGAAAGCTAGATCCAAAAAGTGGCTTATACGTCTCAGATTTCAGGTAGTTCTTTATGTGGGTGAATTAGAAGTGTATGGTCTTTCTTTACCAACTATTTTAAGTTCAGTCAACAGGCAGAGGTGGCTTGGTGTACAGAAATTAATTGCCACTGCAAACTCAAGTTGCAGACATCACATTGAATGAGGACGGTGGAAATCAAAGAGCAAGCTGGCTTCATCCAGCATCCCAGGACTACAGTTTCTAAACGTCTCAGCAGTCTGACAAACAGACCTGTGGTTTTTTGTTGGTTTTAATGGAGCTGTAGGAAGAATATAATCCTAGGTACATTCATATATAAAGTTATATCTCTGATCTGGCCTCACCTGTGCCCCATGTGGAATTACAACAAGGTAAGCAAAACTGAGTCATTGGTCTACACCTGCTTTTCAGAGTTACAATTCCAAGTGCTCAGTCACCTCAGACCACCAGGAACTTCCACCTCCAGCACCACTGAGATCAGCATTCCCTCCCTAACCTGGCCTGCACGGATGAAACTCACTGACCTAAGTCAAAAACCATTTTATATGACCCTAAAGTAGAACCTGGAATAATTTGCATTGTAACCACTGTTCTCTGCTACTTTTTGTTAAATAAGATTTTTTATCAAAACTCTCATCCCAACACTGGGAAAGGAAATGTGACTGAAGGTGGTGGAAGAAAAAGAGGAAGGGGAGTTCTATTTTCTTGGCTTCCACCCATCACTGTAGACTTCTACAACTGAATGTGTTCATGCTCAGGATGGATTCATCTTCTGGTAGGCAAAACCCATTGGCATTTCCTTGTCAGAGGAACAGCTGCTGAAATGCAAGTTACACACTAGGACTTTTTGTCCCGAGTTGCTTTGGTCTTTAATTTCAGTTCCACTATTGTCTGTAATTCTATTCATAAAGTTAAATTATGACTTGAACTGCAAAATTCATTCTAGCTCCTTCAGAGTTTAAAATACGAAATCAGAATACGAAATTAGCCACTGACTCCAGCTGCAATACATTTCTTATTTCTCATTTTCACCCACACTCATTGGAAAAGCAGTTCAGATGACAACCTGAAAATTGGTTTTAATCAGAACTAGTACGTGGAGGTTCCCCCCCTGCCTTTTTGCTCCTTACATCCCATAAGCACCCAAAACAATGACATGTAGAGTAGCAGATGATGAACCAAATACTTCTCCAAGGTACTCCAAGGCACCACACATCTGAGCAGCAGGTGTCGAGCTCTGCAAAACAAAACCAGGTACCAAAACCCACATTTTTATTTGATTTAATTCTTTTGGGCATTCAGCCTCAGGTCTGACTCTGCATCTCTTCACAGCATCCACTAACACTCCTGTGCCTTTCCTAAGCCAGAGGACCAGCATGTCCCTCCCAGCCTTTTCCATGGAAGCCATGCAGGGTGGCAGAACCAGCCAGAGCCCCACAAAAAGGGGAACAGCAGCAAGCACTGCACTGCTCCAGAAAGCATGGCAAGAGCTTCCTGAGGGGAAAGTCCTGCTCATCAAACCTGATTTCCTTCTGTGACAGGATAACCCACTTGCTTGATCGGGGCAAGGCAGCTGATGTAATCCTGCTGGATTTCAGAAAAGCTTTCAATAGTGCATCTCAGAGTGACCTTCTGGACAAAATGTCCATCACTCCGCTGGACAAACACACCATGAGCAACTGGTACATGGACTGGGCACAAAGGGTGACGGTGACTGGGGTGGATCAGCCTGGGGAGCTGGCACTAGTGGGGTTCTGCAGGGCTCCATCCTCAGCATCTCCATAAATGACCTGGGTGCAGGACTGGAAGGGACCCTGAGCAACTTCACAGATGACACAGAACTGGAGGAGCTGCTGACTCCCCCAGAGGCAGGGAGGCTCTGCAGAGAGACCTCCACAGATCAGAGGGTGGGCAATCTCCAACCACAGGAGTTCAACAAGGGAAATTCCAGATTCTGCACCCGGGATGGGCAGCCCTGGATGGGTGGATGGATGGATGGATGGATGGATGGACACTCTGGGGAAGGAGAGGCTGGAGAGCAGTGCCACAGGAAGGGACCTGAGGTCCTGGTTGATGGAAAGCTAGATCTTCCAACCTTGACTATTCTGTGATTCTGAGATAAAAAGACCACATAAGTCAGGCTTTGTTCTGTGTTCAAACCAGTAAAATCTGCAGAGTTAAATGCAAAGCCAACCTGCAGTAGCTCTAGATCTCTAGAAAAGAAGCTATTTTTAAACTGCAGTAGCAATGTGGACTGCATAAATTAGCATAATCTCAGCCTTCACAGATAGTTCTCAGCTGTTTTACATACTACAAATTAACACTCTGCAGATTCCTCGCTTCTACTAACGTGGTCAATCATGCAATTCATAGGGCTTAAAACCTCCTTTTTCCATCCTCCAAAATCTCAAAGGCCTTTTTTCACACTTCTCTTTTCCCTTTCAGAGCAGTACTACCACAGGCACAGGTCCCATTACAAATCTCACAGGGTTTTGTGTGTAACTGGTGGTTCTGTGGCTCCCTAAATGCAGGACATCCTCCTATTTTCTCAGCTGATGATTTTCTCCTCGTGGGCAGATGGCATGGAAGTGGAGTGCAGATGGAAACTCACAGCCCACAAACTCCTCATTATAATTTGAAATAGCCCAATTCTCATCTTCTCTTTAAATTATTTTCAGCAATAAAGGACAAATTGCTGTTTTCAGAAGGCACAGCCAAAAGTAATGATATCTGTTTATAGCTGAGAACCTTCTCCTAACAATGTGACTTCTATTTTCACAAGTTTTATTCAAATCCATAAATCATTAGTGGAAGGGGGCTTTAAATCGAGTATCTCTTGCTTTGATTCAAGTATTACCTTAAGAAGAAAGATCAATAAGAAAAAAACCAGATCACACACGCATGAAGGTTTAGAAATCCACAGTTAGCTATTTAAGGTAATTCGTGGCTCCAGGTATCGCTTTACCTGAGCAGCTTGGAATTCTAATGGATTTATCTCTGCAGAACACCTGTGAGATAAGGGAGCTGCTGGTGATCAGTGCAGCAGGCAGCAAGGAGGTGACAATGATGCTGATGGCCTGTGGCTCACAGACTCACCCTGCACCCTCCCTGCCCTTTAGGACTGAAACCCCTCCTGGCAGAAAGGCACGGCTCAAAATGAGGGTGGGTGCCATAAAAACTAGCCTTATCATTTCTTCAAGCTTTTCCACAGCACGTCCAGTCTGGTGGAACTGGCTTTCCTAACCTTCTGGCCAGTTGGAAAAGTCCTAAAAACAGCAAAAATATCTGGGGTGGAAAATAGCAAGGAATGAAATAATAAGCATTAGAGGTCAAGCTTGGATCCCTGAAAAGTTTGTATTAACCAATGGAAAAGCATTAAAATAAATAAACTAATCCCTTAGCTATAAAAAGAAAACAAACAATACTTGAGAGACCCAAGTGACACGGGTGAGGATTTACAAACTCACAGACAGCTCTCACACACAGCATAAACGAAAAGTTGGCTAATCTGCTCCTGTTCCAGAAGCCTGGAGTCACACTTGACAAACACCAACAGCTTAGTTTGTCCAAGTTCTGACCCAGTGCCTGACAAGCAATTGTTAAACCACACCGCTAGAAAGGAACCTTCTAAACTGTCTCACAAAATGGTTTCTGTCTATTTAAAATGTGGATCCATGTAACTGCATTTTCTGCCTTCAGGATTAACCATTAGCAAGGCTTTTCCTCAGAGGGCTGAATTTATTTGCATATTATACATCAAAAACGTTCAGATGTTCAACCTAGTTGTGGTATACATACACTGCAACATAAATAATTTGCCTATATAATGCAGGGCTATAATCTTCCACAGCATGCAGGCGTGCAAATGATCTTACACGTGGGCAACACGAGGTGAAAGAATGAAGTGTTTCATCACCAACGACAATTTATCTTGCCTACATTCATGGAAGAAGATTACAGGAGGTCAGCTTCTTAGTGGTTCCCCTTTCACGACACGAAAAAAGGCAATAATCAGTTTTCATTAGGGGAGACCTGTCTTTTCTCTTGCACCACTTTCCTGTCCCATCCACCACAGCACTAATATCAGCCAAGTCACTACATGGTATTGGCTACCACAAAGGCTTAGAAAGGGAAAGAGAAACACTCAAATTTGAGATGCAACCCCCAAGGACTCACCCGTGTCCAAAGAACCTAACACGTGTTTTATCTCCAGCTTAATGGCTCGTGCCTGAAACTGATCAGGGTCTTCAAAAGTCACCATCTGAAATGTTGTTTCATGAGAAAACTCAGGTCAAGCTTGACAGAATAGAGACTTTCCAGAAGAGAAAGCTCCATTATAAGTGCCTTAAGGAAGCCCTGATTCTACAAAGCCCATCAATATCCCACAGCTCATCCAAAGGCACGTTCAGAGCCTTTGGCACTGGCAGCTGATCACCCAGGGAAAGGCAAAGAGAATTGTGGCAGAGGGTGAGATCCTGTGCCAGCATTTCTGCCGCAGTGAGAGTGACTCTGCCACACATCTGTTTCGCTGTGAGAGGCTGGATCTGCCTGTGACAAGGTCAGTTTTGAGAAAGGTTGGTATTAAAAGATTATGCTCCCTCCATCCTCTCACTGAGGTTATGCTAATTATTTCAGGGGAGCAAAGGAATTCTTTGACCCTCCAAGTCCTCCTTCCCTCACAAGGTGACTCTGGCTGCTGGCACAGCACACCCTAATTCCATAATTGTGGAATTAGCCATTTTCAACCTTGAAATTCAACCCTAAGAAATTGAGAATGCAGTAATCCACATAATCCAGGCCTCTACACCTGTCCCTCTTCCAACTAATCTCACCACCCTTCACCATGCCACATCTTAATTGAGAGTCCTCTCTGCTAAGGTCAGCGCCTAAGTGGATGCTCAGGACTCACAAGTATTTCTCACACGGTGAAACCAATTGCTTTGTGAACCCTGCAAGACACAGAAATACCAGCAGCCAGCAGGGCACAAATGATCTTCACAAACTAGGGAGCAGCGAGGAGAAGGGACAGACAAATAAATAAATAAACACGTCCAGCGCAGCCCTGGATAATGCGATCTGCTGGTATTAAGTTTTCTCCTGAAGGAGTTAAGGATATACCAGCTGCTCTACATTAAACCGAGCTGGCATTTTAAATCATGCAAATGAGCTGAGCTCCCATCCATTTCAGCCCCAGCCTTTAACAGCATTGCTGTAAATGATGCAAAGTGCTGGCCAAACCAAGCCCTGCCACTCAGCTGCTGTCAGGGAGGAGAGGAGGAGGCAGGGGGGGAATGGCTCTGAGGGATGCTGCAGCTATTCACAAGAGGGTTTGCAAGAGCCTCCTTCCACCACAGATACTGTCTGCGTGTGCATGGAAAGCTTGGGGCTTTCATTTGGTGAAAAATCCTTTTATATACGTTACTAAGAACCACTGAAAAGATATTTAAAATTCAACTGTTTGCCGGCGGAACGCTGAAATTTCAAACCCTTCTTTGCTTAATGCTGCATTAGTAAACACTGAGTGGATCTGACGGGGCATGGGCTCAGAAATGCTGACACTGCAGCCAAGGGTGGCATCCCTCCCTTCCATCATGTCCAACACCAATGGACATTTCTCAGACTGGGAAGGGAACAGATGAAAATCTGTGTTTATTCAACACAAACCCCTCTTCTGCTGAATCCAAGAGTGCTCAGGAGGCAAGAAGGATGCTAAATCTTCCTCAGTTCACACTGTTGTGGCCAAGAGATTAGGTTTCAGCACAAAGCTGAAACAGTGAAAGGAGAGTGAAGGATCTGCTATTAAGAAGTCTAGGAGCTCTGCAGACTTTTTTTTAATTATTATTTCAATTTCCTTGTGGAGGTAACCTGCTCAACAAGGGGAAGGTGGAATCAATTCTTGCGTTAAAAGTAACACAAGAATTCTATATAAATATAATTATATAAAAATAATACAGCTGGCTTTCTATTCTACCTGACAAATCAAACCACCAGTGGGCATGACACCCCACTGCACAATAAAGTGTCTGTAGCACAAATCACTCCTTGCCATCCAAACCCTACCAGGGAAAGGCCAAAAGGCATCTTAGAAGCAGGAAAGGAATATCTACATGGCTGCAGTGTGGGAAGGTGGTATGTGACTGCTTAGAAACAGGATCCTAGGCAACCACTGCTCTTCCCTCTTGAAAAGCAGACAGCAGTTTGATTCAGTGAAATAGAGCAAATCCCCTACAATTCCCCTGGAGAGGTAGGGATGAAGAGGATGCTGCTGCCTCCCCTTTCCAGCTCCCTGCTAGAGGCCCTGGCACCTTTTGGCACATCACCACGGAGGATCAGACCCCTGTGTGCTCCAGAGCCCATCCCAGAGGAGTAGGATGAAGCAATGCCAAAAATACTCCTCCCCAAAATAATCCATCCCAGTTATGGCCCAGACAAGTCTGGAACACATGTGGCTGTCCGGAGAAGCAGACTGACCCCTGGCTATTGAGCAAGAAAAGAGAAAACCCATTTCTAAGCTATTGCATCAAATGATCAATGCACATTTGATCTTGGAACATCATTTTTCGATTCGTTTTGAAGATTTATATATCGATAGGTGTCTGGCAAATGAAGAGTAATTTAAAATGGAATCAAATTTGTTTTACCAGACTGATCCATTAATTATTGTCTCCACCAGCTACAATCAAAATTGCTCATTGATTTTTGTGGATCAAAATGTCAGTGCTGAAGTTACCTGCAGTTTCCAACAGTGGACGTGGCTCAAGTGGAGATGGCTGAAGGAACAAGGAATCTGTTCCTAAATATTTGTTTCAAGATATACAAGTATAACAAAGTCTCAGTACACATATTCACCATAAAATGCCACACAAGCTGGATCAACAACTTGAAATCCCACCAGGGTATTCCTTTTGTTCTACCAATAGGCAAATATATAGAATTAATAGATGGCAAAAAAAAAGACAATATAATAATTTCTGGTCAGCATTTCCAGCAGAAAATAAGCAACACTATCAGGGAAGATCCCCATCATTGTGTGAAATGGAAAGGTATTACTACAACAGTCAGCATGTCAAGGGTTGGTTTAGGGTTTTTATGTATGTTTGGGTTATATATTTCATGATAAAGCCTGGATACACATAACTGGCTTACTCTGTTAAGCAGGTCAGACAAACATCTCTGAGTTGCTCCAAAAAGGCACTTTGGGTTATACCATGGCTGTTATTACATCAAGGACAAGACGGAAGGAATGGACCAGTATGAGTGACAGGACAGCTAAAATAATGACAATTAGGGGTTCCTTCCAACTGTGAAAGAGAGGAAATGGCAACTTGTAGCCACAGCTATAGAGAAAAAAAAAACACACAGGGAAAAGGACTTGAGGAAACGTCCAAGAGAAAGGATGAACACAGGTTAAAAAATGCAAGTAAACAAGAGATTGTCAAAATATGATGATCTGACAGCCCAAAACTGAACACACACAGGGGAGGGAGTCCTGGAGAAAGTGTATTCTCAAATACAGAAGTTGGATATTTTTTCCTTTCATGCATTGTTTTCCCACACATTGCCTCCAATTCTAAAATAACCCAAAATTAAAATGAAAAATAATCCAAGGATAACACACCTAAAAATAATTTCAAGAGGCAAAAAAAAAGGTGGAATCAGAATAAAACTTCAGATCTCAGCCTGTTTTAAAATAAGAAGTGACCCATTTTCTCATTTATTTTAAGAGGTGGTTTATTTGTTTTAAGTTTTAGCAGTTATTTCCATGCCTATGCTTTGCAAAATTGAAGAAACTGAGACTGTTTCCACAAACTATTTCAGAAAAAACAATTTACAGATAAAATTAGAGGCATATAACTAAGTGCCAAGTGTTTGACTGAATTCCAGTTCTTGGTGAATGGAAAACCAGCAGCTTCCTGTTACAAAATGTACCAACAGTTCATGTCTAATAATACACATAATATCTAACCATTTATATACTTCAAATATAGATGTTTCTAAAAATAATATTAAAGCAGGGTATTTTTAGCCAGGTGAATTTCTCAGGAGAACGAGATTCTACAGTTTGCTGCAAGGAAAAAAAATAGATTAATGGGTTAAAATTTCGAGAGCATCTCTTGATTTATACCAAAATAAAAGTAGAAGGTTTAGCTCCAAAGCCTCCAGAAGTGAAAAACAAATGAGAAAAAAGGTCAAGAGCAAAACACACACCCTTTCATTGAAGGTCCAACTATTGCTTAATTCACAAATTATCTTAAAAGTATCTTCTCAAACGGCACTTACAATATTTATTCTGCCGCAAATTTGGAAAGTTCAAGCAAAATCATTATTGATTTGAGTACCTCCTTAGTTCCTTCCACTTTGCTAAGGACAGGGAACCTGTAGGCTAGAAGCATTAAAATGCTCTACAAATTATTCAGAGATTTAAATCTAGTGGTGAGACAATCTGGAAAGTGAAATCACAGAGTAGACAACGTTTCTCAAAGGACTCTTAAAAGGAAATTAAAACCAGCCAATACCAACCCGTAATATCCAAAACCCAGAACGGAATCCACACTTACTATCTCAAAAAAATACAGGCATCTTTTCCTGATACCCTCTGGATAAGCAAAAAGAGGACAAGTGGGGTTGGTCTCCTAATTTTATTTCTTTTTGGTATATCTCAGATCCTTGAAACTTGGGAAAGGTTCATGATTTGTCTACCAGACCCCTTTACAAATTGGTGCTTTTGGGTTGTTTTTTTTCTTTTCTTTTTGAGAACTAAAGCTCAGGTTCAGTGCCAGCAGATTTCAAAAGCAGTACCTGCTTTTCTCCTCTGCTAACATCCTTGTACCTCTCTCTGCTTGGGTGTCACCGTGCACCAAGTGCCACAGCAGAAGGTGACAAAAACCACTTGCTGAAACAGGGACAAAGAACATGAGAGTGCTCAATTAAGAAACTCAACTTGCTGGAGTAAACGAACAGTTTCAAGGACAGAAGGAGAACACATGGACACCATATGCATGAGCATTTTGGACTGTTAACAAGCAGCAGCAAAGGAGAAAGATAATCTAGTGTCAGGGGACTAGCCAGTCATTTTCTATAGAACTGCAGACATTCTGACCTTGGCTAAATTCCTCTGTGCCTCAGCCATCCATTTAATAAATGTTCTCCATAAAATAAGAACAATATCCCTACCTCTAAGCAGTGCTTTTAGGTTAAGCATATCCAAATTTTCAAGCCTGATAAACACACAGACTGTCAAAAGTAAGAGGAAAAAAACCAACATTTTCCAGTATGATAAAAAGCCAAATAGAACTTTGAGTTCAAGCTACTCTTTGCATATTCCAAATTAACACCCAATGATTACAGAACTCCTGAATTTACAGTATAATGTAAATGCTGTTCGAATGCAGGGCATTAGAAAAGGTAGCTCTTTATATGAAAAGACAGGTCTCTGAAAAATCCAAGTTAATAATCACAATAAAACAGCTTCAGAATTGTTTTCTATCTAGGAACATTTCATCTGGAGCAGCCCCCCAACAATATAATATTTTTCAGTATGTATCTATAAATCTATCAAACCCACTGTAATCATAAAAAGAAGAAGGATTTGGCTACTTAATGGCCTCAAATTGCTTACACTGAGTCAAAAAATTAAATCAATCAGAAAGCAAGATACAGCATGGGCCTTTTTGTAGGAATGTACTTAGGTACATAACTATAATCATATAAACAAGCTCATTAATACCAATTTCAAATTTATTTTGTGCTTATCTGTTTTGATAGCTTGAATCTACAGTTTTTCTCAGCTTCTCCCAACTCTTCAGTAAAATTTTCCTTTGTTCACATCCTCAACACAACCCCATTTGGTTTCTCCCAACTGCAAAAAGCAGTCTTTTATGCTAAAGTTATCAGTATGACTGACCACATTTTTTATAATTTCATTTATAATTAGCTCAGCAGTCGTAGCGAGACCGAATTTCACACCACTGAGGCATCTCACGCGATGGCACTGAAACCAATCGATGTTCATCTGACTTTAAATTGGGTCCAGATAAAGATTTGCTTGATCCCTATCCCTTCTGCAAGCTGGTTCAGCATTAGAACTGTGAAACCCAGCATCACACACAAAAATGGCTAATGCATGTGAGAAGGGAAGGCATCATTTCTCTGCAATATGCTCCATTAATCTTTCTCCGTTTGAAGCTTCACATTAGCAAGACAGCGATACGGAGGTTTAAACGGCTCCTGGTGAAGTTAATTAAAATATAGAAAAGTAATTACTAATATCTGAACTACGTGGCTCGATTTGGATTGCTAATGGCACGGGCACAAGGGGAGCAAGGCAGAGAAGGGAAACTGAGAGCCAAGAGATCATGGGGCACATGTGGCTCATCAAACAGGTGATGGGAGCCTGAATTTGAAGTGTGGAAAAATACTGGGAGAACCTATTAAGTTAATCAGTTTGAGAGCAGCTCAGAGCTGACTGAAAAGCTCCCTGGAACGTACCAGCAGTGTGCCATCAACCTGGGAATGGCTATGCACTAGATTTATTTGCAGGCAGTTGTAGTGGAGTTTCCATACCCTTGTCATTACCTGGACTACAGAGTGGGCAATGAGGGAAAAACCTGAGATGTTCTTAACCTCAACAGGTGTGGCAAATGTTTTTGGAGCACACACCAGATGTAGATGATCCTCACAAATTAGGAAAGAAGAACTAAATCACTAGAAGATAAATCTAGTGTAAGACTAGAAAATAGGGATATCTAGAACACCCCTGAACTAGACCACTCCAGATCCAGGCTGCCCAACTCAACAAGATCTTCACAAACTGGGAAAGCAAGATGAAGAAAAATCTAGCTGAGCAAGGTAGCTTGATTTCAGACAATGCTATCTAACCAGTTTTAAACTGAATTCTTAAATAAAAAAAAAAAGGTCTAGGGAAACCAAAAAGAGTTCAGCAGATAGCACAAAAAGCTGTAAGAGTTCTAGAAATCCTAGGCTTTGCCTAGTGTGGGGAAAGACAAAAGTGGAGGAAAACATTCCACCCAGTGAGCACCTGTCTGCCATGTCCACCAGGAGAGGGCAACAGCCTGGATTTCAGCAAATTAATATTGCAAAGAAGTTTGCAAAGAAATAACAAGTCCTACCCCCACCCCTCCCTGCTGAAGGTGAAACACAGGTACAGGTAATTGCTGAACACACATTCTTTAGACCCAGTTTAAACAGATGTCTCTACACTTGAAGTGTTTCAGTGGAAGGGTGGGACCAACCATTTCACAAGATCCTGGCGCCTTCAGTGCTGCTTCACTCACTGAAAATACAAACAGCGATTATTTTTTAGGTTCTCAGGAGAAAGCAAATCAAGAAACTGGAGGATAAAACACAGCAGCAATAAACACAGCCAGTAAATCCCTGCTGTCCCTCAGTGACATTCACAATGACAAGGCAGCAGACTCTATGCCTGCAATGGCATCTTCCTTCTTGCACGGACTGCTAACTGGCAATGACTTATATCTTAAATAACTAATGCAGATTTAGTAGCCAAATGCATCTGACTTCCTCAGGATCACCCAGAAATACCATTTTGCGGATGAGAGATCACAATCTGGCTAATCTACTCGACGGAAGTTTCTCTGGTAACAAAGTTAAATATTTCCAAAACAATTCTCTCTAAAGACGGGTACAGTTTATTGGCGGCGATTTCAAATTGGACAAAATAAGCACCAGTGCAACAGTCGGATACTGTTGTGCACAACACTGGGGATTTAATATGGAAAAATGGAGTGTGTCTATCAGGAACAGTAAAATAGGAATGATACTGCCGTGATTCATCGACCTAAGATTTCCAGCGAGCATTTACAATGGGCTTGCTGCTAAAACCCTCAGACCTTTCTTTGGAAAGAGCTTCTGAAATACCCTGAAGTATGCTTTTTATAAATTGCACAGCATTTTAACTAACACACTGCCCTTATAAGGCCTTAAGGCACAAAATTTCCAGTTACTACAAAATCCAGTTTTTATCAAGAGGAACAAAATCAGCAAAACATTTAGAAGTTTTCACTCATACCGCATTTGTGAGTGGGACATCTTGATTTTCAGATTTCTTTAATAAAAGCTGGTACTTTAATGAACACTACCTGCAGTGCTCACGTTATCTGAGGAATCAGGTTGAAGAAAGGCACCACCTGGCACCAAAACAGCTCATGAAGCTTTGCAGGGGTGTGAAAATCACTTGAAATATGCTAAACCAGCACATGGTCTGGTATCCTCACATGGTGGCTTCCGGACTATGCACCAGACACAGCCTCTCCTCCAGAATAATCAGTCAACTAAGCCACTAAATTTTGCATTATGCAGTGCGAAAAGGACCCACTTCAATGGGATTAATAGCAACTCCTTGAAATACTCCCAGAACCAAGAGAATTGGTCCAAGTGACACAATCTCTCTCTCATTCTCCCTCCACCCACACAAGAAGATATGATGTCCTTCCACACAGGGCCCAAGATCCACAGAGGACAGGTGCCAAAACATTTAGCATTAGTCCCACTTGTGGATTTAAACTCTAAATTCTAGTGCAAGAATATAACTTCCCTCTCTCACAGGTGATGCCAGGTGCCTGCACAGTAAAATGGTGATTCAGATAAAACCACCCAGAGAAGTAAGATTCTCAAGATATTCAGACCTGCTGCAGTGTTAAGTCTAAACATTACCAGGTTTATTATCAGAAAGCATTTCTACACCTGCATGCAGCTGAAGGTCTTCCAAGGTAAGAGTGCTTCAGCTGCTGACATATCACCTGGCAGCTGTCCATCCATCCTGTTCCTCCTCCCTTGGCACGGGGGAACAGTGGGAAAAGGAGAGAACAGTGCCCTTGCTACAACACTGGAAAAAATCTCCCTCTAGATATAGACTGACGGTCCAAATTACCACCTTGAATGTCAAAACCCTGCATGCTTTTGTGGGCAGAAGGCTCAAAGCTAGATCAATAGGAACAACAAAAAATGACTGTGTTTATTCAAGATAATGGATAGTGAAAAAAGCCTCACTGGTTCACACCTTAAAAGGTGCTGGTCATCTGCTCAGACTACCAGCCAGAGGAGGTTACTGAGAATGCAAAGCCTAAGATTTCTCCTGCTGCTGAAGTAATTAAACATGTAACATTATCTGACATTCCTTCGACCAAAATCACTCCCTGTTTAAATAGAACAAGTTAGCATCAAGACCCTTTCATCAGCAGGATACAAAAAAGGGGTTTGTTCCACATCACTGTAAGGGTTAAAAGCACCATAGTGCTGCCCTTACTGCTGCAAGCAGCTCCCACTGGCAGGATCTCTGCAAGCATAACCTGTCACTAGATGAGAAAGTATTTTTGAATAACAACCTCTTTTGCAGCAATGTAGATTTCCATGCAGAAACCACGGCATGTGTGAGAGAAAGGGCAGCAGATAATGAGGTTTTGCTGCCATTTCATAATCACAAGGACAGACTCAGGCACGAGTGAGAGAGAGCCCTTGATTCTCTTGCAAAGGCAAGATGTGATGCACAGGTTGGTCTGCCTGCTGCCACTACGCTGCATCAACGCCTGGCTGTCTCCTTTTCCTGCTCTCAGTCCCTCAGGAACTGCTCCAGCCATATCTGTCTGGCCTGAGCATCCCAACACGTCACGCTGTCTACCGGCAGCACCTCCCGAAATCAGGGCACGCGGTCAAACACGCCCAACCAGCAGGCACACTTGTCTGCAGGGAACAGGGTTACGAGGCCACCCATTTCAGAATCTAGGTGGTAGGGATGATCCATCACTCCTCGAAGAAGGGAAAAAACAGGTGAGTATCTGTCATCATTCCCCTATCTCAGCACAATGGTATCACCTTCCACCGGGCTCAGATATTGGCAGAAGCAGCGTGTAATGCGTATGGCTGTTGCCAAAATACATCCCAGGGTGACACAGCCATGTCTGTATCGCAGCAATCGATGGTGCTTGCTGCAGCAGCCCCTCTGCTCTGCTCCCTGCACAGCACAGTGGAACACACCACACTGTGCCCACGCTGCTGCAGACACACCGGGCACAGCAGCGCAGGGCAGTCCCAGCCGTGCTGAAAACCTCACCCTGCCCACAGGAATCAAACCAGATGAGCAACGTGCGTTCCTCCTCCCCATACAGCAAGCAGCATATATAAAAAATATATCAGAAGACTGATACAGACAAAAGGGAGATCTGAAGAACTTGTATTGATGATGTGCTGCATCTGTGATGTCATGCAAGTATAGCATTGTACAGGCAATTCCACTTAAGCGTTCATTTCCTACATAATCTGTTTCATTTAGCTGCACTGAATGACATGCATATTGTGATCCAGAATCAAGCACTGCCTCCCATTCACTCCCCACGCAGCTACAAACACAGAACGTTCCCACAGCTCTGGTACAGTACATGCCCAAACACAAAACACATTCACAGCACCCAGCAATCCACACAACCCAGCCCTTAACACCTAGCACCTGCAGAAAGCACACAAAGAACACACCCCACAAGCAACATCTCTGCCACCTCCCTCCTGCAAATCCCCCCAAGTTCAAGCAAAAGTGATGGAGAAGGCAGCACAGGCAAGCAGCACACGCAGCCCCATCCCTCAGCACCCCAGCATCAGCTCCATCATGCTGACAAAATTACACATGCCACCGTGTGGAATATGAAACATCCCACCGCTGCAGACAGATGTTAGCACACACACATGCACACCCCTTCTCCCACTCCCATTCACCCCAGAAAACCTGCTGCACACTCTCAACACAGAAATAAATCCTCTCATACACCTCCCCAGCATTCGGTGCCTGCTAACCTGTGTGTCAAATCCATTTTCTACCGAGCTACTCTTCCTTGCTGGGAGGCCATCTCCTGCGTTTTCTTGTCCATTGGAAGATTTGAGAGGAATCTGGCTGGAATACAATGGCTTCGTCACCTCCACCTTGTTCCCAAACTTCAGGTAACAGGGCTGTGGGATGGTCCTGGCCGTTGGGACATGCAGGATTGGAGCAGCGCTGTGTACGGGTTTAGGTAGTCCCGATTTCATTTTGGAGGCTACCAGGATGGCTGGCATTTTCTCTTTCTGCTTTCCTAACACGTTTCTGTCAGCAGCAGCAACAGCAGAGACAGCAGGCAGGGAGAGAGAAAAGGACACGCTGGGGAAGCTGTTCTACTCTAAAACAGCCTGGTTTACTGCAGAGATCTCCAAAATCAGCTTAGAATTTAAAATCAACAATAAAACCAATTAAAAAAGAAAGTTAAAAAAAAAAAGGGAAGGGAAAAAAGGAAAAAAGAAAAAAAAGAAAAACTACTTTCAACCTAAAATATGTCCCAGCTTTATGCCAGCCTTTCACCTGTTTCCTCTAATTTTATTTTCAGTCCTTTACCACTGTCCTCCTTCCTATTTCTGCTATGTAACTTGCTCCTTTCCTTTCTCTATCTGACTCCTGCAATTTTCTTGCCTGGAAATGAGAGACTTTCACTCCATTATCTTGTCACTGCATCTCCAAAGTGAGGCAGCCTTTGGAATAAGGAAGAAAAAAAAAAAAGAAAAAAAAAAAAAAAGGAACCTGCTGCTGCATATGCTTCCCCTTCCGCACGCGCTAGAGAGTGAGCGAGCAGGATTTCCAGCTTAAGATGTCTTTCTTCAGTCTTAGCCAAGAAGCAGATGTAGCTCAGTGTGTTAATGACTGATGCCCTTAGATACCAGCCTTAGAGAATCAAGCTTCTTAAGCCTAAAGAGCTGTGAACAGGACAACGATGCCGGAGCAGAAGGAGAAACGTAAGGAGGAACGTCCGCTGACAGCGATTTTAAATCAAAATATGTCAGCGGCCACCGAATTTCCCGGCTCCCCCAGTGCTGAGCATAGAAAGCCGGAGAGAGGCGGAGGGCGGAAAAACAAAAAAATGAAAAATGAAAGCGATTCAGCGGCGAGAGGGAAGGGAAAGCAGGCGGCAGCTCGTGTTCCCTCCCGCAGCGGAGCGCGCTGCTGCTCCCGGCGCATCCCGGGGGGGTCGGAGCGGGCGGGCGGCACCGAGCGATTGGTCCTGCCCCTCCGAGCGGCGACAAAAAAAAATAATAAATAAAGGAAGAAAGAAGGGAGAAATCGCTGCCTCTGTGCGCAGGGGGAGGAGCGGGCTCGGCTCCCGCGGCGGGCAGGGAGACCCGCGGCGTTGCAGGGATGCTCTCCGGTTTCTTTTGGAAATTTGACAAAAGCAGCGGACCGGTTTTCTTTTTGAAATTTGAAAGGGGGGAAAAAAAAAAATTCAAATCAAAACACCTGGAGGTGACTCATTGTTCGTGGCCGTTCGGGAAAAAAACTCTCCCGCTTGCCAACATCAACAGGAATTTGAATAAGCGCAGTGAGTAATCCGGCCCTATTATAGCAACGCTTGGCTTTGGGGAGGCTTTCGGTGTCGCAGGTTCCTCTGAGCTCAAGCAGGTTCCTCCCAGAGCACTGGGGAGGGCAGGATCTGTTTCAAGTCCCGGGTGTCCCGTTCCTGCTCATCCTGACACATCTCCGAGCTGCACATGTCGCTCTACCTGCACCATTCCGGGTGGTGGAGGATTACAGCCTGGAAATGCCTTACACTGTATGGGGGCTCAGCAGCAGCACAGAAAGTGCCACAGTGCCCAGCTTTCAGGTGCTCTGCAAGGGCAGGCAAAGGCTTTGACTCAGCCCACTCTATAGGAAAGACTTGGAGTGTGTCCAGAGAAGGGAGTGAGCTGGGGCAGGCTCTGGAGCACCAGTCTGCTGACAAGCACCTGAGGGAGCTGGGAGGGCTCAGCCGGGAGAAAATGAGGCTCAGGGGGACCTTCTGGCTCTCTACGACTCCCTGGAAGGAGGCTGTAGTCAGGTGGGAGTCAGGCTCTGCTCCCAAGTGACAAGCGACAGGAGAAGTGGCATCAAGTCTTGCCAGGGGAGGTTTAGATTGGATATAAGGAAAAATTTCTTCACTGAAAGGATTGTCAAGCACTGGAACAGGGAAGTGTTCAAAAAACACATGGATGTGGCTCTTGCGGACATGATTTAGAGGTAATATGTCAGTGTTGGATGCGATGATCTTGGAGGTCTTTTCCAACCTTAACAATTCTGTGATTGCACACAGAATCCTGTGCCTCAGAATATTCACAAAACCAACAAGAGACATGGAAGCAAAAGCTGCATTTAAATCACATCCTTATCACAGTCCCAATTAATTGCTTTGTTTCCTCAGTAGGGACACTTCCTCCAGCTCCTTATTCTCACCTCATCCACTACCCAAATACTGAACCCCTAACCCACTGCCTGGGTGACATATTATAGGTGTCTCCAGGATTAAGACAGCATTGCTGGATCCTTCTGCAGATATCATCTTCAAAAACTTATCCAAGGTTCTATAGTGACTGAGTGGCTGAACTGAAAATTAAAGTCAGAAATTGTGCTCTACTCATGATAAAGTACTATTCTTCCTCAACATTGTAATGTCAAATGTAATTCCACTTCCCACACAGACCTCACATCTTTCGTTTTGGTTGTTGCTGGGATTTTTCAGCACATCTGCTTTCACACGTACCAGTTCTGCAGGCTGTTTTGTAGTAACTACAAAAGGGTAAATTTTATGGTAGCTGTTTTTTTAAGTAACTGCTTTCACCTCAATCTCTCTATCCACCAATTTCAGATGGGAAACGGCACATCCCTGTTCATCCATCTCACTGAGATCCCACCAAGACAAATCTTTTAATGTTCTCTCCCAGCCATGCACAATGGCAGCTTAAAGACAACTATAGAGAAAATTTCCAAACCCTACACCTCGATAAAGAATGCAAAATTCACCATCTGAGAGGACTGGTAGTCCTTGGAGCAGAAATGTGTCAAATGCTCCAACACCATTTCCATCGTTCCATGCTGAGAGCTCAGCCTTGCTGGCTAACAGAAGGTTGGGCTCCAGTGTGAACATCTTGAAAAAGATCCAGGTCTGAAAACCAGGCTAATTTTAGGCCTGTAATAAAATATAGTAAGGTTTAAAAGCTATTAGAAGATCTAATTGACAGCTTTATGTTCTGTTCTTCACTTATACGTTTTATGAGGTTCAGGCCACCAATCTCTGGTGCACCCACCTTGCCAGGTTCTGTTGTTCTGTTTTCATCGTGGAAAACTGGCTAGGTTCAGGACACCAAAACAGCCACAGAGTTAATCTGACCAAAAGAAAAGGATTCATTTCATTTCTCCTTTAACAGTTATGGAATCTGATCCTTTGATGATGATGGATTGAATGTTCCACAGCTCCTTGGGATGCTTAAGGGAGTCTTACTGATTTCTCAGTGTGCAGTCCTGCCTACTGAAGATGATTTCTTCTGAATACACTCAATGATCCTGACAGTTATTTTGCCAAATCAATAAAAAGGACACATTCTTCATCAAAGCTTAATGTGAATTCCTGATAACATATTTGAAGAGTGGCCTAGAATTGCTGCTTCTTTTATAGATTCAGTAAAACACAGTATTTAAGAAAAAAGTTTGTATTTCATAACCCTTTGCCATCTAAAACCTGGGGTTTTTTATGTTATACATATTTTGCTTTATGTATCTAAACAACACAGAACAATGGCACCGAAATGCAACCTTCTCTATCCAGTGGTAGTGCAGTCATACCATGAGGTCATAAATAACATATTACAGGCTTTATCTGCAAAGAAGAGCAACATAAATTCTGCTCTGTCTTCGGAAGTGACTAGTTCTTGGGTTGTCTGGGTTTTTGGTTTTGGTTTGGGTTGGGTTTTTTGGTGGTGGTGGGGTTTTTTTAAACGAATTTATTTTACCTGGTTTTAAAGCTATGATTTTTAGAAGAAACTACTTCTCTTGGACAGTCAAAGGGATCTGGGAACCTGTCTCTCTCATTTTCTTTGAATAAGAGTTTTCCCATCCCCTGTTTTGAGTCACCCCAATTGCTGTGTCTAAGCCAGGAGTAACTAATCTTAAAAAGGAGGCAAATTATCTAAACAAAAAGCAAGAGCTTCATTCTTTCCCAGAAACGTTGGATAAGCCTCTAACTACGGGAAATTGCAGCTTTAAGTCTGATGAGTATCTTTGCCTGAATAACCACAACATCCCCCCCTTATCTGCCTGTAGTCCAGGGAGCATCCACCCACTCCCCAAATGGGGGAATATAGAAGGAGAAATGCCACAAACAAGCACCACAACGGAACCACAATAAACCCCACTGATTTGGCTTACACAGCTGATTTTGAAGCTCAGAAAGCACCACTGCTTTGGACTCAAGCTGTGGCTGCTTAGCACCATGTGGTGTCAGCTCAAGTGCCAAGACTCTGGTGTTGAGAACTGGCTTAATACTCTCAAAATTCTAGTGAGCAGACTCATGTGAACTCAAGAACTTAACACATCAGTGGAAACTATTTGAATGCCCTGTAGTTCAAGAGCTTGTAGGCAAGTCAGCACATTGCCCAAAACAAAGCCAGTAAACAGAACAAAAGCCCAGGGTTGACTGCTCTTGAACAGATGATCTTTATGAATGAGATGAATGTTTCTGGAACAGTAAAACCATTGAAGCTGCCTGCACAGCTCACACACTATCAATTAACAACAGAACAGGGTCTCTACACCCAAGTGGAATGAAAATGCCTGTATGGATTGCATGTGGGTATTGCAAGTAAAATTAAAAGCTTGATGAAATGTAGCAAAAGATCAGAGAATCAGACCTTCCTTTCAACTTGTGGTTAATATTCATCCTCAATGAAGCCAAATGTTACATTAGCCTAAATGGAAAAACCATGTAGAATTATGCTATCAATTAGAACACCTCATTAGCTGGTCTGGTGATTCAGAACTGCTGATGGAACTGAACTCAAGGCTTGAAAATACCTTGATCAACGCTACCCTCAGCTTTTAGGCATCAAGGATGTATCTGCAATCTCCCAGAAAAATCATTTCAAGCCAAAGTGAATATTCCTAAAATGTCACCACACAGTGTCAGAATCAGAGGGCTTAACTGTACTCTCAAACCCATTCTCATCAAGCTTTACTACTGCCAGGCTGCTGTCCTATAGACCGTGGGCATGTTCAGCTTTGGCACAGCTCCATCAACTTCAGTGGAGTTATGACAGGAATAAATATGGATCTATTTTGGGTACTGCAGGCATTTTGCACATTCACATTTTGTCCCTGACCAGTATCAAATAAGGAAAAGCCTGATCCCATCTACACATTTACATTGCCATCCTATGAAAGAACCCATAAAGGTGTAGAGGGGTAAAGGTGTAAACCCCAATTTTTCGTTGTGTACCCCAAAAGGAACAGCAGAGATTAGAAAGAGGAATGTGGATAGAAGCATTATATAATTTGGCATCCTCTCACCACAGCAATTATAATCTGTACATGAGAGTTCTTTATATAGAGCAGTGAGGAGGAAACTTTGGTTCCGTTCCCAGTTCTTTTGACAGAAATCTTGTCTGCATTGCACTAATTCTGATCTAAAACTCCTTTTGTAATACCCTGACATATTTCTAATTCACACTGGGTTTAATTCCGCTTCATTTTATAACAGCGTCAAATTTAAAAAAATATACAAGCCAAGTTCCACCTGGACAGGAACATCTGTTCCACTCATTTTCAGAAAACACACAGGAAATTTCACTGGCCACACGAGTGATACAGGCAGATGCTTTTGCATGGTGACAGAAAATGGCACCATTTTAAATTAGCATCTTCTGAACAATGCTCACATTTAATCCTGTTCCTGTACCAGAACACTTCATGGTTTTGTAATGTAAGCCTGTAGTAGTGCTTCACTCAATAGCTTCCTAAGTTTCTACAGTCACAGCAAATGCACACTGCCAGCTTTGAACTCATTATGTTCCCATTGCTTTTGAATCTGTCGCCATATCAGTTTCTCACAATTTAATAAAAACTGGGCTCAGCTGTCTTGAGATACACACTGACAGGGGCTCTGTGATGGGCTTTGAAAAGGTCCATCTCTCTGACTCTGCATGCAAAGTTCATTCCTCGGACTCAGCCTCATCAGGAACAGGACTGAAAGGGATGAGAAATGCAAGAGCTTCTTTGAATTAATGCTTTCAGTGGTGGTGTAAGATTTAGATGCTTACTGTTTGCCTGTGCTGTAGTCACAGCAGTGACCACTGTGTAAAGCATACACACATGAATAATCTTTATGATCCTAACAGAGGAGCTCTGTCAGGCCAACCCATAGCTCAGCTGGACTTGCACATCTCAGTGGCTGTGACCATAACAATAGACATCATTGTTATGGTCACATCATCTCTCCATGCCACTCACAGCACCTGCAATAAATATTTCAACACCATTTTGGAAAGAGACTTGCAAATCACGTCTTCCCGACAGGGATGTGCATCTGGGTATCCTTAATCTATTCCTGTGTCCTTGGTTTCCACAAGGTTAATAGGACCAGCTCCTATATTACGTTATGCCTGATTTGACATTGCCTATGGCTTCACGTGTTTGGAAGAGCAAGGAAAACATCTGTGACTAATGAGCACATTACAGAAGAAAGGTGATGATGATGATATAAATACCACAAACGACTCTTGACTTAAAGAACCATCAAGCTAAGATGAAATATGAAGAAGAGGACCTAAAAAAATGCTCTCTTCCATCTGCTGCTATTCTCTCCACCCTCTCAAGAAGTGGCATGTTAAAAATAGCCACCACTTACAAGCTAACAACCTCCCATCATCAGGTAGCAACCTTCAGTGACCTTGCTGGCACGTTTCAAATACACCTGCTCCATCATCTGGAAGAGTTGTCAGAGCCTAAAGGTAAAAACCATCTGAGAAACGGATGGGAAGAAAAGGCTGTTTTCCAAAGCCTTTTTACAACTGGCTCTGCTTAAGCATTCCAGCCCAGCCTCAGCTGCCATCAGTCTCTCCCACGTCAGCAGTTCTGAACAAGCACAAATTGGCCAGATTATCATTAAGCAACTTCAGCTATTTTGTAAAGAGCAAAGCATCACTACTCAAACTAAGTGGCAAGGACCAGATTTTCACCTGCCCTAAATCAATGCAGTTTCTCTACAGCCAACATCAGAAACTGACTTCCAAATCCGAAGTATTTATCAAAATCTTCCTTACTTAATGATTCCAATCCTGTCAGATACATTATCTCCATTCCCCTCAGTACACATTTCCTATCAATTTGTATTCAAAAAATCCTCTTGCCTACTGAGCCCATGCATCCAGTTCAGCTGGAGCTGCTCAGTGCAGTTCTGGAGCTGTGGAAGAAGTGCTTGTGGTGCTCACCAGCTGCCAGCTGATATCAGGGAACGGTGAATATCATCCCACATCCCCAGGTTTTGCCAAGTACACTTCACAACCCAAGCCTGCAGGCAGCCACTCTTCCCCAGAATCCAGAAAAAAAGGGGAACATTTCCATAGGGCAACCATTCCAGAGCAGTTCTCTGCTGGAAGTCACCTGCAATGCCCCATAAAATGTCACTGTTACTAATTGCAATATTACAAACACCAGCTATTCCTGAATATGTTGCCAGAAAAAAAATAATATACAAACCTAGATTGTTCACAAAGGAAACACAGAAAGGGCTTAACACAATGCCCTGATATGAATGTTGCCTAACTCTACAGCTTAATTAAAGAAATATTTGTCCTGAGTTGGTGTTTATGGAAAATAAAAGCACATCCTTATCAGCTCAATTTTGGGGTACACTAATGGTCCTACTGAAATTCTTAAATCAAAAAGTTCAGTGAAACTTCTTCAGATTTACACAGACATGAGTCAACCATCAGCCCTACAGCCATGACCATTCTTGAGAGTCAACATCCCCAAAACCTCCATCCCCAATGGATTCCCCAGCAAGGGAATTTGATGAGGATTACCTAACCCACAAACTGTGGGGAAAAAAACCCAGCAAAAAGTAATAATTCATTTTGTTGTTAAAAATCACACGTGCATTTGAGGGAGAGGTTTACTTGCACCTGCTAAACATCATGCTCAGTTTTACAGCAGCTTAAATGATCACTTTGCAAGGAAATGTACAGGAAGCAGTTATTCTTTAATCTATCAGCCTAGCACAGAATAATCAAGTTTAAAGTGCTGCAGTAACACTGAGCAGCCCCATGCATGGCAGGATCAAGCTTCCCTTCTCAAATTTCCTTATATGTTCTCTGTTCTTCCATTATCCCATTAGCAAACTGATAACTAACCCTCCTGCTGTTCTAACACTGATTTTTTCAAGCATTTCTAATATCTACCACCCAAAACTGACATAAGAACCCACTGATGAATGCTGTCCTAATATTTTGTTTCCTACCAAATCAAAGAAGGTTCCCAGTGTAATGATTAATGACATGTTTGTTGCCTTAAACAACTTTGATATTTCAACATTTAATCAATTTTATGTTTTTTAAGGTGACAGGTTATCCTGCCACCCTGAATTTTACCCATGATGCTGTACTAACTCACATGGTTTACAGCATTGCAGTTATCTTACACACCCCATCATATGATTTTAACAATGCTGTTCTCAGTGTCTGGAATATTTTGGGAAGGTACCAGTGTCAAAACGCCACACATATGCCCTAAGAATGATCTGGCTGATGGAAAACACTGGAAAACTAACATCAGGCCGAAGGCATAGCGCTGAGAGAGAAACTTTCTGAATTTTATATTTTCTCTTGAAATTTTAGTAGCAAGGACACTGTAACACACAGCCTTTTTCCAAATAAATGGCACAGAGCTGATGGAATGATTTTCTGTGTTCTGAGACATAATCACCTCCTTTATGAGCATGAACACGAGCTTTGTTTATTCCAGCGGTAAAACAACCTGCATTCAAGCTAGCCCAGCTGCCTACAAACTGATTCCACTGCAAGAAGCAGGTGTAGTCAATCATTGCTGTCACAACGTTAGGACATTCCTGCCTGTTGGCAAGTGGGTCAGCTCGTCACAGGCAAAGCTGCTCTGCTCCCTTCCATCCCCGTTGGCACACGAACAGCGCTGTTACAGCTGCTGAATTTCAAAAGGCATCCATCTGGTTAACTTCCTAAAATGACTTTAAAGAGTGGGATACAACAAACACATCTGCCACCTCAGCACGTTAAAAAAAGATCATCTGGAAATGAACTGGGAAATTATAAATCTTTTTATATAGAGATCCACAGTGAAGTTCCAATAGGTATGTGACATCTGTTCCACCATGAATTATACCTCAAAGCTTTGCACCTCTGGCTTTCTGAAGAATCGAGGCAAACTTTAGGTGTAACCAGCTCTGTATCTCCTTATCTTTGTTCAGGAAAACCTCACTGGGCATCCATCTATTCAATTTTGTCACTCCTGAAAGGCTCAACTGGATAAAGCCTTGATCACTTTGGTCTGATCTCACAGTTGACCCAACTCTGATTAGGTTAGACTGAAGACCTCCTGAAGCCCCTTTCAATCTGAATTAGCCCAATTATTCCCAAATTAAATAAAAGATAAAAAATTTAAAAATCTGTTAGTATCTCCTGGAATAACCCAAAGTGGAAATCAGCTGTGAACAATAACCTGGTCCATCAAAAGAGAATGTTTAGGCAGGAGGGCCAGCAGAAGATACCACTGGATCAGATCTTAGGAAGAAAATGTTAGCACATGCTTAAGTGTGATTTTTCTTGCAGTTCTTCTCTCCCATCTCTCGCAAACACAAATGTGTTATCACTTTGAATTATGTGAACAGATGCTTACATGTAGGATTTGCAATTTACATTAACCCAGCCTGCACTGACAGCGATTTCAACACCAAATGCAAACCACGGTGCATGTTTTCACCCTAAGGTACAACAGATGTGTAACCTGCAGCACCAGGGCACCTCAGCAAGTTCCCTGGCTACCCTCTGCATACTCTTCAGGCATCCCAATTTCACCTGCAGAGCGTAGGCAGAGCTGGTGTGACATAACCCAGGGGAGATGTGCATCTTGCTCTGGGCTGTGGGCACCAGAAAGGCTGGCAGGAACACAGTGAGACACAAGAGATCCCAGGCAAGGAGCTGCCATATCCACTGGGGAGGTGAGAGGAATGGACAAGGACACAGAAGAAAGGCATTCCCACCAAACAGGGAACTGGGAGAGGTGCTCTGGCTAAGTGCTAATGTGAACTACAGGCCTAGGCAGACCTTCAGCAGCAGGAATTAGTATTTGATACTCAATAGTAGAGCAAAACTTTGAAGTGCAGCACTTTGCAGCAGTGCTAGCACTGTTCTGCATGTATACAAATGAGAAAACAATTTTTAGTTGCTGTAAATAGCTTCTGCAATTAATAGCAGTTGGCTGTTCCTGTCTTTTTCCAATTACAGACTCGGGAAAAAAGGGCATATTAAGTTACTTCATGCAATTCTGGACCACCTACTGTTAGAAGAGCAATTTGAGGATGAGCTGCTACAGCTAATTAGCAAAATTAAAACCTGAAATAGCAATGTTCACTTTTAAAAGTGAGATGATTTCCTATTGCAGGCATAACTTTCCACTGCTCTCCCCTGCCAACAGTTATCACTTTCGTCTGAGATTTCTGGACTGAAACTTTGAACACAGAAATGCCATCGTCCAGAAAACCTTTCAAAACATTTTGGGTCACCATTTTGGGTCTTTCAAAACAAAGCCATTTATTTACCCTTGGCTAATTACCTTTTAGTCTCTCTGCACAGACGCAAAATATTTGTGTTTCTATTTTGTCTTTTCTTTTACATTTTCAGACAGCTGAAGCCACTTCCAAAATCATCATCATGCTTCCACCATGATGTTAGGCAAAAAATTTCTCCTGGATAGTATTGCTGTTAGTCCAATTTTAAAAATTAGAGAATGTATGCATATGCATGTGTGCACACACATGTGTGTTGTGAGCTGAATAAAAATGTGGTGATGTCTAATTTGACCTGAGAAAACCAGAACAGCACTTCAACATAAACAGGAAAAGTTGGACACTGTTTGCAGCACAGCATCACCAATTCCAATCCCTCTTAGCCTGTGCTGAACAAGCATTTCCAATTCAAAGGAGTCATTAGCATTCCGTAAAAAAATCAGAGCACTAGCAAATACCAAAGCTTTAACTTGGCATTAGCAAAGATCAGTGAGAATTCATCACTGTAAGCCCACCAGCAGCACTTGCTGCCCAAACACACTGGGAGTGCTGGGACAGGCAGGACTGTGCCTATGCCACCCAGCTTGATCACAGGAAGTTCAAATTTCATTAGGAAATAATTAAATAGCAGGTATCATTCTCCAAAACATCACTATCAATTTTTTAAAGCCCACTGAGACTCCTCACCCCAATACCTTGTTGTCAGCTGCTGATGATTTTGTCCGACTTTAACTCTCTGGTATGAAGCACCTAGTGCCAGAACCCACCTCAGGCTGGAAATTTTGGAATGCTTCAGCCAAAATGCCAGAGCCAAGGTAGAACCATACATCATCACCCAGCCACTTCCAAATGCACCAGCGACCTTTGCTTCAACAGCTCAGCCACTCCAAAGCTTTGAACAAGGAACTCGTGATTGGGCAAGGTAGTTCTGTTTGTGCCAGAAATAATTTAACCTGTTTTTTCTGAAAACACACACGACACAGTTGATTTAAAAACCACTTCATTTTACACGTGCTCCATAAGAATACTTAAATTCAGGAGTTGAGGTCTTCTGGTTCTAAAGAAGAAGGTGTGAGGAGCCAACAGTGGGAACAGGACTGGGATTAACACCCAGATATAAAGAGATAGCATTAGGACATGGAAACTGAACCCATAAAACACTACAGTGTATGACCCAAAATCAGGTTGACATGAAGTTAGTAAAACACTTACTTTAACTTTTCCAGTGTTTCAGTCCCATATTTACATAACAGAGATTACAGCATCCCCATAACTCACCAAACCTCATCCAGAGGTGAGGTGAAGGCACATTTCATACAGTATTTAGGTATTAAACTGCTCAGCACTATGTACTGGGAAGCACACAAAAGGATAAATTCATTAAGGTGTCAAGAGGGAAGGAAAACACAAATTTTGCCATTAGGGAGGAATTTAGTTAAGTACGGTAAATAAAGTTGAGAGTCTCACATACTGTTCTTTCTTAATTAAACCTACTATTAAATAGCTGCTTGCTAATTTGCTCCTCTAAAAGGCCAGCATTGGAATAAACAGTACATGATCATGCCCTTAAAAACTGTACCATCACGACAAACAGGCTTGATGTCACAAAATGTAAAAAGCAGTTACCTGGGACACGTCGCATTTGGCATTCCCTAAACTTTGGATTTTTAACCTTAATATTTCAGCAAACCTAGTGTTCCTTTAACACTTTGTTTAAGGAGTGTGATAATGCTTGCCAACGCATGTTAGAAGGTGTATGAAAGAACTTTGGACACGTGCTGCACAAGGCGCTCATCACGGCTTTCCCCACAGCCTCCCTGCCTCGGGTGACCTTCTCAGCAATGTCACCTGCAGATGGGTCACCGAGCTCTGCCCCACATGACAGCCTGGCAGCCATCAGCCCTGGCATGGGCACCCTGCACAGCGAGCAGGCAGGGGGGACAAACAGCAGATGGCTTTTCCTATCGCCACAACAATTTAATCGCGGCGGCCGTGACGACACTGACGTGCTCCACACCACCTCCGCTGCCTTGTGCAAGGTGAGCGAGCTGCTCTCTTCCAAGGACAGCCCTTGGGACAGGCCAGGAAGTGTTGGAACGGTCTGTAAGCAGCACACGAGCCACACTCATTCAACTTGAACACAACAGATCTGACCAGTTCAGGCAAGAAGGAAAAGCGGTTGTGTGGCGGAAGAGTTGTGACCCTGGAAGTCAAGGATATGGGATGAGCGCCCAGCGCCACTGCTGAGCTCCCCTGCAAACGTAGGCGAGCTGGTCTGACAGCTTGGCAAACAGCTCAAATCAGGCTGACCAAAATAGAAACAAGTAAAATTAGTTGCTGCTTTGGAAACGCATTCCTTCGTTTTTTCCTCACGAACTGTAAAACCAGATAAAAATGTCTGCACACTGTGCATGGCAACGTGACAGCTCTGTTAACAGAAGCACCTCAGATACTGAGATGTTACCAGATAGAGATTTCATTTAAGCATGGGAGCATTCTCCACTATGTAGTTAATTTGCACATTTGTGTGACCTGAAGCCAGGCTCCTGTGCAGTAAAGGGGATGAGGGGATGCCATAGCTGACATGTGGGTGAATCCAAAAGGAAGGCAAAGGCACCAACTATACTCCTGGTAAAGAACAAAGACTATTAAGTGTGTCATCTTTTCCCAGTCTTGATTGAAATTAGAAAACAAATGAAGTTAAAAGTGGTTGTGTTTAGCTAAGTTGGTTAGAGCAAGGTGCTAATAACAGCCTGGTTGTGGTTTCAGATAAGAGCTGGACTCAGTGATCTTAGTGAGTCCTTTCCAATTCAGAATATTCTGTGAATCTGTGTTTTCAGCTCCTTAGCAAAATAAAACTAAAAAGCCCAGTGCACAACAGTTGATTTTTTATTTCCTGACTGGTACAGCTAACATCAGTTCCCCAGGCTAGTCTACAAACTTGGGCTCTTTGACATATCCTGGGGACTTACACACATGGATGCAGCAGCAGCTAAAGAAAACAGCTGTAATTATTCCCTAACCTGTATAAATCACAACAGGGGAGCAGGTGGAAGTGGAGATAGAGAGCCAAAGTTTGACAAATGGAAAAGACAAAACCACTGGAAAAAACCTTTGGGATGTGTAAGCAAGCTAATGAAGAGCAGAAATAAATAAAGTATAATAAATAGATTATATATAAAAATATCTATAAAGCAGTCTAAAATAACAGCTTTCTCTTTTGATGTGACTATCTGTTTTGAGTTCATGTTTATGGCGCTACCAAGCCCCAAACAAATGAGATGAAAAGTGGGGAGGGTTATGCAGATAACATTGTTAGGGAAGGAAGAAATAAAGGAAGGTACTGTTTATCTTTCCTTTTACTCTCGGTATTTTGAATCCCCTGCCCCATAAACAGGAGGGTGAGGGAACTCTAAAGCTGTTTGTGACTCTGAAAACTTCGTTCTGTTCCCTTGATCCAAAAATTCCACAGAATGCTCCTCCTCCTCCTTTCCATATTATGCTTTACCACCTAGAGCCAGAGCACAAAGGGCAGCGGTTTCCAACATGTGTGTGCACAGGCACAAACCTTTGTGTGGCAGGGCTGTGCTGGGAGCAGATAATTACAGCAAATAAAAGGCAGCTCAGGATATAACAACGTGGAAGCAAATCCAATTGCTAAGGACATTGGCTGAAAACAGCCCTCAGAAACAAAGAACCAGCCACATTAGAGCAATCTTTCATACTCGTGTAAAATAAGTAATTGAGTCATGGACAGGGTAAAGCCTGGGAGCACAAAGAAAGATCGCAAGTCGGAGCTGGAAACTGTCCCAGCGGTCCCATATTTCAGCTCGCTCTCTGTTTGCTATTCTTCCCACTCTGGGTTTTTAAGCACAGCATCAAAGCTCGTTATTAGTCTGTAATCAAGGCCATTAGGGCTCTCGAATTCAACCTGAAGACGCACTGGGCAAAACCTGGCAAGGCAGCAGTAATGATCCCCTCTGAGTAATCAGAGGATTGCTCCACATGATGCTGCTAGAAAACGGTCCCTCTGTGCCCAGGGGCCTGCGAGAGGGCTCGCTTGAGAGAAAGCGTTATCTTACACACTATAAATACGTGAAAATAAGATTAGAGGCAGCTGTTGTGACAGCAATTCGCCGTGTCAGTACACCCCCGCACACTCTGCCCGCATTTTGAGCTCGCTCAGAAGCAAGAGTGGCACTGCCAAACCCCCACTTCCCTGCAGTTCCCATCCCCTTGTGCTATCCAAGCACTGCCCTCACCCTCACCTGACTTCACTTGGGCTATCAGAGATGGAGTCAAGCACCTCACCAGCATTTGGGAGCTGTGCAGAACAGGACAGCTTCTTTACTGTCCTAGTTTGGCCCTGGGAAGCCAACACAGTTAACACAGCACGTGTTATAACATTACAATGTTAATTTGACAGAAGTCTCTTACTAAAGTAGACATTTAAAGCATTTCCACTGAAAATTAAATACAGTCACTTATCAATTTTAACTCCTGCCATATTATTACATATTACTAAAAATCCTCCGCGTTCTGTCAGATAATTGTCTGCATTCATTACTTCCAGTAAGAAGGAAGCTACTGAGTGGGAGAGAAATAACCTTTTTTTTTTTTTTTAACATTACTCTGAGTTGGATACTTAATAGAGCTATTTCCCAGAGAACATAGTGGTTATTTCTATTTATACTGTGTGTAGTTGTCTTTGCTATAAATGAAGATCCAAAACTGGTGGCAACTATCATGTAGCTGCTACAACATGCAAGAGATGCATAAGGACACACTGCAAAATATGACTACTGGCCACAAAGTTACTATTGATGGGCAAAGTATAGTCTACTTATTTCCTAAAGAAAAGCAGAAAACATTGCTGCCTCAACTCATCTCACAGTCAAAAACTGGCTGGATACTCTCTAGAGCTAAGGGTAATGTATTTCCCCTGGGATAAAGTGTTTCAAAACATAGGTAATTGGAGACAAAATCCTTGGGTAGTAAATTCCAGATTTGAATAAGGATATCCAGAAAACCTACATCAAGACCTCTGTGCTTCCATTAGTTTTTTTAAGCTCTGTAAAGCAACTGTTCTTCTCTGAGATATCCTTCAGGAGATACAGCAAGTACCGAGTGATGGAGTGACAGAAGTCTCACACCCCTCGTAGCTGTTATGCAAAGGCTGACTGCAGCTGAGTCCCTAAATTGCAGGCACTGGAGAGGTCTGGCTGCACCAACGAGCCAAAAGTCGTGCTGGAAGGGAAGGAGGCAGCAATGCCATGAGCAGCCTGCCCTGCCTTTGTCCCTGGCACCTTGCAGAGCAGGGGGAGAAGGCTGCTCCCTCGCAGGGCACAGCCCTGGCACCGTGCAGCACTCTCCCACGCACACTCCCACTCCCAGATGGCCTCCACACAGCCCTTCCAACAGAAATTATTTTAGGATTTTAGCAATTAAGCCACAGAGCCCAGATTTTTGTCTCACAGTCAGGAGTGCAACTCCCTTTTTTTAAAAAACAGGGAAAAAACCCCGAACAGACAAATGTTCCTGCCAAACCAAAAATAATCGCAATAAAATATTCCTGTTTCTCCAGCAAGTCACCTAAAGCATTCAAAATACTGCCCATGAGTTTGTTCTGTTGACAGCTCTGTGTTTACACCTGCTGCTTTTCCTTGTCCTGAGTCTGGTAGGAAACAAAAGCAGGAATGGAAATCATCTCTGTGCAGGGAAGTCGATGAAATCAAGGGGAACTAGAGAAGGAGCAGTGCAACAAAAGGCACATGCGATGTCACCCCAATTTTTATTGTTGCTTACAATGTAGATGATGGCACTGAGACTCCAGTAATTCAGAGGGGAAAAGGAAGCTACAGAGCTTCAGCCCAGTTTAGTGATGAGCTCCCTTAAGCTCGAGGGCCTACCACTCAGGACATTTTCTTTTAAAGACATCACATCTACCCTGCAAATCTATGCATTGAGGGGCTGGTTTTGCTTTAAACCTACTGAAGTGAGGCAAGAAACACAGTGAGTTGCAGGAGAGAATCCTCCCAATTTCTCTCCTTCTTGGAAGAAGATTGGGCTAAAAGATTAATCAGATAAATTGAACTGTATTAGGAATAGGGACCAGACCTCAGTAAGCCCTCAGGTAACCATTTGCATTTAAATACTTGTAGCAATAAGCTCCTGGCAACATAAACATTAAACAGGCATTTCTGAAGCCTAGCACAGGGATTTTATGCTTGCTTGCTTGCTTCTAACAGTGGATATACAGCTCTCACATTCTATAACTTACAATTTTCTCACTGAAGCCTTTTACAGAAAAACTCAGTAACAATCTGAATTGTCCATCTATCCCATGATGCTGACTCAGAGGCAGGACTGACAGAGTCACCAGGGCCAGCTGTGTCCCCATCCCCGCTGCTCACATCATTCCAGCTTCCCATAAGCCAGCCCTTGAGCTGCTGCAGCTCACAGAGAGCCACGCAGAGGCAAAGGAAACATCTGTGCTGCCCTAAAGCAAAACAGCCCGCGCTGACCTGCCCAGCCTGCCCCTATTCCCCTCAGCCAGCCCACCCCAAACCAGCCCCAGAGCCGTGACCCTGTGCTGCTCCCAGCATAAGTCACCCCGTGACTCACACCTCTCTGCTGGCTGATGCATCCCCACATCTGCCAGCATGTGTCCTGCTGGGTGACAAGGCTGTCAGGTCACCCTGGCGAGTCACAGGAACGGCTGAATCACCCCTCTTCCAGCTCTGGCTGCTGTCATTGTTCCAGTTCTGGCTCTGTCCTTGCCCTGCTGTCTCACCACGTTGGCCTGTGCAGAACTGAAGTTCCTGGAACCCATGAAGGCTTTGGGAGAAAGGGTGTGAGCAGAGCTTTATGGGCAGAGGCTTTACCAGCAAAATCAGGAGTCCACTGGAAAAGTCAACAGAAAGCCAAACTTCCCCATGAGCAGATACTCCTCCAAGCCTGTTAAACGCAAATCCTTTCCAACGGCTCTGTTAACTTTAACAATTAAACCCCTAGGTCAGGCTCCTGTGAAGGAGGCAAGTGCCAGTTCTCATGCCATCTCAGCAGCCCCACGGTACAGAGAGACGAGGAGCAAAACTAAATGTGAGTGACAGATTCACATCTGAGGCTGACATCTAGCTATAACATCAGGTAAGTGCAGGATCAACGTGACAGAGAGGCATCAAAGGAGATGGGATGTTGTGCAGGACCAATTCTTCTCACCCTCAAAGGCAAAAGGTATTTTTAAAAAGGCTCAAGAACCAAAGGACAAAAAAATCCAGGCTATAACCTTTTTTAAAAAAGACTCTGCTTTTAAACTGGACGTTATGCTAAGGAGTAGCCTTGTGACACTGAAAGGACTAAAAATGGCACAACTGATAACACACAGCTCTCTCTTTTCTATATTCAGCTCAGCCCCACAGTTCTGTACACCAGATCACTCAGGGTTGTGTTCTCCTACCTCCAGGCCCTTTGCTCTTGCTCCTTAAATCTCCAGATAAATCTCTGATCCTCATGCCATGCTGTCAGGAACAAGTGGCACGAGGCTGGGTTAATGTTTCTTTTCCTTTCTGGCCTGCAGTAATACAAATAACACCTTTACAGCTTTTCCTTCACTGCTTGCCCATTTATTTCCCAATGCACTTTACCCAGGCTTGCCCAAAGTTTCATTTCCTGGCAGACATGAATAGTGAAGTGAATCAAATATCAGGCTGAGAATATTGCAAAGAAATGCTTCAATACCAGTAATTTTTGTGAATAGTGAAGTAAATCAAGCATTAGGCTGTGAATACAGCAAGGAAATGTTTCAATACCAGTAATTTTTGCATTCGAGCTGAAAAAAAAAACCAGGATGGAAAACACTGACTGCCTGAATTTTGCAGAAAGTGTGGCTTCTGTCTACCACCCTCAGTGCAAACCATGTATTTTGGGAACAGCCAGCTATTTCCATTGCTCTGAGCTGGTATCTTCCACACCATAACACAGCCTCTGCTGAGAGGTTTGCTGACCTCGCGTCCTGTTTAAAGCAGTCACTCTTGTCAGTCAATTCCTGTCACCAGCAGGGCACAGCAGAACCACCACCTGCACTTTCTGCAAGCCTTCTCCTTGCTCCCTGACAGCCCTGAGAGCCAAGCCCGGAGCACAGGGGAAGAACAGTGCACTGGTTCCTGCAACTCAGCAAAGGATGATTTGTAAATGCTAAAAAAAATAGACGACTCTGCCATCACAAATGGCCATTTTGGGGCATAAGATGGAGCTGGGCACATCTTATCTTAATATGAGCAACGTACACATTCTGGAGAATATCCATAAGAGAGATGGGAGTCTGGCCAAACACAGGGAGGGCCTTTGCTAAGATGACAGGATGAGGAGCTTAAGCGTATGTATTTGAAGATGAGAAGGCTACAGGGGGGATCTTCTTGTGCTCTCTAAGTACCTTAAGGGGGATCACAAGGATCTGGTGGACGGATAAATTTGAACTAAGCAGCAACAGAACAACATGGGGACAATCCCAGGCTTTAAAATAGAAGTAATTTATATTAAATAAAACCACGGTGGTTTAGCCAAAGTGGGCTGCTAGCTAGCCTTGTGGGATTTTTTTTGTCCAAGAGACTTCTGCAGCACATAAATAATGCAAGAGTCAAGAAAATAAAAGCAGATTGCTTGTACAGCAGTGATACCTATGGATATGTATGGGATTAGATGCTCAAACACGATGGTTTTGCTCATGCATACAGGGCCTGTGTTTAGCACCAGTAAGGAATATCCTTTTCTCAGGTTACTACATGGAGTTGGAAAGAGAGCAGCTTCTCAGAGACGGTAGGAAAAAAAATGGATGCAGCCTTAATAAACAGATGATGAGAATATTTTTCTAGCACCCAATAGTACAGAATGATTTCTAACACAGAGACAGAAACATCAAAGACACACTTATTGTATCATCCTTAAATGACACAACAGGAGAATGAGAAGTTAAAGAGTCTGTCACCTGCCTGTCGAAGTCTAAACCTCAGGGGTGTAGAGACCCCATCACACAGAGCCTGCTCACTCACAGAGGGCCACTGTCCCCTCTGCCACCATCACAGTGCTGCAGAAGACACCAATCTTTCTTTAGCTGCGCCTTGAAAATGTTCTTAACACACTTTTACTGAACACTCAGTGTCCAGCCTGTGTTGTGAGGTAAAAGCAGGAAAAAATCTTTAAGCCCGTCACAAGGGGTAATGGTCTTGAACTAAAAGAGGGCTGATTTGGATTAGATATGGAGAAGATGCTTTTTGGGGTGAAACACAAAGGTTTTCCAGAGAGGTGGTGCATCCCCTATCCATGGAAACATTCAAAGCCAGGCTGGGCTCTGAGCAGCCTGGCCTAGCTCAAGATGTCCCTGCTCATTGCAGATGACCTCTAAAGGTCCCTTTCAACCCAAACCATTCCATGACCCTGTTATTTTTCCCTCTCAAAAACCACAACAGGCTGAAAATATTACGTGCCACGTGCAGAGCGACTTACTGGAATCCCCTCTGAGGAGAAAGTCTTACCAGTGGCCAAAAGCTGGTGTTTTATTTGTATTGGATTGGGAGTTTTACGTCACCTCCCTGCACCCGTTGAGATGAAATCTGAATCTGCTGCTGCCGTTTCACCTCGGCTGCCTGGACTTTCTTGCACTAAACAGGAAGCCCTTGTCAATACAAAACTATTTGCACTGGCCTCGCTGTGCTGTGCTGTGTCTAGATAATTCAGCCTAATGAGGGATTATTTCCTGTGTTCGTGGCTGACAACACCCAAAGACATTCTGGGATTGTGCAGTGATAAAAACTGAACTATATTAAGCCAAGAGCACGGAGCTGTTAATTTTAAATAGAGAAGAGAGAATGGATACTGCTCCACGCCATCCAGGAGTCACTGAGATTTGTGCTTGAGCCAGGAAATTAAAACAAAAACAGGCTTTCTGGTTAAGGACTGACCACTAAATCCACTGAGCTTGCCTGTATGTTAAAATGCAGAGGGGGAGCAGAAGCAATGTGTGTGTGATTCCAGGCTAAGGAGAACATGATTTTGTCCTGAGTGGATGCAGCTGGACTAAAACTAATTCTGTTCCTAATATACAACAGCAAACGTCAGTCCAAACGTGAGATAAAGATCAAATCAACCCAACAGTAGCTTCTTGGCCGTTTCACCCCCAGGGAGCTGCTGGAAGAAGCAGGTTTGTCCCAGCAGTGCCACATGCTCTCTCACAGGCACCTGGTGGGTGGGAGGTAAGGTACAGCCTTTCCTTGCTCCACCAAAGGCAGCTGAGCCCATAATAAATATAAACATCACACATTACACATAATACACATATTCATATCACAATTTAATTTCCTTCCCCATCATATTCAGAACATAGGCCAGTTATCCAGCACCTCATATGGACTTTATGGATGACTGAGTTGCTCACCAGCAACTAAATCAAGGCTTGGGCCAATATGCTGCAGACTGTAGCATATTTATAGTCTTTGGGATGTAACAGTGAGCCATCCCTCTACGGAGCAGAAATATCCACTGTGTCTGAAGAAGAAAGATGGCCCTGTATAAACAAGTCTATGAATGTTCCAGATGAAGGAAATGAAGGGTGGCAATGCAGCACCTCCCATAATTCTAGCCAGCTGTCAGTCCAGCATGGAAAACAACAGATCAAAAGCAAGCCATTTTTTCCTTGTGCATTCATGCATAGGAGACATTTTCTTACTGTAATTCGTTCCATTTTACAGTATCATCATTAAGATATGCAGATTATTAAAGCCAAACCAAACACTTGAGTTATTCTCCATCCACTTATCCTCCTCACTGCTCTTCATAGGGCAGAGTTTGAAGGCTGCCTATCATTTCTAGCTGCACTGCTGTTCACTTTTACAAAGAAACAAACAGAGAGCTGCATGAGACATGGGTTTAAAAAAACCCAAACTCTAAACTTCGTAATACAGTTGTTGGGCCACCTCCTTGGATCAAGTACAGTGTTTCAGGCTTGAAGCTGCATCTTCAGGTGTGCTTAGAAAAGAATGGGAGCCTGCTGGCCCAGCCTCCAGGCAAGCAGCTGGGCAGCTCTATTAAAATATATTATTTACTTGAGGAGAACCTGACAGGTTAATGAAAGAGGAAAACTGCAACAGCCCGGGAAACTCACAATTTCATCCCACCTCCCATCAGCTGTTACTATGCAAAACTGGCACTAAAGCTAAAAAAGCACCACATAAGCTTAATTACTTCCCATATTTTTGATTGATGTGACTATTTCTTTCAACCGTACAAGACATTTTCTCTACTTTTTCTCTGCAGTTTATACACATCATTCTCTAGTTGCTGTTTCCAAGGCAATCTCACTCTAGAATTTCAATGGATTGAAGGAATTTGCAGGGTTCAGTCATACAAGGCAGGCTGAGTTCGTCTATAATCCCACTGCTGAAGAAATTATGAGTGTAGTAAGCAGAAAAGTAAAAGTGTCAAATTAAAAAAATAGCACAAGTCTTGTTGCACCTTCAAAGCACAACAATAGATGCCCAGGATCCTTGAAGGCCGTTTTAGTTGAAAAGTTAGCTCGACAAAAGATCCCCTTGCATGTAACACAAATCTATCTGGGACGCAGGGTGGACACAGAAGGAATGATTATTTGAAGAAGATATGATTATGCTGGAAGCCAGGGCCAGCTCAAACTCCCTTTGCCATCAAAGGGGAGAAACAGCAGTGCCACAGCACACTGAGATCATTCAACAGTGTGCACCTAAAATAGCTCAGGTGAATCACATCCTAAAAATGCTTATTTCTGTTCTTTAACTATAAAAGGAGCCCTAAGGCAGCCAGTTCAACTGCATATGTCTGTGCTGCTAAGGTTTAAAGAAAGATGAATTCATTTCTCATTCAAAGCGATTCCATCCACAATCACAGAAAGTTCTTTAAGTTATGCAGCAGTGAGATACCTGAGGAAATTACTACCCTGAAACTGGAAATTGGGTCTGATTTCTTGATAATAAAAGTAGCTATCAGGCCTCTTTGTCCATGTTTTAAAAAATTGAATTATCACAGTATTGCTATACCAAAAAGGCAATTACCAATATGTAAGAAACCAGATTACTTCATTCTACCAAAGGAAAATTCCCACAGCGAAGTTACAATTTCCATTCTCACAAAAATAAATGACAGGAGTTTTAGAAGGAGAAAACAGAACAATACTCTACACGGTTACTGATTGTTTCTTCAAGACAAACTCAGTTCTTAATGCATAACTGTGCACCTCCCAATAAATATAGATAAAAGGGTAAGAAATTAAGAGCACCCAACTCTACAGCAAGGTCAGTGACTGCGAAGAGAACACTCCTGCATGTTTCAGTGCAGCCTCCAGATTCCAAGCCTGGTAGCTCCCACAAGCATTATATTTCCCAAATAGTGGCACAATTAAAAAATGCTACTAGGAAGAAAAACACACTCGACTGCACATGCTTGGTTAATTCCCAGCAACCCCCCTTCTCTCTGTTACTTCATGGATGCTGGAGCCTGTTCCACACAGACAAACAGAAAGCACTGTGCTCTCATTTCAGAAAGGACAGCGAGGATTTGGGAGCCTCTGCCAAGTTCAGTCCCCTCACACAAAGTCCTTTACTCCCAGGAATTCCCAGGCAGCTGGCAAGAGAGCACACTGACACGAGGCAAGGAAACAGAGGTGAGATTTCCCTGACATCGCCTGCACAGGCTAAAAGCAATCAGCTCCTATTTCTATTTTGAGCTCTTCCAATCCCAGCTTGTCGTGGGCTGCTTGTAGAAATCGCTGCCAAGAGCCCAAAACTGTGTGAGCCTGTCATGAGAGATCACAATCCGGGAAAAGCCGTGACAATGGCTGCTCTGCAAAGGGCCACAGCACCTGCAATGCTGCATTTATAAGTACCAACTTCCATCTCGAGCAGAAATTGCCCATTCACTTAAAGCTGCTTTCTGTTTCCCTGGGGACAAGGAAAAACCAGACCCTGCCAGCTTTATCTCTGCTCATGAATCACATCCCAATCTTTCTAGTCTCCTTGACTACAGCTAAATAAAACAGGGGCAGGAATCGCTCGCTGGCCGTTAAGTGCCTGAAATAAGGCGACGACTGCATTGCAGCTGGGAAGTTTCATGGCAGGAAATATTGGGACGTGTGTTTCGTGGCCCAGGTTATCCAATGAAGGGCACCAAGGGGTGCCTGAGGCTTCAAGATGTGCTGAGGTTGTGCTAGAGGACAGTGCAAGATAAAGGAACCAAGGAAAACCTGTCCTTGGTGGATGTTGCTGCAGCACAGCAGGGAGAGCTGGGTAACAGGAGAATGGACAATTGGCAGCACCAGGGCTAAGTTCACTTATTCATCAGTAAAAGCAGTCTGCACGAGCACAAATCAATGATCCCTGGGGGTCCCTGCCAACTCAGAATATTCTGTGACCAAAACAATAAACCATCTTCCCCAGGCTGGGCGCGATGATCTTTGTAGGTCTCTTCCAGCTCAGGATGCTCAACGTTTCCAAACCTGAAGATGAGACTGCTGGACATGGGGGACTTGAACTCCCACAATGAAAATCTGGCTTCTGAATGAGCATCTCACCCCCCAAATCTCAGAGAAATTTCTGCTTAACTAGCCCCCATTGCAGATTCTGCCTCGTGCCATGCTTCAGTTTAATTTCCATTGCAGGGTCTCATCAGCCACTTAAACACACATCAAGGACAGCCTCAAAAGTTTGAGGTGACAACCACCCCTCCCCACAAGAAACAATCATTTGAATCAGTTTTCATATCACTAAAGGGACAAAATACTGACTGTATTTCCTCCTGTTCCGAAGCTGAGTATTTTATCCTATTTCAAATATCTCCAAAAGGGCAAACAGTGTTTTTGCTGAACTCCCAAGGTCTCAGTGAACACAAACTGAAAGAAAGAACAAACCTACTGATGCATTCTCCTAACCATCCACATCACTCAGTCTTTGTACACAAACTAAATGGAGTGTGTAAAGCCTCAGAGCAGGAAAACAGGATTATAATGGGATTTTGGAGGAAAACTGATTCCTAAGAGTAAGTTGCACACAACTTTCCTATATCAGCCTTGCGTAATTAAATCTGTATCCACGGAAAACTAGTACTGCATGAATGAAGCAACCTCTTGAGAAACAACTGTTTGAAGACTAATAAAACAGGACGTGTCAAAATTATTGCCAGGAAATCTCCAAATCTTTGCCACATATTTTACAACGTGCTTGCCTACGGTTGACCCCAGCACAATATTTATAAAATACAACTGCCAGAGAGCTCCAGCACTTCCTTTCTGCAATCCCAAGGTGGTATGCAAGCTGGGATTTTTCAGCTCAGTGGTGAATGCTGGGACTTTGGAGGATGGAGCTGACCCATGCAGTAGAAATGTATTTAAAAAGCCTCCAGCAATAAAAATTTCCTCCCCAGGAACACTTGCAAGTTTTCAAACTCAGACCTAAGGCTGTCAAAGCTGTGCTTTCATCAGTCTACAGCGAAGGGACTGACACAGTAATTTTGAATATTAACTGATTCCTCTAATTTTTTTAATACCAGTTTAAATCCACACATTCTAGAAGCAACAGAGCCCCATGGCAGCACACTGAGTTATTTGCTCTCAGCCAAGAATCTGACTGCAAAGGACAACAAACCTGCCTAAATGTCACAGGGAACTATTTGTCACTGGAGCCCATTGTGAATGCACAGAAAGGTGAAAGTTAATTTTATCCTGAGAGCTACCCCAGAATGCACAGAGCCTGACAGCCACTTTTGGCACCTGAGATGCTCAGAGGGAATGCCCTGCTTATATAAAACCAAGTGTTGCTCCTGGATCCCTGTGCTTTTTTTTTTTCCAAGTGAAAGCATCATGCATTGAGCAGAAGGAGCTCACTTTTATAGCTGCTGTGAACTAAATTAACAAAGGCCTCTCATGTAAACACAGGCTCCATCAAATAAACGCTCCCAAACTGTTGCAGGGCAAGTATTATCTTCAATGAAAGAAATGAGAAAGTCTTTTCTTGCAACAGTAAAAGATAAAATGTTCTGGGATGTCATCCAGAGGGCTTGGAGGAGTCAGGTATTGAGGTTACACAGATCTAACTTAGGTTACTTTGTTTCAAAGAAAAATTAAAGAGTATCCAAAAGAAATACAAATTTTATTAGGTGGAACTCCCATGTTGCATGCAAGAAATGCTGAAAAACACATCCTACCTCAGCCACCCGTAATTGTTATACTTCTTACAGCATAGCACTGACTCTTACAGATTCAGAGATTTTTACAGAGGAGGAATGAGCACAGTTTTGCCAACTGTAAAATACCAACTACAAATCCCAACTCTGCACTACACTAAGAGCTCTGTAATTGTGCATCTTGCATTTGCTGTTCAACTGCTCAAGCACTCTGACAGTGGGAGTGCCTCCCACAATATTCTCTGCATCTTTTCCTGTTGGTTCCTTCCTGACCAGTGCTGCAACTTTTCATTTCCCAGAAGGCCATCCAGCATTAACACTCTGCCTGGAAAACTTCTTTTCAACAGTCTTATTCCCAAGACCAAGCTCTTCTTTAACTGAGATTTTTTGAAATCCACTTTATGTTACAAGCTCGTTTTCATAAATGCAACAGCTATAGCTATAATAACAGCTATCTATATAGGAGCTATATAGACCTGGGTAAGAAAATGCAGTCTGAGGGACTGCATTCTGTCCAAAGCACCCTAACAAGGTGCACAGTGCTGAATTTTTCCAGAAATAATGATTTGGGTTATCAGATTGCCTTCTTTTCTTTTCCTTGTGGATTTGATTGTCAGCGTTCCCACAGAATATGAGAAAATTATCACCCATCCTGTAAGTGAGAAAAACGCCAGGCAAACAGACACTAATCCCCTTCTCCCTTGGGGCTTCACATTGCCACCCCTTCCTCTCCTCCTCTGCAGCTCACACATGCAGGCTGAGGTGTCCTCCTGTATTTCAGGAGGAGAAATACTGGCTGCACCTGTACTTCATGCACCAGCTGAATCCAGTATCTCCACAAAGTCCTTAAGATTGCCTGAATGGCAGTAATTGTATCACACTGAGCCTGTTTCAACCAGCACCAACTGTGAAATTCTGCCACCCCATTAATGTGTCCCTTTGCCACGGGAATGAACAGCAGAGCAATTGAAAACGTTTCCTAGAGAGCAGAGACCTTGCCTCGGCTGCAAATTTCCCTCTCTCCATCCCCAGAGCCAGAGAATGGAAGTGTTATCTCACCGAGCAACAGGGACTCCGAAACACATGGTGAGCCAGGTCATCCGAGGGCAAGTCTGATTCAATTACTTTTTATTGTAAAACCCCAAAGCCCTTTGCTGTGCAGTGCTGTACTTTCTGACTTTGTCACAGGAGAGCTGCTACGATTTCTAGGTCAGTAGGACTCCAGCACTGCCCCTGGGCTGTATTTTCACCAGGCTCAATACAGTTAACGTGTCAGACACACCACAGTAAATAGCTCCTGTTGTCTGTTGCTTTAGGGAGCCATTGGTTTCACATAAAAATGTCTCTACTTTTATTAACAGATATTGATAGAGGTCTGGAAATGGTCATTCACAATCTGAAATGCATCTGCCTTGCTCAGACAGTGAGAAACTGAGAAATTAGTGACCCGTGCTGTGGCATCTGCTTGACACTGTCCTCCTGCACACGAGCCAGAGTGACAGAGCAGAAGGGCAGCAGAGCTGGTGCACAGCAAGCTGGAAACCCCAGCTCCTCAGCACTGCCTTCAACAGGCACTGCATTTAGCACTAGGGCTGGCTTTACAGCAGGAGATATGAAAAACACTGCGTTTATGATATTGCCATGGTTTTTTCCCTTCCTTTCCTTTTAAATTAGATTAAACTAATGGGGAGAAGCCCTCATTATAGGTGTCATGGCTGATGTGATTCCCACAGTAGCACTGGATGCCTCTTCCCTAAAGAGAAGGAAAACACATACTGTGCAGGATTTAGAGATGATTCCTTTATTCACTGTTAGTGCATTTTCAAAACTGGACTTCCACTTTAGCTGCTTTGGGAATTTATCATAACCAATGCACAGGACCAGGCTTCAGTCAGTTTAAATTATCTTTCAAAATCTCCACAAAGCACTAATTAACAAATCCCAGAGAAGAAAATTAACATTCCACGTCTGTTGTTGAGACACCTAGAAATATTTCTCAAAAGCTAGGACATTTCTCAAGCATTTCCACCTAATTTCCTTCTGTCCCTTGTTACTTCTCACCTGCATAAACCCAAAGATTTGAAAATGCTGCAGAAGAACATCCTCCTTTAGAATATGGAAATATATTTGGAAATTAGGCTCATTATGATCATCTGAATCACCAGAGACAACCTTGCCAAAGCTAAGTATCATAGTTTCAAGGAAAGCTCATCTCCTGATAGGCAGAGTCCAGGCAGCAATTTGTGTCAGGGTTGATTTTAGTCAGGCTTCTGTTTGAAAACATCCGAATTATTAATTAGCTCATGCAGAAAGAGTGCCAAAAAACCCTCACTAATACATGAGCTCTGTCAGAGATCTTTCAGTAGGAGACTAAGTTACATCCCACCAGGGAGGAAAATGCTCATGTTTTTAACATTTATTTCACTTTTTGATTAGGAAGACTAGGCAAAGACATTCTACCGGTACCCTAGTCCTATAGAACTGGTAAAATCAGATTTTAGAGAAGGAAATCTAGCAACTGTTTGGTTTCTTTTGCCTTTACTTAACTCTCCATTCGCTCTTGGAAATTCCCAGAGTGATCCAGGACTATTTCCAAAATGAAGTTCAACAGCTGTGTAACAACCCACATCCTTCCTGAGGATTCCATGACATGGAGCACAAAGAGAAGAGAAGTCAAACCTGATGCTGCAGAAAGGCAAAATACCACCATCCCTATTCCAAGCTGTGAGATATTGGTTCCCTTTAGATCTTAAGGAGAACAGAGCACAGCTAAACACTTGCTCCACTTCCAGCAGCCTCTGAAAGCTTTGGGCTTTCATCCTATTCAGCTTGCTAAAGGCAGCACATTCAAAAGCCAGAGTGACATGTTTTTAGGTACGAAGCTGAGTAATTAAACAGCTAAATTTCTTCAGCTCATTCTAAGTCAGCTCTTTCAGAGAATCTCATTCTTACTTTGAAACCGAGGAGCTCTGCGTACTGTGTAATTTACCAAATCACCTCTGGTTCAGATGTAGGAGGCTTTCTGGTTCATAAAGCCTCAGTTTTAAATCATAATACCTCCCTGACGTGCTAAACTGCTGATCTGTGATGCACAGCCAGGTGGGAAGATCTGCCATCGGTGGAAATCCCCAGCTGCCAGCCTTTCACACATACCAGAGCAGAAGGGATGAATTCCTGATGCAAACCCATGAAATATGTATGTGTTTTGCTAGGAGAGAAATGGAGCAGAGAGTCTAGAGATGCAAAATGAGCCAGGAGGAGCCACCACCACCATTGCTAGCCCAGCACCGACAGCAGGCTCTGTGCTGGGGGTTTGCTTTTCAGAAGACATCTCCACCTGTGTTTCGGGGAAATGGCCAGAGATTGGTGAAATAAAAGAAATAATTGGTGAAATAAAGGAGAAATCATCTCCTGGTTTGTCACAGCAACCACATCGAAGGGTCAGACTGTCTCAGCAGCCTGCACACACACCCACACCCCACACATTCTTCCTCCACTCACATCATGCACATGACATATATATTTACATATGTAGAGACAGATTTATTGTATACATATTAACAGGGGGAAATGTGCCTCTTCTGCTGTGTCAGTTGACTTGGCTAAGCCTGTTGAAGGCTGCAGTTCCTATTTAATGGTTGAAAGAGATTTAGGTAATGAAGTCTCTGGATGAGGAAGCAATGGTATTTATGAGACTAAAAAAATATTTGGGCTTATCCAGCTTTGAAATGACTACAATAGGGCAAAATAGAGGAGTCAAATGGGCAACTGACAGCAACAACAAGCAGAAGCTTTCACAATTCAAGCTTTAATTATGTGGAATGTACTGGTTGGAGAGGATGACCCACAATTTCACAAGATATTCCAGCACATCACCCTTTCTATTCCATGTCAAAAACGTTATTTTTGCTCCTCAAAATACAGTGACAACAGCTATTTTCTGATCAGTTCAAGAAAGAAATCTGCCTGAATCTGATTTGATATTCAGCTTTTCAGCTTTTTTTTCCCCTCCTAGATGTTTTTTGTTTACTTTACTTATTCATTAGTAGTTTCCTTACACACTGCCTAGATTATAAAGCAGAGAATGGTCAAGCAAATAAACAGAGATTAAATAAAGCTGCAGCAAAGTTAGGCCTTTAAGAATTAAATCCCACCTCTAAACTGCAGAGGCAACTCTTCAAAAGTCACGCTAAGCAGAGTATGTACGTTTGCAGTCCAACTTCCATTTAAAGTGGATGACAAGTTTAGCAAGGATAATACCCTTCAAATGCTGGCTGATTGGAGAGGCAAGGACATTTGCTCAATTTGCCCATAGTATTATCCTCCTGGCTTGCTGGGAGTTGATGCCCCGCTGTGAGCTTACAATAAGAGTTTTTCTTCTGAAGTCCCTGATGTGGGAGCATTTTTCTTGAAGATCATGGGAAAGTTTGGGGGGTTTTATTTTAAACCACTGCAGCAAAAAAGTAAAGAAGATTAATTGGGCTAGCTGCACGATTCATCTCGCTGCTTCTGGCTAATTCACATCAATCAGCATATCCTAGAAGACAGTCCTTCAATCTCAGATATGTCGTTGTTAATTATTACAGCATATAATATAAGATAAATATTTTTGGATGCTGAGAAAAAGTGGTACAGTATTTTAACCCATACATGTTTTTTTCCCCCTGTGTTATTAATCTAGTGCTCATCTACCTGCAAATTTATATCCAAAGATAAAACACCCTGCCACTTTTCCTTCTGGCTCCCAAGAACTTAGCAATCAAGATGCACAGCAATGTGCTGATCTGCTCTATCCCCACTCCCAGCACAGACTTCCCCTTGCAGCAGCAGGTTTTAAGCAGATGGTGCCTGGATAGAGCCAATTGATACCCGAGTAAACTGGGCTATCCTGACAGCTCCACCCAACAGGCTGCACGACAACTCCCTGAGAGCTTACAGGGCAAAGCCTGGTCTTAGGGAAAGGCTAACGCTTTCCAGGGAACTTGTCAGGACTGCCAGGACTGACACAAGCAAAGCCCACTTGCACTGTGACTTGCAAAAACGCCCAAGAGTTTTTGAATGTGGCCTGTCACAAAATTTTCCTGCAATTGATAATTGGGCAGCTTGTAACTTGTTGGTGAGAGGGATCAGATACTTAATTTTCCTGGCTGGTCACAAAGCAGGTTAGTAATTAATTCCTAATGCTGCACAGGAATACATTACTACTATATCTATTTGCTATCATTTTTTTCTATATATAGTATTTATTATTTTATTGCTCTATATCTGATACTAAGAAGATAATTTTCTCCCTTTTATAGATGAAATAACTACATGCTGTTTTGCAGCAGAACATGATTCTTCATTGCAAAAGGAGTAAGTGACAATCGGGGCAGCTCCAGGTAGGGGGACACCTGGGGGACTCCAACCATCTCAGCTGCCCTGGGAAAGCTGCATTAACCCCTTTCCCTGGGTCAGGCTGCCTCTTCCTCCCACACCTCAGCAGCACAGCCACCCAGCCTCTCTGCTGGGTCACCAGGGGCCACTGCCTCAGGGGCAGGGGGATGAGGTTTACTGCGCTGAGCTGCTTTTCCTGCTGGGAAAAGGGAAAGAGCATTACTGGAACCAGGCAGGGAGCAGGGGCTGCTCTCTCCACACGGGAAAGGGCCTGGAGGCAGAGCCCAGCTTGGATTCCTGCCCCACAGGTGCTGGGGCAAGACCAGCCTGGCACAGGGCTCCCCCAGCATCCTCAGAAGTGAATAAAAACCAAAAAATGGGCAGCGTGTTCACTGCATTCCTCTGAGCAAGCTGCACGCTGCAATACACCTGCTAAATATTTTATCAGTGCTGATTAATTGATGGATTTTTAATTTTTAAATATGCCCATGTTTAGTTCTAAATTCTGGGCAAGAAACAAAGGGCTGACATAGTTTAGTAACCTGCACTCTGTGAACACCGTAGCCATCTCCCCTTAGAATCAAGACCATCATCCTCCAAACCACAGGAACAATTTCAATAAATTCGATTTTTCATTGAAACATTCTAAGGAACTTGGCGTTTCTGAGGCACAATTTGTCCAAGATTTCTATGCATGTTACAAACATGAAAGAATGTCTGCCATACCTATTACACACAGTAGCTTGGGGCTCTTTCACTCCACAGCACAGGGAAGGTAAGATACAAAAAACACTGCTTGTACATCCTTAGCCTGCACAATTAATGAGCTGAGACTAAAGCTCCTCTTAATCCCCAGTCTCGTATCTGATTGAAGTGCATTGGGGATAATTCTTTTTTTCTTTTTTAAACTTGTTAGTACATACAGCCAGGATGTATCCTTTTTTGTAAAAAAGAACAAAACCAGCCAAACAAAACCCCACAGAGTAGCAAATGGGATCCAGTTTCCTTCTGTTTACCACCTTACTGTGTTCCAGAAAGACTGAAAGAGAATTAATTTAGTCTATGGTTTGGGGGGAACTGGAGCTGGCTGTCGGTCCATAGCCATATTTATGTTGACAGCTTTTGGGAACTCTCTGCAAGGTCTGCTGAAAGAGAACCAAAATTGATAAGTAACCACATTACATCCTGGAACATCATCTTTTTGCAGAGGTTTGTTTGCCTGTTTTTACTAAGACAGTTTCTTCATAGCAAACAGACTCTCAAAGGATAATCCGTGTGATCACAGCCTCAACTGTATAGACAGAGATGGCTTTGATTAGCCCTTTTATCAGTACTCCTGGAGATCAGGTAGGATTTGTGCACACAGGCAAGAGACCCCATCAGCCATGGGCTGGAAGCTGTATGGACAGAAACAAGAGACAAGGGATGGAGAAGCAAGGTCCATGTCCCTGCTGTACAGACAAGGAAAGGGGACACTGAGAAACAGTGACTGGGGATGTGCAGGAAAGCCACATGAAACACATTGACCTTGAAACACTCATCCAGCCCTAGAACCAACCATTCCTGCCGGTGTTTGCCACAGAGCGAGCACGACCCAAAGCATCACCCAACAGAACTCACACTTTCTATGTCCTGCACTGTGACTTTCAGGTAATTACACTCCATTTCTCCCATTTTTACTGTGCTCCCCCCACTAGAGTGGTTGGCAGCATCCCACATCGCGTGCTGAGCCAGAGCATTCCTGCACAGCCCTCCCTGCCACTGCCAGCAATAGCCAGGCTGATGTGGAGTGGCCCCCCGGGTGGCAGCCACTCTGATCCACACTACATGAATAGAGAAACAGCCTTTGAGTGAGAAATGAAAGCTGACAGGCAGTCGGACTCCTCCTGTACTCGTCTGCACAAGCTTTCACATCCAATACTACTTCAAATGCAGGAATTTAACTACAGGGCTCTTCACTTTCATTCGGAAAATAAAGCTGCAGCTCTGTATCCCTGCTCTTGGTTTTGAGGCTGGGTTTGTCAGAGGGGTTCCTGATGTCGTTCTGCTTTACTCAGGGCCTCAGCAGGGCACTCCTGACTAACTGCTCCAGATACAGCAGCACAGGCTGAGCAGGTGATTCCCTCAATGCACAGCCTGCTGCCCTGATGGAGAACAGGGATTCCATCTCTGAGTTCATGGCTGAAGTATTTTGGAGACAATTCCTCATGGCCCTGAGGGTGGATGAAAACGATTCATTGTGTGAAAGTGCCGTTATCCCACTACTACCACCATGCTCTTATTTCACTGCTAATTGATGCTTGGGGCAGTGATAATGAACCCTGAAATGAGCTGGTACACCTATCCCTTGGCCAGGGCAGCTGCAGAAAGGTCACTAAATGGAACGGCACAGAAGAACAGAGCAATGCATCCACTCCAAAAACATCTCTGCAGTCTCCTCACCGGAGGTAGGAACACTCAGATATTCAGAAGAGTGCTCACACCAAAGTAAACTGCACAGAGCTGAGAAGTTCCCATCAAATGATCTAACGATCCCTGGACAGGCTGCCCTGCTGGGACACCAGGGATACACATCCAGCTGCTAGGAAACCAGCTCGATTTGCTGCACGCTTCAACCGAAGGAGATAGGAAGCAGAAACATATGCTCCATTAAAACCAGAGTCACAGCAGGACTCAGAAGTAACCATATGGTAGCTGCTTTTAAATATAAAGTGAAGGGCATTCTATTAATGCTGATGCAACGCTGTAATCTCTAGTTTATACCCTTATTGATCTCGGATGCTTGCAAAAATAATTGAAGCAACACTGAATATATTTCCAATTTTGTTGCTCAGTCAGTTCTGTTTCATGGTTCTTTGTAGGCAGGCTACAATTTCTATGCATATATTATTTATCAGATGTATGCTTTTCCCATTTATTCACCAATTATGTGCATTAACTCCTGAATGACTTGCAGCTTGAAATCTGCAAGTCCTGTCTGCCCTATTTTTAGTTTTGACTGGCACAGTCAGGGAAAGAAGTTGCAAAGTAATAGCATTAGTAAAGATTTATGAAATCTGCAAATTAAATTATTTAAGTCACCGCCAAATTATGCTTCTTTTACTGGACTATGAAACATATGTAAAGTCTTAGCACATTCTAGAAATACATACAGCAGCACAATTATTCTGTAGATACAAATTGACTGAGCAGAACCACCTTAACTTTGATCACAGAATTACAGAATGGTTTGGGCTGGAAGGCACCATAATACAGATGCCCTGGCAGCTCATATTTATATCAAAATGCTTTAAATCAGTATTTAGCAGCTAAAGCAGCCACTGTCACGAAAACATGTAAAAATGGATCTGTACAACCTACAAGGATGATGTAATAATATTTCCCTGAAATAATTCCAGGGGAAAAAAAAAAGT
>VZRM01001965.1:494398-612456 GCA_013397955.1 Grantiella picta
GAAACCTTACATCCTAAAACCAGCTGTGGGCAAAGGTATTCTTTTCATTTGTGGCAGCAAAGTGCTAAGAGGGAGAAATGATTTCTTGATTTGCCAACATAACGCTGCTGCAGGAATGGAGCTGCAAGCTGACCTAAAGGGAAAAGTCAGCACGAGTTCATGCACCATTGTTTGAAGAGCAGACCTACTTGCACAGCAAAACTGCTGCTTCAAATCCACAAATGGCAGCCAGACACATGCTAACACAGCAGTTTCATGACATAGGAATACATTAGCATTTATCAAACCAAACCACAATTAATTGGGTGCCACCAGGAATAAAAGTTTTCCTGCCCGCAGTAGAACGAGGGAAGCTCTCCTGTGGATTTGTGCCCTACATCCCATCCACACACCTCCATCTATCATTAGCAGACCTTGCTCTTTGTCCTTCTCAGTGGCTTATTCCCAGTAATCACTCCCACAGCCTCCTTCCCCATTTCCCCCAAATCCCTGAAGACTTAAACCACTTCTCTAGTGCCTTACTACTCCTGTTGACCTCCCTCTCCCTGGCAGTATCTTTATTTCCCCTAAACTATCCAGCATTTTTTCCATATGCTCTTGAACAACCTCCAGGGTCCTCACCACAGCCTGAGGTTGCATTTTCCTCCATGGGAAGATCAGTTTGAACACCTTCCCTCCAGCCAGCCAGCAACTTTCGTTAGCCTCAAGGAGCCATTTCTAGAGATTGGATGCATCTGCTCTGCCTTCAGGTGGATTCCAAACCAGTAAACAGGTTCTAAAGGTACTGGAAGGGGGTAGAGGGGAAAAAGCAAACTAGAAGAAAAAAGGAGAAACAGAATTATCCAAACCAAATTTAAGTTGCTTACAAAAGTGTCTTAAATACACAAAAGAAGTTGAAGCAGAGGTGAAACAGTAACACAACACGTCCCAGTGACACAGAAGCACATCAGGAGAAGGGAGGCTCCCTGAGCACAAGGCTCAGAAGAACTGGGAACACCCCAGAAACAAGATTTTTCTGAGATTTGAAATCCACTGCCCTGAACAGCATGGCTCCTACCCTGTTCTGCTGGATGTAGCAGTGTGTTGCTGTACTGCATGCCTGCAAAAGACAGTATTTGCAACGACTAACTACGCAGGTTTTGTCTACATTTCCTTAGAAATATTCAGCTTGTTCAGCCACTTTTTTTTGTCATTCAGGCTTCTCTGTTCTGCAGCAGTGGACTGTACCTATCCTACATCTTCTCATCATCTTTGCAGTTCAGCTCCTCCCCAGCTGAGGAGGGTTTTTATGGGAGGAGATGGCTTGTGACATCCCACAAGCTGGCAATCCCATACACACATCTCTGTCAAGGTGCAGCCTGACAAAGTCCAGCTCCTGATCCTGTTTCCTGTCACAAAATGGAACTGACAGTGAGAGAAGGGCGAGAGGAGGTTTCTATTCTTTGGCTACTGGCAAGTGAAATGCAAAGGCTTATCTGGGATTTATCAGCCCCCGTGACTCTGGGCACGATCCAAAGGCACTGCTGCACTCACCCCCAGAAACAATTCAGCCTCTGCTGGCATGAAAATCGAAACCCATGAAAACAATGGGGATGGTTTTGGGTGTTCACAGCAGTACAGGAAAGGGAAATGAAATCCAAAAATTAAGCAGAGTTTCTATTGGAGTGCTCGCTACTTTCCCCGTCCATTTGACTTCAGAGCACAGACCTTCCTGCTTTGAACTCCAAGGCAGAAAACCACAGCAGGAATTCTTCCCTGCTAATGGCAGAAAGCCATTGCTGATGGTTGTCTGGGATTAGAGCTGGGGTCTTGCACATCTTTCTTAAAACTACCTACCTATGGTTTAGATTTACATCTAATAGTCTTCAGAAGCAACTTTTCTATGAGGGTCAAAAATCATGCATTAAAACACAACAAACTTATTACTTAAAATCAACTGTTTACTTCACCCTTAGTTCCCCAGCACAGTTTTAAAATAAGAAGGATTTATCCAGGTGAAAAATATCCCATCTCGTTACAGGGTCCCCAGCATAAGAAGACATGGAGTGAGTCCAGAGGAGGCCATGGAGATGATCAGAGGGCTGGAGCCTCTCTGCTATGGAGACAGGCTGAGAGAGATGGGGCTGTTCAGCCTGGAGAAGGGTCTGGGGAGACTTCAGAGCCCCTTCCAGAACTTAGGAGCTACAAGAGAGCTGGAGAGGGACTTTGGACAAGGGCATGCACACAACAAGGTGGCAGTGGCTTTAAACTGACAGAAGGCCAGTTTAGATTAGGGATTAGGAAGAGATTCTTCCCTGTGAGGGTGGTGAGGCACTGGCACAGGTTGTCCAGAGAAGCTTTGGCTTCCCCATCCCTGGAGTGTTCCAGGTCAGGCTGGACAGGGCTTGGGGCAACCTGGTCTAGGGAAGGTGTCTCTGCCCATGGCAGGCGGTGTGGAACTGGATGAGCTTGAAGCCTTTTCCAACCCAAGACATTCTGTGATTCTGTGTAATTCAAGAATTTGCACGACCTGCTCTACGTGTAGGATGCACTGAACTTGGTTGCGAGCCTGCAGACCATGTACATCCCTTCCACAGCACCCTGAAATCCCCAGCAGCAGCACGTTTCATTAGGCTGACTGCACCAAGCTATGCTCTCTCTGATCACTGAGCAATCATCAGCCAAGAAGAGATGGGAGATTCCAGGGAGATCCTGCGTATCACAATCTGTGAGACTGCTGGCTTCAACTGGGAGCTATCACCAGCTTAACACGGTAGCCAAAAGGAAGGAATACATTCCTTGAGTGGGATGAGCTTCTAAACCGCACATTTCTGAAAAGCAAGGAGGCTGTTGATGTGTTTGAGGTTGTGGGGGAGAGAGGGGAGAGTCCAGGCTGTACCTGCATTCCATTTGTGTGCACTCCTCACACCCCATCCCTGGAGGTGGCTTCTTCCTCTGCTCAACACAGCCCTGGAAGGAGCCACAGCCTGGCAGCAGATGAAACACTGCTCCCTGGAAACACACTTCTGCCAGCCTTGGGCTCAGCCTCTGCAGAAACAGCCCTGCTATCACTTCTTGTTCTCGCTATTGCTACGGTAGCACAGTTAAATTGATTCTCAGTGTTATTAGCTCAATACATCCACTGGTTTATATGACTGGGGGGGAGGGAAAGATAGGAATTATGGAGAAAGAAAAAAAATTCTTTTCATTGATCGGATTGCTAGCTTCCTGTGAAGATAAAATATGCACATTCTGTATTAGGCCTTTGTTGGGCACACATGGAGCACAAAGAACTAAAAAAGCACTAATTACTAGGAGCTAAGATTAGTCTCTCCTGGCCCGTGGTAAATACAAAGGTGAGTTTTAATAGCAGAGCAAGGAGATTAAGCAACGTGAATCCTGACAAGAGCCATAAGAAAAAGGCGAGTAAATTATCCCTTTTGATCTAAAAATAAAAAAACGAAGAATTCATTATGGCTTCCCATATGAAAAAGCCACAGCTTCTTTCTTCATAAAAATTCAGCCTAGGACAAAGAGGCGCTTATCACATCCATTCTGCAGTTACAAAAAACCACGCACTGATCTCCAAAACTATGAACTCCAAAAGTCCTATGAACTTGTGATCAGGAAAGACATTTGTTAAGCACCAGCACTGCTGCCTCTGGAGCCCGTGGTGTGCGTTTCCTTTCAGCGCCTCAGTTCCACGGACACCGAGCAGCTGCTGTGTCATCGAACAAAAACGCCACACAAGAGGAAAGCACGTGGCCCACCTCGGAATATTTCCCTTCTAAACACTCATTGTTTCAACTGAAAGAGCTCCAGCATACAGACTAAGAAAAACCAGCAATATGCAAGGGTCTCAGCAGAAGGGAGAAAGGCACGGTATGTGTCTAGGCAATAGTTCTGGTGTAAGGAATAGGCATATATAAATACATATATAAAATACTTTAGACCCTAAAGAACATCCTGCTTCTAAAAACTGCCGTGTATGACGAAGTTCAGCAGTTCTGGAGAATGTGAGCTGTGCTAACCTACAAGCAGATGGAAGCAGAGCTGGAAGGAGGCTCAGCAGGGTAGAAGAGAGAGAGAAGCAACGAGGCAGGCTGCAGAAGGAGAACACTCTCATTTTCCAGCAGCAGAAACATTTTTTAGCATCTTCACAGATGTTGGCCAATTTATACAGCTCATGAGAAATACAAGTTAGAAAATAATCTGGAGCGTTTGGAACAGCATTCAGCTCTCGTGTATGGTGCTCATTTCCCTTTGAGTCTGTTCAGTAAAGTTAATGAGGCACTAACGAAGCTGGTTTCCTTTGGCTTTTTGTTTAGTGTTGGAATCGCTGGAGTTGAATAAAATGTGAGCTTCCTTTAACTTATTTTTTGCTTGTTTTTATGTGGTAGATGCATTGACAGGTTTAAGAGAGAACAAGCTCCTACTGCAAATTTTTTGTTGGTGAAAGAACTAATCTTAGAGCTAGAATCACCAGCGAGATAATGGTTAAAATAAGCCAAATAATTCAATAAAATAAAATAAAATAGATTCAGGAGGTGTGAGAAGGACTGGGACAAGGAGACAAGGAGGCTGAAAAGGGCAAGCAAGCAGGAGAAAAGACCACCAGAGTGAATTAAACTGTGCAAGTCTCACTTCCCTAGATTAAAATGGATGACTTTGGAAGGGATTCAAGGTTATAATGAGGATAGCTAAAGGAGACACACCAAAAACCACACATAACTGATGACTACAACTCAAGGTGAGTACAGAAAAATGTCTTCTAATTCATGGTTATTAATAGGCTAAAATACTTTCTCCAAAAAAATTCGTCAATTAGAATGCTGGTTTTTGGAAATGGGTCATCATGAACAGGGAAGTATATTAAATATTGATCTCCAAGCTTTTAGCAGTGAAGATTTCTTTCATGTGGCTACAAGAAATGAAGAGGATTCAACACTTCTGGCATCCTTTCCACGGCTGTGCTACTGACTTACACCATAAGGCAACAGAAGTTAAATCTTTTCACTCCAGACCTCCCAAAGTTTTCTTGTCTAAGTCAAATCAACCTCCTTTAAAAAACCTGCTGGCTTTGCTTCATTTTTGTTCCCACCAACAGGATGTTGCTCCGAGACAGAAAAGCCAAATGCAGCTACTCAAGGCAGAGTAGGAAGCAAGGGAAGTTCTCAGCCTGAGCCTCACCAAGATGCCCATGCCCTTGCTAACATTTCAAGTGTACTCAAAGGGCAAAGAACACCTTCTTCAAAAATACCAAATAACCCAAAAAACCAGCCAGCTTAACACAGCCAGCAGGCCAAAAGACAAACTGGCACAGAAGGGAAGAAAACCTCTTTGGGATAAAGTTGTGTCTTTCTCATAAGAAATAGAATTAAAAATACAATTTAAAACACAATCAACACAAACTCCTCTTGTGTTTTTTTTCAAATATATACTAATAATACTGTCCTACATTTTCCCTTCTTAAATGTCATGTCCTTTGCATGCACTCACATTATTGATTTCCTGCAAACAACCTCCTGCCTACAGCACATTCCTGCTCTCACTTCTCTCCCCCACATGAAATCTTGGTAAAAACTCATCCCCTGGATGATTTTGAACCCCACAGACTTGAGACAAAACTGTCTTGGCACAGTTGTCCACCGTGCCTACCAGAGAAGAAGATGCCAATCAAGAACGAGCCAGGCTCACCCACTTCTTCAACTGCCTTGCAGGTATTTCCAGTCAGAACAAAATCATTGAGTTCAAAGCTCTGTGTAAGTGGTTTTCTTAGTTCACTGAGATCTTTTTGACATTCACAAGGTGTGAGTTGGTTCCATTTCTGCACCTCTTCCCAGTCGTAACTTTCCAAAGAACACGAAGAGCATTCATTTCCATACATTAAAAGCAGCATCCTCTGGACAGTATTCTGCCTCCATGAAATTGATTTATTAAAACTCACTACCAGCGATTTAGTAGAAGGAAGATGTATTTGTGGCACAAATAGGAGGAGGAAATAAGAGCAGAATAATTCTTCTGCCTCTTTATCACACCTTTCAAAAAAACCCCAGAGCATTCATCATGCAAAGAATGTGTCCCTCCCAGTAACAGCATATTCTTCATGCATATGCACACATATTCTAGACTATAGTTAATTATTTCCCCAGTAAAATTATGTCTATGCAAATTTAAATAATGTTCATAGCTTGGTGAAATGAAACACATGAACAAAGAACAACTGCAGCCCCAGACATCTGGACCAGATGCTAGTATTTTTCATTTGTTATGAGAAAAATGGGAAGTGCATTGCAGAAAAAGAGAGCAAATGACACCAATTGTAAACCTCTAAGCCTGAGTAGATGCAAGAAGTCCTGAACCACACAGCTGGGGGGCATCAGACCACTTGCTTATGATGTATTGAAGGTGCTGCCCACATTACAGTCCATAAAAACAAATTTAAACCCAACCCATAAGCTCCTCACTCCTGGAAGTCCCACTGGAAATGCAAACTTGGAAAAAGCAGAAGGGCAGCACTTTGTGAGAATCTCAAATGATGTTAAACATTTTTTCTTACAAGTCTCCTTCATACAGGTGCTCACAATTTCCCTGCAGTAAGCACTGATGATGGTTGCTTAAATACATGTTCTTCCAGCAACTGCAAGATGGGGATCTAAAGACAGAATTCTTCAAGTGATCTATGATTCACTTCTGCATCTCAATCTAAGCAATGAAAAGCTCCAGCCCTCATTTTTTCTCAACAAATGTGCAATTTGATGCCTAGATGAATATTCAGCTGATGAATTGAACAAAAGCATCTCAGAGAACACCAGCCTGCAAATGCTGCTCCGTTTTGGGAGGCAGAGAGCGGCAGATAATGACTTTCTCAGTCTGTCATCGCTGGGGAAGGCTGGAGACGACACAACACCCACGCCAGCAGCCAACCCAGGGCAAAAATGCTGCCCTACAGACCCCAAATGCCAGTGCATTCAACAGCACTGCGTCAGGCACACGGCAGTGCCAGCCACACACACGGATGGGGGATCAACACAGGGCTTCTGATGAACATGTGCTGTCTGAGTTAACATCCCAGCCACATGGCAAAAGCAAAATCCATTCTGATTTACCCCGACAGGGCAGGGAGCTCTAATGCCAGCTCACACGTGCTGATGGCAAAATAACCACTTTAAGCAGGAAATCCTGCATAACTGTGTCCAAACACAAATCCATGCCTACTTTTCAACTCCTCCTGGGCTGCACAAAAATGTTTCTTAAACAGAAGTCTGACTAGAGACACTGCATGATGTACAGTTCTACACAATATTTACACCCAAGAAGCACATGGAACACACAGTGCGGGGAAGGAAAAAGTAGAAAGTGATCTTTAATTAAAAGGCTTGAGACAAAATTATTCCAACTGCTGAAACAAGATTTAATTTTATTTCTGTCAGGCTGCACTGGATTAAGTAGCTTGGAAGTTAAAGCACAACAACTTGCTCAGGAAAGTTTGATTCTCTGAAGGTGTCAGTTCCAAAATTGGGAATAATTTTGTCCCATCAACTCTTCTCCATATTATGCCCTTGAGGAATCCCCCAGAACAACACACACCAAGGAGCAAAGCAGGATGACTTTGCTTCATGTTGAGAACCAGCAGCCTTTGGAATTCTAAGAGCATCTCATGTACCTTAGGAGACAACATAATTAATGGGGTTTTTTTGTCTTTCAGCTTGAGAAACCTTGAAAGTGCAGGTCCAGGCCATACAAAGGGCACATTCTCAATCATTAGGACTTCTAAAAGCACCACGGATTAGACACTCAGATAAAATAAAATCCAAAACTATTAAATGTGGAATGTCTAATAGATATGTGTGGATTTGCTTTAGGAATGTTAACAGATACGTGTGCATTTACAATGTACTGCATTTTTAAACTTCTCCCATTGGCCAAAATTAATAGTTTTAGGCTGGAAAAACAGGATTAGATTTTATAAGCTGGTCCAATGCATGGGCACTGGTATTATAAGGACCTGTACCACTGTTACATGGATCTTGTAACAGTTTTGGAATGATGTGGTAATTGTTAACAACATTCTTTAATTCTTTATTCACATTCTCCAGAGGGCCTAAAAACCTATTTTCAGAAGCATGAAGGCAGATTGATTTTTTTTTTTAAACTCACTACATCTAGATCTACCTTATTCATTCACCACAAATGAAGGAATCTTTGCTACATGATGATACGGACATTAAAAAAAAAAAAAAAAGGAAATAAATCAAGCTTGCTCTAAATCCTTGTAGTTATTTAGCTGCCTCACTCTCCATGAATTTCTTAAATGGTGTAACTGCCATTGACCTTCCCTGTCTTTTAAGGCTCTTAAACATGCAGGGAAGGTCAGAGCCAGTAAATTGCCAACACCCTTGACTGAAGCACATTGATCAAGGCCAGTTTAGTACTTGCTTAGTTTAGCAGATAAAGTGTGGCAGTCAGCATTTCTAAATAAATTATACGATTTCCAGATAGTGATGTACGATTTTCATAAACATGATGACTCAGCATCTGAAAGAGAGGAAAACAAAAGAAAATCTCAGGAGTTTTAAGAGAGGCCAAAGCATAACTTAGCCTGTCTTTTTATTAAATCAAGAATTCCCTGAAGACTTGGGTGAAAAGCACCTTGAAACAGCAGCAGTATGAACCAGAATGGTTTGGCACAGACCAAAGATGCAAGCTGCATAAAAGCACAAGAGACTGAAGTTTGCAGCGCTGCTGTGGAAACACAAATGCTCTGTGCAAGAATTTGATGTGATGCTGTATTTAGATAGCATCATTTAGAAACTATCAAAAGATGAAGAACTGAAAAAGACATTGGAAGACTCATTTTACTTACAAGTGGAAATTTGTTGGTTTTTTTTTTTAATAGATAAGCTTTAAGGTCAGGTGAATTATCAAAAAGGATTGTGGTTTCTAGTTTTATTAGCCATGTTTCTGCTGGTGTTTCTAGTAGATGTATCTCCTGTTGCCTGTCATTGTATGATAGCACACTCTGCTATTTGTTATGATAGCCTGACCCAAAGGGATATCTATCTGAAATTCAACCTTTTTTGGTTTTTTTAAATTTACATAAAAACAAAACTTGCTGTAACTTTTGAAAGCAGCTGTGTTAGCACTGACAGCCATTCCTGGCTGGGACCAATCTTCCCTATGCATTTTACCAGCTCCTGACTGGAATTTTAGCCTAAATTAAAGTCAAAGAGGAGAATCTTATGCCTCAACCTGTGCATTTTTTTTCTTCTCTAACAACTCACATATAGATTAATTCAACAGAAATTGTTTCTTGATTGCTCCTTAAAATCTTAATATCTCCTTATTTCTATGGCAACTACTGCCATTCACCCTGCAAATTCCTGTCCCTTTCTGCTTGTTTGACTTGACTATATAAAAGAAACTGCAACTTTTATTACTCAGGTAAAGGGACAGTAAGGCAGACAGAGAATTTAATTATTTACTGTGTTTCATATTGAATTGGGGACACTCAAACTGATCCTCCTATGCCTAATGACATATTTATTCCTACCCACCTGGAAACCATTTATGACAATTTCCAAAGCTCACTGCAAAGTATTACACAGATCTAACAGCTTTAGATAGGAAAACTGAAGTGGAGGTAGCTGGGTTACTTGGGTTACCAGACCCTCTCTGCTGGATGTAAAAAACAATTCCTTGTGTTTATTTATTTGACTTAAGCTGCTCCTACTCATTCATAGTTTCTGCATCACATCCTGCTCATAGTGTCCTCCACTTGCAGGAACAGTTAATCCACGACCAATAACAGAAGATAACTTTAGGACAAGAGTAAGAAAAAGTACATCTTGTCTAGAGCTAGATAAATTTCACACCAACATTTTGCAACACCACTAAGTCTGAAGCAAAGCGTCTGGTCATCACCTCATCTGCACTTCTCCAAAACAGAAGCTTCAAGAAATACCATCAGGATTTACCTGTGTGCCAGGCAGGAGTGCCAAATCCCGCTCTTGCAGTTAGGTGTGGCATTTCTGTGGTGCACAGGAAAGAAGGGAACACTGTCCTCTTTCTGAGGAAGCGATGAAGCCTCGATTGAGAAATGCACTTGGGCACGTGCTTGCTTTTAAGTGTATCTTCAAATACCAATTCAGTCAAGAGGAAGCTAAAGGTGAAGATGTGCTTCACCAAGCATGGGTAATATTTCCTTCCCAAAGGTCAAGTTTGGACCTTTTCATGCTTTTTAGCTCCACTGATACCGAATGTTTTTTCAAGCAATTGCGTCTAATGATTTCGTACGGTGAGGGGCTGGAATACAAACTTGGCATATCTGCTAACTTCTGCAAGGTGCTCTTGCTCTTGGAACTGCAAATATCAAATTTCAGATACAGTAAAAAAGAAAAAATAGTGTTACTAATTAAAAAATGTATCATTAAATCATTACATTTGAAGATTCACTGTCATTTGACGGGACATTCTCCAGCAGGTGATTAAAACCTAAGTGCTTTAACAGACACTCGTGGTGAAGATGTTTTTCTCAAACCAAGTCCCAGGAATGGGAATAAACCTAAGACTAAAAATCACACCCAGATATTTGCAAAGCTGTGAACTTTTGGCTGCAGTATCTGAAGGAGAGGATTGCTTTTATAAAAATCCATTTCATTCAATAATCTAGAGGCAAACCATCAATGTTGAAGTTTCTCAAAGCCTGGGTTTTCTTCAGACACAACTTTTGATCACTGCTTTTGGTCAGATATGGAACTTTCACACTGAAAGATGACATTTTTCAAGACAATCTGACCACGTATTAAGTAATTAAGTATTAATCTGACCAAGTGTTACGTAATCCGTAAGTGGATTTTGCCTACAAGTCATAATTAAGAATAAAAGAGATCAAATACCACAAGCAATAAAAAACTCAGTTTTAAACTATTCAGATTTCTTCAGCTTGTAGAGAGAAACACAGAGTTTTCCATTTGGGGAGGTCAAAGCTTGAATTATCATAACAAGTGCCACTGCTTTGTCTCCTGTCCTGAAGAACATAAGAGCTACTACAGCTTTCCATCCATCAAGTGACAGACTTCAGGAGAACCTCAACCCCTCAGAAAAAGTCATGATTTACCAAAAATCCAGAGAACAGTCTCACTCAGAGATGAGCAAAGCTCAGTAGCCAAGTCAGAACCTCACACTGAGCCCATCCCTTCATCCAGATGACTAAGCATCAAGGAGGAGCCAGCAGGGCAGACTGGTGGAGCTGCCAGCTCTCTCCTTATCAACACCCAGGACGTGGATGCTCCAGGATTCCAGATAAGCCTCAGGGAACATCAAGATAAGAAAACAGCTCTCTTCCTCCCTAGAAAACCTTCTGTCATCTTGACCACAGAAAGCAAAACGTTCTCCATGGACACGCGAATATAAAGCTTTAAGCGGTTAGCAAATTGAAAACGTAACAAACAGATCTGAATATTTACATTTGGATATATACACCCAGTGTATATGTATCTTGGAACGGATTTGTAAATGTTTCCACTGTGTACTGCTTGTAAAATCTCAGGGTTTGGAAAAGTGCCCTGGCTGCTACGTCACTGCCTCTGCTGCCAGGGTAAGAAAGGGGATAATAAAATAAGCATTACTGGGGGAGCACGATGTGAGAAGCAAGCCTGGTAGAAGGGAGGCTTCCCTCAGGTTTATGCTCTTCAAAATCAACCTCAAAAAGAAATGAGTGGGGAAGGGGAGAGGAAAGGAACAGCAGGTGGCTCGAAAAGTGATGTATTCAGACCGACGACAACTTTTCACAACAAAGACATCACAACTAGAAACACAGAGGCTGACAGCCCAACTTACATTCTATCGAACATCTGCTATGAAAGATGTTCTTCCAGCACAATTACGATGGATTTTTAGAAGTCAGTTTTTAATTAAACGACCATAAAACTCGAAAGTTCTAAAACTCGAATAAGGCTCATCCTGTGTTTTGATTTTTGCTACATTTATCCTCGTAAGTGTTTTCAAAAATGTATTGTATAAGTAGTTGTGCAGACGCCGGAGGCAGCACTGAAGGTTGCCTCTATTTCAGGGAGGATTATGGCTGGGAAGAGGCCATCAGCACCTCTTTAGCCTCCCCATAACCCCACTTGGCATTCTCTTTTCCCAGCATTAGAAACCACAGCTTCCAAGCTGGAACACTCCACAGTGTGCGGAGCTCTGCAAAGGGCTCTGCTTGCACTGGGTGGAAGTTGTTGCAGCCCCTGATTCTCACCTGGGCAGTGAGGTTAAAACAGGCTTTAGGAGTTCACTGGCAGTGGCTCACTCCTGAAAATAACAGAAAACTTCAGCTCCTGTCAGAAGGAGAGTAAATCTGCATTTTCCATTCATCACAAGTGTGTTAAAAATGTTTTTGTCCTAATTTCAGCTACATAAGCAAATCGTGACACAGTGTATTGAAGACCACATGTTTTTTTATGAAAAGGATCCTTAAATCAAATGGAGGACAGATAGAAAAGAGTCTTAAAGTTTCCCAGTTGTTCACAATAAATAACTATGTGCCTGTACAAGTTCATTTCATTATAAAAAAAATACTGGACAAGAATCAGTAGAGTTTCACAAGGAAGCAAACATCATCCAACACACGTACAAAGGCCTATCAGAAAATTTTCCTTTGCTTTTCTACACCCACTCACATGCAACTCACTTTGTTTTCTTTTTAAGCAAGGAGAAAACAGCTACAGAGATAGCAATTAATCTTTGCTTGAGACTAATCCCCCATCTGTAGATGACCTCTGTACACACTTGCAGTTAAAAACTAGCATGCCAATTCCGCTGGAGAAGCATTAAACACAGCAATTTTACAGAGATTTATACACCAAAATAAAACCAGAGGAAAACTATTGGGAAGAAGACCTCTATGCTTCACTGTGTCCGCAGTGCAAGAGGATCTACACCACCTACACAGAAATAGGATGCTAAAGCCTAGTTCATCCAATGATAATGTGCATTTGTGGAGCATTATGAAGTCAGAGAGCTGCTGACTCAAATATGGCAAAACAATAAAACCTCCCACCCTTGCAACACGGCAGTGTGCACATGGGTCAGTATTACCCTTCACTGTCCTGCAGAAGAGGAGTTTAAAAGATGACAAATGCAGCAACTTCACCTTTAATTCTTTACTCTGCCCTCACCAGGACCAGCACAACCATCACCCAGAGAACAGACCCTGTCTCCTCAGCCCCCTGCTCCTGCCCTGTGTCACTGCCCTCAGCACACCAGCACATGGAGAGGTGGCAAATGAAACAGCTCAGCTGAGAAAAGACCAAAACACAGAAATCCAGCCATTTCTCCTGCATTGCTGTTACCTTGTGTGAGTTCCTCAGCCCGTGTCAAGGCTCAGCTGCAGATACCCTCACGCTGGCACAGAGCAGGATATACAACAGGAATGTGGACAGGCAGCCAGGGAAGGTGGGACTGTTTCTCTTGGCAACACCACCAGCTTATGCCAGTTAAATGCAATTATTATTTAAGGCCATAATAATTGCAAGATGAAGTATCTTTTGAGATGTTTTTGTTTGGTTTCCTACTTTTATCTTAGCCAAAAGAAAAGTCATATTTTAGTAAAAAAATGTTCCACAGGAATCCCTCCTTTGAGTTACTTTGCAATCAGACATTATTCTTGCAGACATCACCATTGGTGTCCCATGGGACTTCCTTGGTAGGATACCTTGGGGATGAACAGCAAATCCTCCCAGCTGCTTTTTATGCTGCAGAAGTTACTCCCAACGCCAAGAGGGACCACTGATACCCTATGAAGAATAAAAGCCACATCTCAGAGCTCTTAACTGTAACTGGTCAAAAGGATTCTTCCAGCATCGGAGCAGTGGCAGATTCAATATCTGCCTTATCCTGGATAGGAGTGCCAAACAGATTAACAAGGTTCTTTATGTTCTCTGTGTCTCATGCACATGTTGTTCTGGGTGGACACAGACAGCTACATACCCTTAGCAGAAGCAGTTGCATTTTGGAAGTAAACAAATTTAAGTTTTTACGGGCAAAAAATTCTTACGGTTTTCCTCAGGAACAAAACTCATCACAGAGTCACTTTTAAAGCCATGTATCAGTTTGAAAGAGGATTTACTCAGCTTTCTGACACTAATATTTCCTATGCAGAAATGTTTGCAAGAGCCATTTCCCTGCAGCCACACAGACACTGTGACCTAAAGCTGTCATGATCTATCCAGCTGCCCACAGAAATGGGCACGTTTGCTGAACACAAACCTCATTCTGAGCAGAAAAGACATGTGTTTTGTTTCCTCACATTGATGGAGGCTTTTTGAGATGGCAGCAACAGGGGATATGACTTCGTCATCTAGTCTCAATCACAATCAGGAGTGACGTTAGTGACTTAAAAAAACCCAACAAATTCTAGTGGACATGAACAAGAACAGTATCCACCAAAGTTTTCCCCTTTCTAATTCCTTTTCTCACCAAGGTTTTCCCAGGACTCAAGTTCTCAGAGGTGATAAGTTATTTGTACAGAGGAACAAAGGTTTGTCACTAATAAAGAGGAGAATACTCATCTCTCGCAGTGACAGCATACCAGTGAGCCACAATCACAAAAAACAAGAAAGGAATTTAAGTTTGGCAGCCCTTAGATCTTCAGTGACCTAATCAAACTCTACCACCAGCATGAAATGCATGCCCCTGTTCCCACAGAAAGACAGTGAGGAGGCCACTAACCTGAAAAATATAGAAGCAGAAAAAAGTACAAAAAATCCAGGAAAAAATTATTAAATTCTTCAAGAAATTGTCTGCCTCCACAAATGCTACTACCTGCAGAGCAAACATATATTCCATGTTTTTGTGATCCCAGTGCTTCACCCAAATATTCTGTGACTAATGGGCATCTGGAAAATCATGTTCTATGTATCCACAACACACAGATATGGCACAGCATGTGGAAAGGTCTGATAACTCCAGCAACTCCGGTGTTTACCTTTTAGCTTGCTTTTAAAAACCATTTCAGTCTTCCATTAGATAATTACAGGTCTCATATTCTCACTTTCAAGGTTTATTTTCAAAACACTTCTGTCACTAAAGCAATTTTTAAGTTATCTGCTTGCCAAAAGCAATTTAGGGACTTGCACATGACAGCAGTGAAGCATAGGAAGTATTCCCTTCTTGCATACAAAACAGTGGTATTTAACTACTTTTTCCTCTCAATATTATAAAAATAAGCATGTAAATCAACCTGCTATTTTCGAACTAGTGAGAAAGTGCCTTACTATTATAATGACATTCACCTAATGTACACTCAAGGTAAATGAGAGATCCTGCACATTCAGTACAAGGTAACTTCAGGCTTCCCTATTCATGAAAACATGTGTGATGCTGACAAAAACAGATAAGGAGATGCAGAACTACTAAAAACAGTGTTTAAAATGAAAAAATGCATCAGAGACACAGGACAAATGCTGCAATTATATTCTTTTCCTCAAAGATGTTTAAGGAGCAACACTGAGATGCTTGGTTAGGTTTTTCCTCCTCTCATCCTTTATCATAGAAATACCAGAAGTTTTAAGTCTAAACACCCTCCTTTTTCCTAGAAACCTTCCCTGAAAAGCCTTGAGAGAATTAAGTTCAAACTGACCTGCATCCGTAATTATCCAACCTTTCAGAAAAAGGTTCTTCAGATGCTAATAATAAATAGGAAAAAATCCCTCCATTAAAACAGATATCCAAATAAAGACCCTATCAACTCTCAGATAACTTTTTTTTTTTAAATAGAAGATGAATGTTACCTTAGGATTCAGGTATTAGCAAACATAAGACTTGTTAAAACCCATCTTCAGATAAGGATAAGGCTGAACACTTTTTGTTAAAAGGACAGGGATATTCCACATCAAGAACCGGTTTTAAAAATAAACCCCAGGGTATTTTTAAAGCCATGTTTAGGTTGATCAGTTCTGTCTAATCCATGATAAATCAAATGCAGACCCGTTGGGGTTTGTGTGTGCACAGTATGTGTATATTTGGGGTCAGAATCATCAGGCTGACATCTGCTCCGTTAGGGAAACACAAAAATTGCCAGCTCATGGCTTTGATGCTGGACTCAGAGCCAGGGGGGTCGTATGAATGTCCAAGAGCCTGCCCCAAGATCAGCTTAGACAAGTTCAAAAACCATCAGCTAAAATCCCCAGTCTGCCTTAGCACAACAGCTTGACCTGGGGACCATTATACTTGAAAAACTGCAATTTTTTTCCCTTTTTTTGCATCGCTAATCTGGAAAGCAATTCTCCTACCAAGTTGAATACATATGCTGGCTGGCTGTGGAGTGGGATGAAGATCAAGCATTTAAGAAGAATGTCTGACAGACAACTGAGAAGTCATTCCCTGCTCCACCTGCAAGCCTGAAGGAAAGGTTATTTGCAGGAAGACAAGGCAGCATGAGCCAAGAGGCACTGGCAGCAGGGGAGGGATGGAAGCTGTTCCCAACCAGGCACGACCAGGAGAGGAGCAGAAAGCCTGAGCAGGGTCTCCTTGAGCTGGGGCTGGTCCCACCCCAGACAGGCTCTGCGTGCACAAGCCAAGGGCAGCTGAGCATCCTCTGAAAAGCAGGGAAGGTGGGAAAGCTGCTGTAACTTGGATCAGCTGGGATGCCCTGGCAGCCCCTCTGACAGCCCTGCTCGGGTGGAAATGGCAACAGTGCCAAGCCCTACCTAAAGCTGAGCACCAGAGGGATGGAGGGTGCCCACCTTGGCTCAGAGCTCAGAGGAGGACAGAAACCTTTGCTGAGTAAGGTGGTGAGGACTGACCACCACTGCTGTCCCCTCCCAAAACCCATGGTACCAACTGGGCCAGCAGCAGGGAGCTGGTCTGCAACCTGCACCTCCAGTTGAGAGGAAATGGTGAATCACATTTTCTGTATTTTTAGGTGATATTTGTTTCTTTTTGCTCAGTGATTTATTTAAAGCTGTTCTCCAGTCTAAACTTTTCCACATACTACAGTGAAAACAAAAACCCAATCTCTGTTCTTTTCATAATGGACATCAGACTTCTTTTTGCCATCTTGGTTTTAAAAATGCCATGAGGTTATTAGTTTTTGAGGCGATGCAAAACCAAACATGCTGCTCCGAAAAAGCCTGTAATTAAGCAGGCTGTAATCATTTTTCACTATCTGGCTCCTTTTCAAAGCGCACGTCATCCTTTTGTTCTTCCTGCAGTATATTCTCATGGCAGCAGCAACCACGCTGATCCCAGGCATTAATTACTGTTTGGGAGAATGGAAAGGAGGAGGGCAAAGGGAATGGAGAGAGCAAAGAAAACAACACCACACATTTCCCCAAAACACCTCACTGTGATATTCGAAAAAGCAGCTTACAAACACCTACCCACACACGGCTTGTTGGAGAATTTATCTGCTCCTTTTAAGGAGCTAACCTTGTAAAAGTGATCTTTAGTCCCTCAGTCTAAGGAAGATATTGACATAAAAATCTATTTTTAGTTAACCAAATAAAAAGGGGCAAAAGAAAAGACTGCTAAATAATACACACACATATATATATATTTACAGAAACTATTTGCCTGGGTTATTTTGAAAACGCCCCAGAGAGATCTGGTATTAATCTAAATTAAGATCTATTTCTACACGAGAGACAATAATTAAAATTAGCCTGAATATTAATGAGTTTCTAATGTAGCCTCTCCAGGTGCAAGTAACAATTCTTAGACATGAAAGGTATCTAATGCACACAACGAGGGGAGCTGCAGACTTCTACCATCAGCTACATGCTAGAGGTTTTCACATGAAGAAGCTGCAATCTGTAGTTGTCTTTTTTTTAAAATGTATTAATAGTGCAGTAATTATTAGTGCAGAACAGTAATTACTCAATCACTAAGTCCGTTTCGAAAGATCCCCACAGCAGCCAATGTTTCCTACTCCATTCCACCCTCAGAATTGCCATTTAACTTGTATTGAGCAATATTCTCTTTGAGGTGAAGGCTGGAATCAGGCCTGGGAAAAAAAGCTTATTTGAAGGACATAAAAATTTTATGTGTTTGGCACTCAGAAGAGTACGGAATGATCCGAGGCCCCACGGGGTGGGATTTGTGCTATCAGTGTTTGTGTTCCACATTCAGCTGATGCTCAGAGCCACATCTGCCTGAGCCAGCCCAAGTTCAAAGCTAAGAGCCTTGGCTTACAATCTCAGGTGCAATAATGTGCTAATAGAGCTTTATATGTGTTTTAAATTGGATCTGCCTCATGCTTAACCAGCTCAGAGCAGGTGCAAAACAAGCCAAAGGTTACCTCTGAAAAATCAATACATAACTAAGTTATTTGTACAGATGGTCGGGCAAAGAAGATTTGGTGACCTTTTTCAGTGGAGGAGAAATGAAATTTTAGTGACCATATTAAATGACCAAGTTTGAGCACAGCCTTTAGGCTTCTGAACTATACAAATGCATACATGCAGTTATTATATATGTATGTCTCCCTTCTATGATTATATAACTTGACTGTAATGAGAGAAACCATTGGCACAAGAAGAAACTGAGGAATCCAGAGCATCCAGGAGAAAAATCTGAAGGAAATATCATCCAAAATTCTTTCACATCTCCAGCTGCTTTTCAAGGGATGCTATAATCCAGAATCTGGATTGAAAAAGAAACACAGATGTTGCATAATGTCTATGTATAAATACCTCAGAATATGTTCTTGCATGTAGTATCCCAAATAGCAGCCCAAGTCCCAGATACTATATGCACACATGTTTAAAAGCACAGATGTGTGTGATCACAGACAGCCTTTAAATCAAGTTAAATAGAAGCTTTGTACTCTGTTCTGCCTGGCTTGTTCCTATCTCCACTTTCACCCATCCTGGTGTTAAGCAGAAGGATGTGGGAGCTCTTGGTAGCTCTTGAACTCTGATGCCTCCTGGACTTGCCAAGCTCCTTCATTTCATCTTGAGGAAATTTAATCACGTTTTTGGGTAACACCGGAGCAGCAAAGCTTTCAAGGCAGGTGACAGGGGCTCTGAATTTACATCACAAGTCAGCAGAAGGACTTTTTGCATTTCCTGATGGTTTTTTTATCTATATATCTCAGTGCTTTTCATCTGAAATTGATTCTATCACAACATCACCATAGCATACAGCAGCACTTGATTTACAAGTTGTATTCCTGTGACATGACATCCATCAAGGAAAAAAAAAAAAGACATATTTTCTAGGATCAACAGAACAGTTAATAAGAGCATAAATTATAAAACATTCATCTAAGCAAGCTAATCTATCATGCTAATCTTGAAGCATTAAGTGTAAAATACAACACTTAACAGGCCAAGAATGTCAAACATGCAAACTGATAATCGCATGAAGCAGTCTCGCTATGCCAGATCCAACTCTGCCAGTTTTCCATCAACCATAAAACACAGACAGAAACTTAAATAATTATGGCATGCAGAAAATATCGTATTATTTGTGTGTTGATAGATTATATATTAGCATAGGAATAGGTTTGAGGGATAAAAAATTCTGATGGAAAGAATTCAAATTCAAAACAATTGGTATCTGCTCCAGACTTCTAAATCATTTGCAGCTGGTAAACACTATAAGCAGCAGTACAAAAATACCATAAGGCCTGGTCCTGAAGCACTAAAACCTGCTATTGGGAGAGATGCATAACCAAGTTGATCCAACAATATGATTTTCATAAAACAAAGAAAAAGTCAACATTTGCCTTCACAAGGTACAAAATCCTAGAAAAGAGATGATGCAGCCCAATACTGCGAAAGAAATTGATTTTTTGTAAATGGGATTTGATTCCCAGTCTTCCTCTACAAAGGATACAACTTATCGACTCACTCATACTTCTCTTTTCCCTTGATTGGGATGGAATATTGTCTTCTCCCTTCAGGAAACTCTAGGCTAGAGGAGCCCTTCTCAGTCAGTCCCAGCAGTTTGCTCCCAGCAGTTTGCCAGCCATTTATTGTGTGATTCATACCCAGACTCTTATTAAATCTGGCTATGAATCAGCAGTTTAAGGAAAGACAGAAGGAACATCATTTTAATGATTATTTACTGAAAATTCAAGACTTTCTCATAGATACAATTGCATAAAAAAAGCCAAACAACCTCCAACAATTGCTGGAATATCTCTGCAGTCACTGCTGATGAGGAAAGGTTGCTATTCCCCTAAAAGTGGAATCATCACTTAGTCTTAGTCACCAACCCTGGGACAGACCCAAGGGGCCAGACAACTGCATGCAGGTTAAAGGCCAATCCAAACCCATTTGTGTGTCAAGATTTGATCCTGCGAATCAAAACTTCATCTGCATTTCTTGCAAAGCAAGTTATTAACATTGGAACAGCTTATCATGAACCTGGTAATTACTCCTCTTCTCCATGCCTCTGAAAGAAGCCTCCAAGGGCTTGATGTGATGAATTTTTTTCATGTAAGAAGGAATAATGAAAGAAGGGCAAGGCTGCTATAGTGGGGGAACTACATGGAAGAAAGCTTCATGTTTCAGTGATTGATTGGGTTTTTCCATTTTTTGAAGGGGGGAAATATAGAGGGGACTGGAAATTCATAAGATGCAAGGACTTATTTCTAACTGTATTTCTACCTAAAACAATATTGGAGATTTGGGAAACACCACTGGAGTGTCCAACTCTTCTGTGGGTTCTGTACCTTTGCATCCCATTTTCCTCGTCCTGGGTTTTTCGCATACATGGTACATGAGAATGCTGCCTCTTAACATTTTAGCCATATATTCTACCAAAACAAACACCCCCACCCCTGTGGTTTCTGTGGATAAGCAGCAACCACATGATCTAAATTCTTGTTCATGTGATTGCTTCCTTGGTATTGCAAGCTGAACTCCAAGAGATCTCCAGAAGGTTGAGGAATCTTTCTGGGAGCTACACACATTTAAAACACCATGGCTCTCCTCAGCCACTGTGAAGCAGTGAACAGACAGAACGTGTTGTTAACATTTTAGAATCACAGAATGGTTTGGAAGGGACCTTAAAGTTCATCTGGTTTGAACCTATCCTCAATCAAACTGAGTTCATCAGTGCAAGCCACAGGGACAGACATAAAACCTTCACCAACAGAGCTGCCCATCTATTTCAGATAAATTGAATCAAAGGAATGTGTGTAGATTAGAAGTGGCTGCTGAATCACAGCATGGGGAGGGTAATTGCTCCATTAGGAAAAGTCAAAATGGGGGTTTAATAAAAAGAGATCTACTATCAATCAATAGTTTGGAAGTTATTCAAATTGTTGGGGCAGATGAAATAAAAAAGCCTCTTGGTCTTCTGACTGAAACATTTTACTGCTTTGGGTACTTGCAAGTGTAACACAGAAAGGTATAAAAAAGAAAATGGAAGCTTTGTTTTCTAACTCGAGCCATTACAACAGCCAATTGAATGATATTCCCCTTAGGTTTATTTCATCACAATTTGATTTTTAAGAGGAAGAAACTAAGCATTGCTCATGGATAGAAACACTCCTATCACAACTGAATGTTTACTCTAAATGGACTATGCACATATAACAGGTCCTCGACAGACTTTGTTCTTCAACTGTTATACACCATTGCTAACCTTCATCAGTAACCACAAAATAATTTAATATTATAATCAAATTATTTTCAGACAGCAAAATTAAACTTCACCTCTAAGTCTTTAGAAGACCTTACATTTTGTGCACTGTGCAAAAAGAAAGCCAAAGGAAATCAAACCAGCTTTGCACATGATTTGAGGAGGACTTGAATTGAAAGGATCACGCTGCAAGTGTTGGTTTATAACTTTAGCTATCATCGATATTATTTATTTATTTTTATTTGGGCTTTTCCCCCCCCCTTAAATATACACAAGAATATACATACCTGCCTGATTAAACAGGAATATTTCCTACCACAACGGCTGCTGGAGGATGGACATGATTTTAGGGGTGCACCTGGCACTGCTGGGCTCAAGGCTGGACTTCCCAACCTGCGTGACTCTATGACTCATGAATCTACTTGTCCATAAGGAACGTTTACATATTTACATTTAAATTCATAAAGAAGTAGTGATGGATAGTCACAGCTATGCTAATTGAAGTTTAATTCCCTCCTTCTGTCATTTCTAGCTTTTAAAGCAGAGACAGCAGAAGATTCTTTATGAAATCCCTTTCAGGTTATCATAACACACATGATACACTGTGAGGTATTGGGAAGCTAAGAAATTCATACATTTTCACATCTGAAGAATAAGCAAGTGGAAAATGCAGTAATGAATCAAAACATGTAAGTGAATTATCTCAAAGGTCACTGTATTTATGGTGCTCATTATACATTAATGGAATATGCTTAATGAACATCCTTCCAATTATGACTGCATGATGTCCCACAGCAAAAGCAGCAATCACAAATGTGAATAGGATTAAGCCTCCCCTTAACTTCCCAAATTAAGCTTGTGTGTGAATACTGTACCATGAGCCAGATCAGGGCATTTAATACTGCACAAGTACACTTAATTCAACATTATGAAATGCTAAATGAGTTGATAGTATCTATGGGCCTTAACTCAGACCTATTAACTTATCCTTCCTGAAATCATTAGTAAAATGTGGCATTAATGTCTCAGTGCCTTTGCAAACAATAAATGACTCATAATGCTTGCTATCAATTATAACACGGAAGAATCCTCTGAATGTGTAATTTTCTTTAAACTTAACATCTGCAAAATTGATTTAGAAATCTATGTGGCCCATTTAGCAAGACAAAGAAATAAAACAGGGAAAAAAGAAGATTTTTTTTAATCCCTTCTTCCCTCACTCCACTGGGAAGTACAGAAAAGCCAGCTATAAGAATATTTCAGATTATGCAGGACTTCCTTACGGTCTTTAACAGGTATTTATCACGGGTAATATTTCTGTTCAAGTCATCCATGCATAGTTTAAGGGTGGTTCATGCTAAAGCTATGCAAGTGAAACAAGCACAAGGGTTTGCTTAATAGGAAAGGACCTAGAATTCAGAGGAAGTTTCAGTTTAACATGAATCCAAAAGAACTCCACAGGAAATCTTTCCCTCACTTGAGACTGGAGTTAAATAATTTAGCTAAGAAAAGACTCTTATTCATCAGGTCACTTGACTTAACTATTAAAATTTCACAGTGAAGAGAAATAAATTAATAAAATTCCCTTCATTTAAACAGAAAATAGCAGTTTCTTTAAAGAAAACTCACTATACTTGCTGTAACTTTTTAAAATTAGAGGTTATATAGTTAAAATATCTGGTCTAATCCCACAGAGATTTCTTCTCCAAGACAAAGTATTATATACTGAAACTCAAGAAACAAGTTCTCAATACATATGAAATTTGTTCATGATCACACTTCCTTCAATGAAAAAGTTAACCTCAGATAATTTTAAATATAGCCATACTCTTTATGACTAGGCTTGTTACCTCTTTCAAAGAATACTTAATAAAATAAAACACTTGGTTACAAATAAAATTAGAGGGACTTGTTTGAATGCTGCCCTAACAATTGCAAAAACTAAAACATTCACTGCCTGAACACAAATTCATTTTTCTTTTGTTCCCCAACGATGCTCAGCAACCAACTATAAATTAGGTTAAAAAAATTGCACATAAGCTTTGTCAGGGATGTCCATTTAGGAATCCAAACTACAGGAAACAGGCTGAACTCTGAGGCAGCTAAAAGGAAATTTAATTGCATGTACAAATCCTCTAATCCCAAGGACATGTAATTAGCTACTTCCAAGCCTGCACCTCGCTGCTGTCAAAGAAACGCTGCTGATTCAAACCACGGCTAAGGCAGCCTCTCAGCTGAAGGAAAAGAGAAGATAATTATGTGTCTGGAAAAACAACCTACTGTATGCAAGACATCACAATGGATGTGCAAAGCCCTGCGCATGGGGCTGATCCTCTCCCCCTCTCTCTGCCATGGCCCAGGGGCTGTGATGTCCAGGAGGCCATGAGGATGGTGAAGGCCTTGAGGGGAAGCTGTATGAGGAGAGCTGAGGGCACTGGGTCTGTTCAGCCTGGAGGAGGACTGAGGGACACCTCATGGTGGTCTGCAGCTTCCTGGTGAGGGGAAGAGCAGGGGCAGGCACTGATCTGTGCTCTGTGGTGACAGTGACAGGACCAAGGGAATGGCCTGAGGTTGAGCCAGGGGAGGCTTAGGGTGGATATCAGAGAAAGGTTCTTCCCCCAGAGGGTGGCTGGGCCTGGCAGAGCTCAGGGAGCATTTGGACAACACTCTCAGGCACAGGGTGGGATTCTCAGGGTGTCCTGTGCAGGGCCAGGGTTGGACTTGGTGATCCTTTTGGTCCCTTGCAACTCAGCATGTCCTGTGACTCTGTGGCTCTGACATGCACCCATCGTCCTGCTGAGCTCCCAGCAAGCCTCTCCCATCTCCACGTCTCATGCCTGCCATAGAGAACACATGATGTACCTCTGGCTGACTCGCTCTTTTCTTTTTAAACTTTTTAAAAAGAGTAGAATAATGCACACAACCATTATTTGGCTCAACCCACCAGGCCACGAAGGAAGCAGGCTGGGCAGAGGCCACATTCAATGGCAAACACCTTGTGGCACATGTGGCTATGCCAGTGCTGCTGTCATTTACTCACAACCCACATCCCAGAGTAATACAAAAAAGCATGACTGTCCTTGCCACTCATCTGAAGCTCTCCAGCTAAGCCGAGACAGCCCCAAAAGCTGAAAGACAGAGCGAGTTAAAAATCTGACAGAGAAGGTTCCTTCAGCCTTGAGCATCACTTACAGACAGACACTGCTTGGTCTCTGCGTAGCACAGCCTTTGAACAGTGACAGATCCATGTACAGAGTCAGGTAGCATTACCAGCTAATTACACAGCTCCTTACACTTTAATTAGAGATATGCAAATACACCAGACCTGACCGCTGCTACGTGAAAAGCAGAAAGTGCTGTTTGAAATACCAAGCGCTGCAGAAAACCTCCAGGTGGGATGTGCTGAAAACGTTTATCTGGTATCAATAAAATGATCAATAAACAACAAAAAAAAAGATGGAATGCTTCTTAAATGAATTATTCTTTTCTTCCCGTCCCTATATATTTTAAGTAGCACCCTTCTCCCACTTCTATTATCTGCCAAAGCACATAACTGGAAAACAAGCTGCACATTTTATGACCCCTAACCTGGCTCTATCCCAAAAGACAACCATACAAATCCAACACAAGACCTGCCTGGGATGTTATCAAGCAGCAAACACCCCGCAGTGCTTTCTCCTGTTCAGTGTGCTGCCTTTGCAGGCACAGTCCTGCCCTCCTCGCACACCCAGGGCTCCCATTAATGGTAAAAGCATTTGTTATTTGGTGGTGATTGATTAACTCTAATGGAAATACTTATACATATCGTGAGAAGAACACATAGCAAAGCTTTTAAAAAAAAGATAGAGCAAGGTCCTCTCAGGACATTGTGATGGGAAACAGACTAAGAGACCTAGTTTGGAAACAAATACACTGATGGCAACCAGGAACTTTTAACAAGTTGTTTGCCCAGACTCTCTAGTTGACATATTTCTTGCTAAAATGTACCTGGGATTAAACATTGCTAAACACTGCCAAATCAAATCAATTAGAAGTGTTGAAAATATAATATGTATTTTTGTATTACAGCACATTTGTATCAGTCCTCTATTGCTCCCTTTGGTCTGGTAAGAAACCATGGGAATCTCTACCCTGTAACTCATTAAATTCCTTTTCATGGATTTTGCTTGGAATTCACAAGGCAGGTGGAAATCACTCATGATAACCTGGCCCAAGTTACTACTCTATACCTACTTACTTCAAAATTAGCTTATTATACAGAAACAGAATTGTAGCTAATTTGATTTTCCACAGCTTGCTGCTAATAAACAAAGACAAAGAATCCTGTCAGTATTAATGTTGTATGTTAATAAGAATATCACACTCTGGTACAAAGGTAGCAAAGAGGATGCACAGACAGCTCTTACTTACAAGTCAGAAATCTGGTTTTGAACTACAAAACTTTGGGTCTTAGCAATGTTAAATAGTAAATCTACCATTTTTGGTACTGGCAGATATTTTTCTATCAAACACTGATATTATTTTCTTTAGTGTTTCCTGTAGTGCTAAGAAGAACACCTGATGAACCCTTTACAAAAGGATTTTCTATTTATCCATGACAATTTTTTAATAGAAAGAGACGAGTTGCAAAGCTCATCCACAGTGCTGCTCTTTCACCCCATAGCTGTGATACACGCAGATTTTCTAATAACTGAGAAAATTCAGTGCCAGAAAGACAAACTGGATCACTCAGTCACTCCACAGGCCTTCTTATTGACAGAAACATGTTACCTAATGGTCACTGGAAAATTCCAATTATCAAAGCTGCGTGATCTCTTCAGCAAATACGTTATCCATTAAAACCTAATTTTGGTTAAACAGTCCCTGGTAATGACTTTGAACTGGATATACTAAAAGAGCATAAATTTTAAAACATGTTTTTTTCACAGGCAAATCTAGAAAACAAAAAACGTGGCAGTGGTGGTTTTGGACTCCCCAGCAGCACTGCGGTTCAAACTCTCTGCTGGCCCCATCCCAAGGTGTTTTTGGAACAAATCCTTGCCCCAGCCTGATGAGTGTTGCAATCCCTGGCTCTTAGGGCATGCCAAGGTGGGTCCTCTCCTGCTGACAGGACTTCATTTGACTGCAGTCTGCTGCCTATGGCACTCACCTTGGGGGTGAGGCGGGAAGTTCCCACACCAGGTAGAACCCTGGATTTTTGTTTATTTTCCAAGGCTGTAGAAAAGAAGATGTTAAGGCAATCCTGTCCTGAATATTGCATTTGATTGCTGTTGGAGCACTCCAGCAGGTGTGGGTTCACACCTCGCCATTTGAGGATGGGGATCCAAAACAGCTTCTCTGGCATCATGAATAATCATCCAAACCCCTAGACTAGTGATTGGAAATTTCTTCCACCTCACCCTCTTCATGAAAAATGGCGATTGCACAATCATTTGTTCAGATTTCCGAACTGGAATTAAGGCAATTCATTTATTAAAGAGAAAGATAAATCTTGTTCGCTCTTTTCTTCATCCCCTGCCCTTCCCCACTCAACAAAACAGATTTAAAATACCCCATGGCACAAATTGTATCAGCTTTCTTCCAGCCAAGTGTCATTTGTTTTTCATCCTCTAGATAAGAGACACATGCTAGTGCAAAGCGGTGATAAATCTGGCAAGCCACCCTCCGTAAGTTACAAGCAATGCCATAGAGCTTTAGAGTGAGATTAATGCAGAAATAAAAAGATATATCCAGATTTCCCATCGTTTTGCTAATTAATTTGATCCTTACCACCCTTCAGCTTGGCTTGTTACACGGAGTGACCACTGTGAGTTGCAGGATGCACATGGGGAAGTAGATTTGTGAGTCTAATAGCTCCCTTTAGTAACACTTGCAGGTCAAATATTAGACACAGAGAATCCTTTGTGGTACAAAACACAAACTAGTCTACATGACAAAGCGCCCTGGTATCAGTAAAAAGATAAAAACACAAGCAAAGCTTTTAGCTGCCTGACAACAGAAATCCCACTGATATTTCAAGGTTAGTCAAACTGAACAAGGGGCAGATCTTCAGCTGCAGCTTACACAACAACATGACAAAATCAGCTTTGATTGCTCCCTGGGCTAGGATGTAGCTGCAATTCGGTGCTCTATGCAATGAGAAGCTCTGTAAGACCCAAAATTCGTGCTATAGATAGAAGCTCGTTCAGGGGCTAATTCTAGTTTGTCTAAAACTGATCTGTCCTGCTTAGAAGAAAGGACTTACTCCTCACACTCACTCTTAATTAATAGCAACTGCCAATTACAGCAGTGTTAATTTCACAAGTATTAATCCTTCAAAGCCATAATCCTCTTGCAATCAAAAATACCCAAGGACAATGTCAGGGCTTGGTTTTCTCATACATTAATACAACAACAACAAAAAAAAGGTACCAAATGCCAGTGAGCCCAAAGACAAAAAGTGATACCTCGACATTTCCACTGAAGAGTTATTCTCGGGTAACTACCTTTATTTCATTAAATCAAGTCAGATAATATATGCTATTATATCTAGAAGAATAGAAGATAAAATTAGTAAGTGAAACCCACTGTTAGTGCTTCAATTAAAAAAAGGTACGAAGTGGATATGAGAATGCTGTGATCCAAGATTAGGGTGAGTAGTAAGAGCATGGCACAACTCAAAGACATGAATATAGGGGAAGAAATGAAAAACAACAACAGAATTCTTCACACTGTGAGAACAGATCAGGCTGAACACTGAGAACAGGGGAACTGCACTAACATCACACCAGATCCTTTGGTTAATGATGCTACATTTCCAAAGTTAACATCAAGTTACAAATTTGGGTAGTAATATAACAGAAGTTGCAATTTAGATTTGGTTGGGGCGACTATCCTCACAGCATCATCACTACACCACCAATGTTCTGTTGAGTAACAAAATTCTCAGTGAAGTTAACATATGTTAGAATCTAATTTGTAATTTTTCTCAAGAGCAAATTAATCTGCAGCCAAATTATTTCAAATGACCTTCAAATACAACCACAGTCAAATTAACTTCTGTCAGATCCCCAACTCCATTCCCATCTCCTGTGATCTCCCTCGGACTCATGCCTTTTAGTTTGGAAACCCATTTTTCACAGTCAGCCTTTAATATCAAATACTCTGCATCTTACAGCTTCAAGAAAGTAACCAGGCAAGTTCTGAAAAGCATCAGCCTCAACCCCAAGACTAGTTTAAAACACAACAAAGGTTGGATTTCTAACTCAACAATTTTAGGACTTGTAATACATATAAGTCTTTTTTCTCTTTAAGACAATCCTTTTCAACAATAGAACACCCAAAAATTTTTTTTCTGTCTTAAGGAAGCTTATCAGTGAGCATTTCCTTGGGTCAACTTCTGTGTTTAAGGAAATCAAAAGTATTTTCAATATGTTAAATTTAATTTTTTTAAATACAATGTGTACAACAAATGACCCAGTAATAGAAAGTAAAAAATGTCTTTACTCCAATTTAATGCTAAGAAGTCCTACAGCTAATGCATGTCAATGTTGTGCACGTCAATGTTAACTTAAGCCCTAACAAAGTGAGGGTGTTTAAGAGATTAAAAAGTGCTTACCTATTTTTCTTCCCTTTACAAAGTAGCTTGACATGTGATACACATTCTTTTAAATCAGTACCTGCTCTGCTACTACTTAATGTATTGAGTTTATATAAAATCTGGGGAAAATGATGGCATTTTCTGGAAAAAGCTTTCAAGATTCAGACAAGTGCTCATTCCAGCAGTGTTCAGAGACACCTATGCAATTCCCTCCTCCACATCCCTATTAAATTTCGAGCGATTATGAATTCAGTAAACCTCAGTAAGAAAAAAGAACAAAAGCTCCCTGGGAATCTTGACAAAAATCTCCCCAAAAAGGTACGAAGCGGAACAATTACTTTTCTAATGGATGGAACAGCATGCAAAAACCTTCAAAATCATGGAAAATATTAAGTTATAATAGACCATAGCCAAGAGCACATAAAGAAGCACATATTGGCTTGGCTGCTGATAACACCAAGGTCGTGGGCTTGATCCCCATATGGATCATCCACTGAAGAGCTGGACTTGCTGACCCTTGTGGGTCACTTCCAACTTAGAATATCCTGTGATTCTAGGATCACACGTTTGCCTGAACAACAGGAATCCTGGTTTCCATACTCCTGCTGTGCAGCCTGAAGATTTTTCAGTCCCCACTTGTTTACAGTGATTGTTTTTTAGGACCAAATACCAGAATCTTCAAATACCATAATCCCACGTCCACACTACAGCTGCCATTCTTGCCCTGCAACCTTCTCCACCAGGTACTCAGATAAGAGGCACTGTCACTCTAAAACAACTTGGGGGAAAAAAAATATATTTAAAAATCATCAAAGAGCATACAGGTGACTGCAAAGCCAGGCAAACTGGGAAAAACAGTGACTCTGCTTTTTGACTCCTTGAATACACTTGACACCCATAAATTTCTTTTTTTTTGTCTGGGGATGAGGTTTTGCTTTTCTTTTCCTCTTTTTCCCCACCCTCCTCTTCCTTCCTCAAGGCACAATCCTGCTGACAAGGGAGCTGGAAGCAGAGAACAGAGAAGGGTTTCTGCAGGGCTGCCTCTCACCTCCCACGCAGCCCTTACCTACTGTCCCCCAGCGCGCCTTCCAGCTCCCAGCAGCGCTCCGGCAGCAGCGCCAGGAGAGCTATTTACCCAAGGAAAGAGCTGTGATAAGGGGACAAAAATAGCCCGAGATGATGGAAAGCATTTTGCTGATGGATCTGTTGAAAAGAGAGGAAACGAAGCTGTTAGGAAGACGGAGCGAGGCACACGCGCGGAGGGGCAGCGCTGCGCTGGGAGGTCCGGCGCGTTCCTTCCCCGGCCGCGGCCACACCGACGGCTGGGCTGGCTCCAAGGCAGGAGAGCTGCCCTCCACACAAGGCCTGTCGCACAGATATTGCCGTACATAGCTCTTCTCCATTCACTCTGCTCCCAGAGCCAGGGGGGCAAAATAAACTGCACCTGCAGCTGCATCCGGGATGCACGGTAATACCCCTGGGTGTGCTCTGGGTTCTGGTGCAGCCCAAGAGCTTCACTAGGGAACCCTGTGCATTTCAAATAAAAGATATTTGTGGATCTCATAGCTTATGGGGAAGGACATTGGTAACATTTTTAACTGCTTTCGTTGGCATTCAGGCCCTCTGTGCAGGAGAAGGGACAAAACCAAAACAAAACCACCCAAGCCCCCACAGTACAGAAAGAGAGAAACAGGTGTTTACCTCATCTGAAATTAAATCCCTTATTTTGCCAACTGAAAAGTACTTGTGTCCATATCAGGCAACCAAAACAGATGATTTTTGCCTCTTTTTTTGTTTCAATATTCACTTTTTAAAGGTCCAGTACCTTCCATGAGCAACAGCAAGATGCATTTTTTGCTGCAGAACAGAAAGAGCAGAGTGCCTTCACATTCCAAGGGAAAACAGCATAAAATACAGCAACCACTGACTATGAAAAGAGAGCAGGTTTAGATTGGATACTGGGAAGAAATTCTTCCCTGTGAGGGTGGTCAGGCCCTGGCACAGGTTGCCCAGAGAAGCTGTGGAAGTGTCCAAGGCCAGGTTGGACAGGGCTTGGAGCAGCCTGGTCAGGTGGAGATGGACAAGATGATCTTTGGAGTGCCTTCCAACCCAAACCACTCCGTGATTCTGTGATAGAGATTGCTGCTCCATAAATAATACCTTTTGTTATTTGGGAAAACTATTCCTATTAGAGGGAAAGCCTTAAGCGGATACTAACTCAAGCCAGAGTCAGTGATACTTTGGCACTTACTCATTCCAAACACTTCAGTGCTATTTTTTCATCCATACCTGAGCTGCAGGAGCTGGTCCAGCCGCTCAGGTCAGTGCACACTGCACCAATTTATGAAGGTTTGCAGATCTGTAGGAGCTGGGTCCATCAGTGGTGTGAAGTGCAGAAAGGCAGTCATTGGGAAATGGAGGGCTGGATACTTGACAAATAAAGAGAAGCCACGTTTAGACAGTGCATGTGGTAGGTAAGGGGATATGCTGCTACCATTTCTCCTTTAAAGTGAGAAGAAAATACTGGAACATAAGCTAGACTAAATTACTTACATCACAGTTACAAATACGACAGAAAGACCATTCTGTTGTGCTGCTGTTGTCTTCCTTTCATCCCAAAACCAAACCGTACAACAGATAGTTTTAGAATAGATTTTTTCAGCACACGTGTCTGCACGAACGGCAAACATGTCTGCAATATTTATTTGCAGTCATTTGAAAGAGTAAAAATTATTTTGGGAAACATTGTGTCTCTTCTGCTACACAGAGACCATGCAAAAGTGTAGACGTTAGATGAATATTGTCTTCAGGAATTTATGATTAGTAGCTGTATTTTAAACAGCTACTACACATGCTATTATAATTTCAAAGTGATTTCCCTGTAATTTTTGCAAGATGTGGCAGAATTTTAATTACAACTTCTAAGGGATTGATTTGTCCATCATAACACGTAGGTAATTCATCTCCCTCCCATTTCAGAAAAATGAGCTCTGAGGCATTCAAATGTGGGAGCTACACATCCTACAGAGGGTAGATAGCTCTGCGATACAATCTCCCCTTAAAAGGCAGGAAATGAAAGGACATTTCACATGTGGTTGAATATATATATAAATATATATTTTTAATACGTATATACATACACACACACACTGTTTACCACCATTAAAACACTTCATCTATTGTCTGGCATGATGCATTGTATGGAGAGACTGTCCAGATGAAAAAGAGTTGCTTTCCTAAGCAGAAGTTTATATTGTATAAACATTTCCATATAAAGAACATACATGGAATTTCCAATGTCTTATTCTAAATGAAGACTGCCCTCAGCCATTGCCTTAACAATGCCCCTAATAATTCAGCTGGGCTCAGCTAAAAGCAAAGAAGTCTGTGTTCTGACTGTACATCAAATGTGCTGGGAAATCCAAGTCCAACATGAAGAGAGGGAAAATCCAAGATTCCGGACTACGGAGCACTGTGTTTGTTACCTGTGAGCTGCTGCTCCCAGCTCTGACACCTGCCAAGATCTCCCACAGGTGATTGCTCACACACATATGAATATGAAACTCAGGCCAGGAGCACTGGATCCCCAACAAAGAACTAAGACTTTTAGAAAAAGTCTTCAACATGTGCAGTTAGGATTCTAGTCACTTCCAGAAGCAGTGTGTTACCTTGTCAGATAATTATGAGTATTTGAAAAATATTACAAGTACACCCTCAAATCTGTGCTTTCAGTAAAGCCCTTTAAATATAATAAAGCAAAAATCACAAAGACCATTTCAGATGCTTCTATGCATTTCTTTAAGTGCAAGAGAAACCAGGTTGCCACTTCATCAGCATCAAAGTCCAAATTAGATCAAGGAGTGTGGAGGTAATAACGGCAGCAACAGATTCCCTTCCTACTCCTTTCATGGTTAAGTGCAGTTTGTTCCTTTTTTATTTTCTAAGTATGGTTAGGCGCCTCGAGCATGCCTGTTAGGATGGAAAAAGCGTGCAAATCCCAGACCTAGGACCCTGCCAAAAGTCTCTTTAGACAGGCAAGGCAGCCAGAAGTATGCTGAGAGCTTGCCAGGGCCATATTGGGTGGCTAAAATTAAATAAACAGTTAATAAAAAGATTTTTGAATCAACCTAAATAAATACAAACTTATAGCTTAACTGCCTTATCTGCTTTATAAAAGAGGATCCAAGACAGCAAGCAAGCCTTTGAAATGCTTTGACACCCACGAGTTCTCTGCACAGCAAATTTAAACAGAGGAGTACTCGCTATTATCTCTTTCATAAGACAAGGCTCACATTTGGAATAAAAAAAAATAACCATTGACTGCTCTGACAGGGATTTCTCTTCCTTTAAAACACAAACTCGTTCTGCCCCCTGTTGTCAGCAAATTACACCTCAGTCCTTGCAGCAATCAGCAGGACCCCAGGGCCAGAAATACCCAGAATTAGCTAAAACAAAAGGCAGCATGCCCCAAAAGTATTTTAGGAATATATTTCTGCATAGTGAAAAATGTTCCTAAATCATTATTTGCGTGCTTGAGGCAGTTTGTTTTCTCTGCTTGGTATTTTATTATTTTTGGAAAAATACTACCATGAACATCAAGTGTACACAACCGGCTGGTGGTTTTTGGATATTAAAAAATATTAGCTGCTCTAGGAAGGTAAAAAAGTTTGAGGAGATAAAAGATGAGTTTTATCAAGGTTCAGAAGCCTTTTCCTTGACCTTCGAGTCCTTATACTGAATAGGGCAAAGATCAGTGCTCTGAGTTCAGCCATTTACCTTCTTAGCTGCAGATGTGAGTTTACATCCCAATTTGGATAAGAAAAATGAGTGCAACAATTAATTTGTCACTGTTGTTCTTCCATACCAATCATTTGCAAAATCAGTTCAAATGATTGTGTGCCAATACAAATTCACCATGACCAAACATCTGCACCCATCAGGATAACTCAAGAAGTTCCCCAGATTTCTCTTGCCTGAAGAGCTTCTGAGCTACTCAGACCTTCCCTGGTACCTGGGGAAGATGGGGATAAGCAAGGAGGAAAGAACTTTTGGGTGATGGAACATGATCCAACAGAAAAAGAATAACCAAAATCTTAGATCACAGCATTCCTAATGAACACGTTGCTATTCCTTCAAAAATAAAGGGGCTGATAAAACAAACTCACCGGCGACAGAAATACGCAGTTCCTACCTCCAAGTACAGCTAACAATAATATTTGCACTCCTGTGTCCTTCTTGGAATAAAACTGTTTAAATAGGCAGAGGGAATAGCTTAGTGGGCTAATCTCAAGTGAAATACTCCTTAAATGCACAGGTTTAAAAAATGCCAGTGGGGTCACTCAATTTTCTCCTTTCCAGGACAGAACAGATGAACACCACACAGCTCAGGGATAGCTGTGCCTTCCAGGTGGTGCAAATGGAAAGAAAGACTTTTTATAGCCCACCAGTGCAATTAGGAATCAGCTACATCTATCCTAAAAATCAACGTTTGTCTGTTGCCCTGGAATATATTTTCTAGTTGTGGTCCTTTTTTCCCCCTCCACTACAATTCCTTCACTTGAGAAGAAGTTGCAAGTTATTTACTTTCAGTACTCAGCCTTCATTTTTCCACAAACACTTCCAAATTTTGCTGATATTTTATTATAAAGCTACTTGAATTGCTCACTTGAAATCCAGAGCAGGACTAATATCTCCATTTACAAGCATCCTCACCAGCTGCCCTTTGCCCAGTGAATTTTGATCAGCCTGATTTTGTTCGTGAAATTGTACTGAGAAAAAAAAAACAAACCAGAAATAATACAGTCCTAGAAAATAAAACTAAATTAAATCACATTGGAAAAGTTACCAATATTTACTTTCCATTCATTGACAAATATCTGCTTTTAAACAGTAGAAATCTAAAGTATCATCAAGAAATATACTGTGGCTTTGCCTGTTGTATTTAAGCGTCCATAAATATCAAAGCTGTTGCTCCAATAGCAGTTTTGGTGTTTATTTGCCCATCCCAAAACAAACCCTGGCAGGAGAGAGAGGCCTTTGGCACCCTCTAGCTCCCTGACCAGAAAGCAGGGTAGAGATGGATATATACATTAATGTTTGAGTCCACTGCTTGAATAAGAACTAAGGATTTTTTCTCCTTGATGCATTTTTACCTGATACACTCTTTTGAAGTGCACATTTAGAAAATACCCACAGCACTACAGGCAGGAGTTTTCCTATAATCCTGCCCTCTCACATGGCTCACTTGTCTGTTTTAAAATATGTCCAGCAAACTCAGCCTAATACATCAGTCTTTTCTATATAAACCTAATTTTTTGGAAGCTGCAGCAGAGGATGAGAAGGGTTTATGAGGGAGGATGATTTAGCAGGTATCCCTGATTCCATGCAATCCTTACCTCTAAATGCAAAAACTCTGAATTACCCTAAAATCTGCATTATGAATCTGTCCAAAAAAAGCATTGCACAAGTCTTCAGCTGACCTTTCTTTGCTCTGACACTTGGACCACAAACTTGAGTGACACGATTGAGCAGGAAATAAGAAAGGGGACCTCGGATTTTGTTGCTGTAAACCGATTAGCTGGCCACATTTGTAGAGGAAAAATTAGGTTTTAAAACTGTGTGGCTGTATGGCTTCTCATGTTTTGTGTTACATACACTGGCATGAAGACCACCGCCTTTAACCTGGTGTAACACAACACTGCTAAAACACACAAATCGGGACTTTAACGAGAAATCTGTGTTTCTGCAGCAGCTACAGCCAAAAAAAGTGACTTTTTAACACCTGAGCAGCAGTTTTACAACACAACTAAGGCGATTGAGCAGTTTCCAGAGGCAGGACTGGCACAGCAGCTGCTCCCACAGCAGCATTTCACAGTTGCTTTTATGCTATTTTAAGGCTCATAACTGGCTTGGACAACAAAACCATCACTACAGGGAGTGAGAAGAGCTCCTGTTTCCTTCCAGGGAAGCAATGAGGACAGCTCCATTCCCTCCTGCCTCCCTCCAAAAGGGAAACCATAAAGCTGTAATGGATGCATACCAACTCCCATGCCATGGGTTCATCAGCCCATCACACAGTCCTAGAATGGTTTGGATGGAAAGGATCTTAAATATCATCCAGTTCCAACTCCCATGCCATGGGCAGGGACACCTTCCACCATCCCAGGCTGCTCCAAGTCCCATCCAACGTGACTTTGAACACTTCCAGGGATCCAGGGGCAGCCACAGCTTCTCTGGGCGCCCTGTGCCTCACCACCCCCAGGAAAGAATTTCCTTCTAATAACTAACATCACCTGCCCTCTAGGGAGAAAGCTTCTCTCCAATTCACTGCAGGAAAGCAAAGGACTCATTACAGCTTCCAGGACAGGGAACACACAGCAACTGTCATTCAAAATATAGGAAAAGTTTGTGAGAAAGAAATAAACTAAAATAAAAACTGACCCTAATGCTGGTTCAAAACTACCTGCTATTACATTTTATTCTTCAGGGTACTATAAGTGCAGGACAAATTATAACCATTTCAAGGGCCAAAAATTCTGGTGTTTCCTGTTGAAAGGATTGTTTTTGACTGGAAGCATTTTAACCCAATATATTTATTCATCTAATTGTTCAAAACATTTCCTCAATATTTCACCTGTATTTTGTTAACCTTATTTAAATTTTCAAGCATTAGCCTGCCCAGTGGGCCGTTCAACTTCATTTCTGAGCCACTTCAATTAGGAAAACTGAGTTCAGGGTGTATTTTTGTTCCGGTAGCTGCTAAGGCAGATGGAGAGTCAAACCCAGCTCGCTGTGTGCTGCAGAGAAGCCTTTCAGCACACTGCAATTTCCCAACTGCAATTTTCTGAAGTATTTATCAAATTAACTCAACAGAACAGCTTTATATGGGATTCCCAACAGATACACACAGCCAGGACTTCTCCACTCCCTTTCCCCTGCGATGCTATTTGCTCATCATTAACTCCTGTCCTGGGAATAAGGCAGAAGGCAGAGGAGGAAATGATGCAGGAACATTTGTGCTGCTCCTAGCAAACACTGCCTCAGCCCTGCAGGGACAAGGCTTCATCCCAAAGAGGTACCACCAGCCCACATCTGCACCACTGCAAGGATTGAGGCATCAAACCCTACAGACAGGGGGGCAGAGGTACAAAAACACAGCAGTTCAGAGAAATTCTCATGATGTTATAGAGAGACACTGGCTTAATGAGTTGGTTAAAAGATTCTCTTTGAAGGTCAATGAGAAAACTAAATACAAACAGTATCTTCCAGAGAGCAGGGGAAAAAACTAACGTTCATTCAGGAAAGCCCTGAATACTTCCCACCTTCTAGGTAAAAGCAAGTTTTAAGAGGTAACACCATAAATCAGCTGGCTAGCTACAGGTGTCAGTTTTCTACTGCTTGCTTGGCTGTTTTTCCTCCAAAAACCACCCAAAAACAAACACCCAAAACCAAAACATACCCAAAAAAACCATACCCAAAAAAAAAGCACCCAAAACCAAAACCACCCAAAAACAAACACCCAAAACCAACACACACCCAAAACCAAACCCAAAGCTCAACAGGGATCCTTAAATATCAAACTAGGCTGGATTTAGCTGCCAAGATCTGGTTTTTGGGTTTGAATTTCAAAGGTGATTTCTGGTTACAAGTCAAGTGATTCAGCCACCTCTGGAAAAGGATCACCTTCAAGAGATGAGGGCACCATCCACCACAGGTTTTCCTGAAGCAAAAACCTCCTTTCCACAAAGAATAGCTGTTCTTCAGGCCTTTGGCTACTCTTAACCTCTTTTGAGTTTTCAATGGCCTCTGCTGCCCCCAGCAACGAGTTTAACCCATTTTTTCACATGAAAAACCACAAGCCTGCTCACACAAAGGACTTACCAGACAGGCAACAACTCAGGATGGGACAATCATAGAACCAGAAGATGGTTTGGGTTGGGAAAGTCTTCTAGGGGTCATCTAGTCCAAACCCCAACAGCAGGGACATTTTCATTATGCAACACCATTCCATCCAAAACCACACTGCAAACTCACCTCTGATTGCTGTTCCAAGCCACCATCCACACATCCTATTAAAACTCAAATATTCAGGCTTAATCTGCAATTTTGGAAGTCATCTTTGTGGCACCAACAGTGCTCTCTTCTGCCTGCTCATTTTCAGTGAGTTAGTTTAACATATTTTTAAAAAGTCAGAATACCGAAACATAGAATAACTCGGCTAATTTGGGACAGACTAGCAATAGTGGATTATAGCAAAATACACATTATATTAGTATTAATGTGAAGTCTCTGTAAATTACCAGCGTCTCAGTTCTTGCAGAACCCAGCAGAGGGCAGGATCTGCCTGTCTGAACAGCGACCAAATCCTATCGAGGACCCTCTGCTGTCATTCCCATGGAAAATGCCCTCACCTAATAGATCCACCTCACCTGGGAAAAGAATTACAGTTTAAAATTTCCCTTTACAGCTCAATATCCACCTGGAGTTACATCCCAACCGGTTTGCAAGACAAACTGCTTAACTCAGACCCAATTCAGCAGGCTGTTGAGTCAAAACCAAGCAAAAGCCCCAACTGCAGTTACCTGATTCAGCTCTTATTTACAGGCAAATTACACATCCAAATGTTAATTATAAATACATTCACCACATATCCCTTCCACTAAGAATGTTGAGGGCAGGATGGAGGATATACACAACCTCCCTGCCCTCCAACCTTTAGCAAGAAAGGAACATTTTTACCATGTACCATCACAGTTAAAGCACTTTTATTAAGTAAATTATATATTTTATATGGAAAGCCAATTTCCAGTTAGATATTCATAGGCTATGCGTGGTTGAGGGCAAAGAGAACCAATACTTAGAGTATACACCTCTTCTCAGAGTCACTTCTAAGGGTCTAAGGAGGTATTTACAATATTTTAGCAATGTTTTATATCCTGTGATTTCTACTGCAACACAAGGAAAGCAACTACACCATCCAGCTTGTTCAAGTTACCTGTCTTGTACGTTCCATCTGACACACAAAGAGCTCACCAGGCTTTGCCTTTATCAACCCATTTACACACTGAACATCCCAAGAACAATGCTATTGAGAAAAAGCATCCTGTAGAAAATGCAAAGATGTTTCACAAATCCACTGGATGAAAACTGCCACTCTAGATTGCCCGGGTTAATATTTCTTTTGTCATTTCAAATGGATTCATACTTTGAGAAAATAAAAAGTTTTGTTAAAATGCTTAAGTAAGCATAAAAACACAAATTCCACTAAGAAATAACCTCAATTTGAGACAAATTAAAACAAAAAGTGTAAGGTATCTGCAAATAGCTGCAGCACTACTGAAACACAGCCACAGCCAGGGCTGGGGGAGAAGGTGATAGCTCATGCTTCAGCAGACAAGTCAGAACTGTTTGAGTTCTGCTTCCAGAGGCCTTGGGAAGCTTGCCAAGATAGTCACCAGAATTATGTCGAGCAAACAAAACTCTGAGTTTCAATACTGAGAATAAAACCCTCTTGAGGTGGGAGAGCCTCTGGGGTAGGCTGCCTTGGAAGAAGAGCTGAGTCAACCTTCCTGGGCACATTTCCTCCCGGATCAGTGTATTTTGAAAAAAGCAACAGCTCTAACCTGTGATGATGCCTTTTAGCTGGGACATACTGCTGACTTCTTGATTCCCCATCCCATTCAATCGCCAAAACGACAGAGATTCAGTGTGAGCACCTACAAGAGTGATAAGGGAGGAGAAAAAAGCCTCCCTCTCCCCTATCTTAGAGATTACACAGTAAGCTATGATACTTTTAAACCAAAACCAGCCTTCATACACCTTATCAAGTGTTAACAGCTATCAAGACAGTCTATAAATTCATAAGAACCCTGCAGCATTAAATAATTCAGTCAGCACTGTCACCGTTTGCCTATGAAAAAAGAAAAAAAATATATATGCAGTGAATGCTGCTGTTGGTTGCAGCTGTGTCTCATATCCACGAGAGATTTCTCAGGGGTTTTATGGCAAATGAGCAAGCTGAGGATTCTGCCAAAGGTTGTATTTATCACTTTTGGGTGGGTGGAGAGAGAGAGACCTGCCTCGAGATTACCTCATCGTTCCTCATGGATCACAGGGAGCACTGTGTGTCCATAAAAGACATCAGCACTGTGCAGCATCTAAACCAGCAGGCAAGAATTAAACGTTAGGGGTGCTTCCCCCACTGCACTTCTGCTATTTTTTGAAAGGGGAGATGCCAGACAACATTTTATCAACTGCCAGAGGTTTGAGTAAGAATAAAAAGATGAAGAATGCTTAACTATCAACAGCTATAAAGTACAAATTCTCACTGCCACAAGCTCTTCTCACATATTCTGTTTCCTTTCTGGCGTTGCTGTTGGAAAGTACCTTTTGTCCTGCCCACAGGCAAAAAGGAAAAAATCACCACGGGGAAACCTGGTGGTCACTGATGTGTGCATCCCTGCCATCTGCACCCCTTCAGCTGCTCAGGGCTCCCCCAAACTCCCCCTGCCCACGCTCCCCTCCCAGCACCTCCACCCCGCTCCCCTTCAGCAGCATCATTAATAATTTACCAGCTGCAAGAGACAAAGAAAACACTCCGGTGACACCACGGTGGGGCTGCGAAGATTTCACCAGGATTGTGAAGCTGAGACAAATACCCAAAACACAGAGCTTACGAGAATTTGGTACGCAGCAAGGAGTGAAAATTCAAAATTAGGCGCAGACACAACCTTTTAATCAGCTCCATGGATCAGAAGAAGAGAAATGAGCAGCCAGACCCGAAACAAATACACACTTAGGAGTGCAGCCTGTCACAGCTGTCAGGATAAAATGAATTTACAGGTTATACCTTTTTGAAGCAAATTGCTGTAATATAATTTACTACTTTGAACCGCCTCAGTGCTGGGAATTTAAAAGATTCTCAATGAGCATATTGCCTTGTGGTTGTTATTTTGACAGTAAGTCTGTTATAGTATTATTTATAACCAATTAGAGCACTAATTACTGTTTTTACTGCTTTGTTAAGTTCTGGAAAATACTGGATAAAGGCAAGAGAACAAGCTATGGAGATGGCAGCAGCAGTTTTGATCATTTAATTAGGCTGGCTATGAGGGTCTTAGAGATGCCAGACCTGGGAAAGGGAAAATGTGACACCTCAGCTGTGACTGGAAACCACAGACAGCACAATGTTTAGTTTTTAATCACAGGGGTTTGGGAGATTGCTACAGGCTACAACCTGCAGATTCCATCAGACCTGCTGCACTAAGTAGAGTTGGACTCAACTGTTGTGTGTTGTGTGTTTCCTTTTTCAAGGAAAAGCTGGAGGAATTGGTTTTCCTTCAGCAGATGGCCCTGTTTCCCTCGGAGCAGTGGCCAGATGTCCACACACAGTGTCAGCATGTCTGCCATCCTTTAGCCAGGAGTCTTCAAAAAACACAATCATGAAGAACTACAAGGAAGCTCCTACAGCATTACATTCATGTACACATACCAGCAAATCCTCCAGGAAAATGAAATGATCCTCTAGCCTCTACAGCAGTCAGATCATGCAGCTCTTGCAGATGAAAGTATTTTGCCAATAAGCAGTTTTCCATGGCTTGCTGCAAAAGAGCAGTGTTGCGTGAAGCTGGCAGGCAACCAAGTCATGGATTCAGCTTGATTTTATCTGCTAAAGGCCAAAATCAGCCTCCAGCATGTAAGAATGTAATACCCTCTAAATTGCCTGCTCATTGGTGGCACGGATGGAAACAGATTTATTTCCTTTCAGATTCCTTCCTGACAAGGTCTTTCAAGATGTTAGTCAGCTTTCTGAAATAGCCCATCGTGGGAGACAGAGTCAGCACAGGACTGCATCGAGATCTTCCTCAGAACACTCTCAAAGAAGTCAAGAGGTAAATACCTGCTCTTTAGGATTGTAATGGATTAAATCCCTAAAAGCTCTCCTGCAATAAAACATCCAGAGGAGTAGATAAATCTGGGTAGCAATACCAAACTCCAGGCACTACCTGCTCCAGCCAAGTGACTCCTGCCAGACACACCTCTGTCAGTCTTTGGTCACACAGCTTTTTATCCAAGGGTTAGGGTTGGAAGGGACCTTTAAAGGTCACCTTTTCCAACCACCCTGCAACGAGCAGGGACTAAGATCAGGCTGCTCAGGGCCCTGTCCAACCTGACCTTGAATGTTTCCACAGATGGGGCACCTACCACTTCTCCGGCTGGGATTTTACCATCTTCATTGCAAAAAAAAATGTTCTTTTACCTGTCTGATGTACCCTATTTCAGTTTAAAACAACTACCCCTTGCCCTGTTGCTACAGGCCCCATTAGAAAGTCTGTCCCCATCTTTCTTATAATCCCCTCAAAGTATTGAAAAGCTCCAACAAGGTCTTCCTGGAGTCTTCCCTTCTCCAGGTAATCAGCCCCAACTCTCCCAATCTGTCCTCATATAAGAGATCATCCCTCTGGATCATTTTTTGTTCCTGAAGAGTAGCTCTAAGGAGCCAGGTAAAACTCTCTATGGGAGGTTTTAAATAGGTTATTCCTCTCCTGGCTGGCAGAGAAAGTTCTTGGCATTGAATATTTGAGGTCACTAAATATTCATGTTGAAAAACATGCGCAGCACTTTTAATTAAGTCTGCCTTCAGCAGTTTCCAGGTAACTTGAAAAATTGACACTGCCAATTTAAATTAGGCTGGCAGCATCAACAGCCTGGTTTTGTTCTTGGTGCACAATGGAGCTGTATATTGTTATACAGATAATTACTATCAGAATGGTTATTAATAGACAGGTAACCACTACAAAATTAGTGATTGTTTCTGTATGCATCTGCTCTTCCACCAGATGTATTGGTTTTGCATTAAACCAGCTCAAGAGAAGTAAAATGGAATAGAAATTGCCCAGGGAACTCCTTGGCAGGAGATAAGCACAGGAGCTAATATTGATTGCATCGGTTTCCAGAGCACATTAGCATCAAATGAATGCAGCTGACCTTGAGAGCCTGCAGGAGGCACGGCAAGGAGTCACTTTAGGCATGAGATTGGCTAAGTGCTGCATTTCAGCTCAGCAAAAGGCCTGGACAATTCCATAATTATATTTCTTTTGCTTTGTAGCGCACCATAAATGGCAAAGCTTTTGGTCTGCGCTAACAGTTGGACTCCATGACCTTAGAGGTATTTTCCAACCTAAGCGACTCTGTGATTCTGTGATTCAAGACAAAAGCAGTAATTCCTTCTAGTTTTATCACAGGGGTTTCTGTTTCAATGACTGTATGCTGCTTCATGCTATTAAGAGGACATTAAGAGAGAATACCTGTAAAAGGAATATATTCCTGTTTATAACCTTTTAAAGGTTATTTCGTTGCATTTCCTGAAATTACTGCAAGAGGAGAAATAATAATAAAAAAAAAATCTTCTAATCCCAGTGCACATTTAGATCATCTCCTCTTGCCTCCATCTTTTACATCCATAAATAAGGACATAAAACACAGAGAGGTGATTGCTGCAGCATGGACTGAAGGCAGGGAAACTGGTTCAGCTCATTTCTGGAAGTTCATTTCACAGCTGAATTCCTTTTTATTATTAACTTTTCATTTGGCCATATCTGAAATTGTTTAGATCCACATAAATCAGGGGACTTGATTGCCACTACAGCTCTCTAACTACCCAGCTGTGGGAGAGACCAGTGGCTGGCTGGGACTTCAGCCTGGAGACATTAACCCTATTCTCCATCAAATAAAGAGTTAAAAAAAAAAAAAATTATCTTGCTGTTTTTCATAAGCAGCATGAAGTCACCCTTTTGGTGACATATTCCATGTTTCTGTGATTAATAAGTACGATGCCTTGTTAATTAGTTGGCTAATCACTTTCCACATCTATCTTCATCATTTCAAAGAGCAAGTCATTTACTGGAACTACAGACAAAATCAAGTAAGGAAATGTTCATTTGGTGTCACAATAAAGTCCACTGACTTCAGCATTTTTAAAACATTGTTTTCTGCCCTTTTTCAAAAAATGAATACTTTGCAAGAACAAACTAAAGAGGCCTGCAGTCAGTGGAGAAACTGTTCAATCAAGGTAATATTTAGATTTCACATGGAGCTTCAACATGAGGACAAAGTTTATATTTTTTAACATTATATTGGAGCAAGAGTAGTACTTCTGTATGGAGAAAAAACATTTTGAGAATTACTCGAACTACACAATTCGTGTTTTTTACACAAAGACAATTTTCTTAGAAGAACTCTAAGCTGCACAGGCATTTTACAGAAAGCAGTGCTTTCTCCTCTGAGCTCCCCAGCTGACTTTCAGCAGTCAGCCCAAATGGGAGAGAGAGATTGTGTCATCCAGACAGTAAACATCAGCCTTAAGTAAGATACCAGGTGGCTTGGAGCTCAAATCAATGATAGCATCCAATTATTACAAAATAAAATGACCCTCTGAAGAAAATGGCTCCCATGGGCACCACAAATCAGAGGGACATGTTTTCTTCTGGCATGTTCTGCATTTTAAGTCCCTACAAATGTTACTAATAACCTGTCATCCTGCATGAAAATAGATGATACCTGCTGAAGGCACCCACGAACCCGTGAGTAAGCATATTATGCATATCCTCTGTGCTTTCTCTTCTCCATCTCCACACAGATGACCAAATGGCAGGTTTAATAAATTACTTTCACTATTACAGCACTCCTGCTTTTTATTTCCATTTACAAACATGAAAAAAGCTGACCATTCCCCTCCATTTCTCTGTACCAGCTGAAGTTCTCCGAGTTACAATATACACATTGTGTGCTTAAATTCCCAGGATACCTAATGGTACATGTCACAGTTTTTCTCCAGCTTCCAGGGAAGCAGATGACGCTTCAGTGATGTGGTTCTCTCCTCCTTCTGTGGCTATGGAGTCCCTCTTTGCTGTAGGCACACAGCATGAAATGCTTTGCAGTTGTATGTGTCTGTGCTCTACAGAGATGGGCAGTTGCTCAAATAGCCTGGAAAGTTTCATGCTTATCTACAAATAGAAGACTTCATGCCAAGGTACAACAGAAATTAAATGGAGGGGGAATTAAAGCCTTTGGCAGGAATTTTAAGATTTGACAGAGGTTGATTGTGAATCAGGTGAGGGGAAAAAAATACCACAGGCCACAATTTGAGTTTGCTGCAATATCCAGAGCTAAGGATTGGGATATCACATCTGTTCCTGGGAGCCAACTCAGCTTGCCACTGGTGTAGCTAACAGCTGGCTGGCACTAGCAGGATTTTCCAGATAAAAACAGGAAAGAACAGGTTTAGAATGTAATATAAAGAGGAGCAAAACAAACACAAAACAAAGAGTTTACCAATCCTCAAGTTAATACAGTTATTAGATCAGTACAGAAGGATGTTCCTCTTGCTTCATGGCAGAGCAGCAAAGGCTGGTTTATGGCAAATTCCAGGATCTTAGTTCTACCAGTTCTATTCCTATTGTGTCAAAAGGGGAAATTCCTACCAGCAGATAATTTAATTCCTGAAGGAGTCCCACTGAAATCAGACTGAGCAAAGAGACAACCTGAAATGATTGCTATTAAAAAGAAATTAAAACTTATTATTTAGAGATTACCCATGCTTGTTAGAACCTTAATACCTTTATTCCCTGGCAATAAATAAATCCATTAAATGGCTAACAGAAGTTCTGTGAACCAGTTCCTGTTTAGAAAGCAATGTTGCAATTATGCTGATATACTTTCTCAGTATGCAGAATCAAGCTAATCTTTTTTGACTGAGGAAAACATCAGCTCTTACTGCACTTTATGGCAACAAACACCAGTAGTTCAGTGACACAAACAAGTCTTATCTCAGCACCATTGCCACTGCCACTGGGAAGGAATTAACTGCAAGAACAAATTAAACATTAACCATTTAAGTGACTTAAGCTGTGAATATTGTTCCATCGCTCATTTTAGCACTAACACATGAAGCTGCTCGAAGTCATTAAAACAGACACAGCAATAAGACAGGGAGATTAAAACTAGACTGCATTGTTTCTTTTCTTCCTGCTCAGATACAGGGGCTGGTTTGGCTCTGTTTCTTTTACCAAAACACTAATACACGAAACTTGCATACGCTTCCCTGAATTTTGAATTTTCTCCTGCCCTTGCAGTTACAGCAGTGGTTGGGTAATGGGGATGCAGAGGTTCAGATGGATGGGAAGCACAACTGCCTGTATTTTACAGCAGAACTCTGCATCCAAGTATGGGAGACATCACAGCTCATCCTCTTGGCTTTCAGGTTACCCAGTCTGCACACAAACCAGGCATCAGAGATGCAGGATAAGGAAATCTGGCTTCATGACTGCTTACTGCCATACTCTCCTGATAAACCTTCACTGAAAACGTGAAATGTACCCCCTGCATGATAAGAATATTTGTACCCAGGGTTTCAGGACCCAGATACAATTACTGTGTTTGTAGCCTTGTATGCAGGAAATGGGTTTAACAGAGAGCACGTAGGAAGAAAGGCTTATCCTTTGTGTCCATACATACAAACCACCCTGGCTCTTGTTTCAGGTCTTGTCTTTGATCAGCATCTCTCCCGGAATTATTTTTATTCCAAACTCTTTCAGAAAAATCTCTGCTTCCAACTAATTTTACAGCATTGAACCATAATGAGCCCACACATTCTTGTTCAGCTATTATATTTAGACTCAGCCCCTTGGATAAAGTATACCATAATACAATGTATATGTAACTTTCCTCCTCCTTCATGTATATAATATATAAGCAACTAGCAGCTTGCAGTTCTGCTGTTTCCCCTCCAGGGATCTAAAAACGTTTCATAATGGAGAATTTAACTTCAAAGTGCTTCTGTCAATGAGATGCAGCTCTTGATATTTTCCCCCATTCCATATACAATAAAGCTATAGCAGAGAAGGATTACATCAAAGGTCAGGCAGAAGTTCACTGATGTAGCTGAAAGAGTCCTTCCTACATGCTCCTCTTGCCTCAAGTGCAGAAGTGTTATGAAGCAATTCTTATTAAGCATGGAGTATATTCAGGTAAATGAACCTGATCCCTGAAGGATTTACAGGCTTTAAACTGCTTCAAGCCGCAGAGACCTTTTGGCTGGAGTGATTTCTCACACTCCAAGCGGTGGTATTTGAATTGATGGAAAAGAGCAGAATTAATTTCTACTGTTGCAGAGCGTGGAGAAGAAGCAAGAGGCAGGATGTTTCAACCAGGTACCCTGGCAGCTCTGTGGCACCAAAAGGGATAGAAAAGAAGCTGCAGCAATAGCATAAAGCACCCTATTTCCACTGCAAACAATTCTCTGCAGAGGTTTCAGTCCTATGTAATGCAGGAGATGAGAAGCCCCACAGGTCAGTTAGCCTTAGGGAAAAGAGATGGGTCTGAAAGAAGAGCCTGAAATTTCAGCTCTCTGATACCCAGCTACCCTGAACAAGTCAAAGCATCTGCCAAAGCATCCCACAACAATCATTATTTCTCATTAAGTTCCACGATTCCCATGAATTCCCTGTTTATTTGTTGGTTTGTTTTTTTTTCCTTCTCCCTGTCATTATCCCTCATCAGAGGAATATTTCCCAAACTGCAGTCTCCTGGAAGCAAAATGTTTTCTCGCTTCTCCCTCGGTTGAAACACATTTCCTGGAGTTTAATAAATAAATAAACAAATGAAAATCGATGGTAGCAGATGCCATAAAGCACTGATATCCCACTGCCAGAGCTCCACCATGAGGTCATGATTCCTCCAGGGATTCACCGAGGGATGACCTCACCACACTGGTTTAGTGAACAGCCACATCTGACCAGGAGAGAGCCATTCATGGGGATGCTATGATTCTCAGAATCCCTAATTCCTCACACTCTCTCCAGGCATGTTTTCCTTGCACTGCATCCCAAACACCAGCAGGGAATGGAAATGTCTGTGCATCACCAGACGCTGCGATCAAAATCTTCGGCTCAACCTGAACCATGATTTATTAATAAGGAGTAAAGAGAATGCAAATAAACTAATTATAAAAAGAGCCAAATTCCCAAAGTAAAACTTTAAGCAATGTTCAAGTGATTATCCATCTAATTAGGAACACATAGCCAAACACCAGCAGCCTCACAGCCGACTTCAGTGCAGTCAACATTTAAAATGTGTGATATGGCAGCAGGGCAGGAGTCAGGTGGCATTTGCTCAGCCTAAGAATAAAAGCACCTAAACCAGTTTAGACAATTCCATTTTATCCATGGAGAACACCAACAGAGCCCACTGGACACACTGCACCCTTGCACTCTCCAGTGGGCTCTTCGTGGATGGGCATAAAGTCCATTTTTCAGTTTGTATCCTCTTGGATAAATCAGAGTCTGTACTCACGTATTCTACTTACACTCAAAAATTCATGAAGTAATGAAACAATCTGCTTCCAGGGGCAGCAAAGTCATTTAAAATAATTGTGGTTTATCATTATAGAAAATGGAAATGTGTCCCAGAAGTTCATGCAGCTGTACTAAATGGACAGACGACAATCTTTCTGGGCTGTCTATGTGCAGAACAAAGTTTTAGCTGCAAGAGCAGTGTAGAGGTATTTACATCAGAGGTTTCAACAACTCCTAATTTTTCCATTTCAAGTAGAAAGTTTCACTAAGCCAGCTCTTTGACTGCTGCAAAATGCTAAAGCTTCTGAAGTCTTTTCATTTTGATGGCATCCAGAGTGCCAAGTTCAGTAAAGTCTGAAAATAGTAACATTTATTTAAATATAAAGAAGTCAAATACCAAGTTTTACAGGTTAAATCCCTCCAATTTCAGCAGCATTTATCAGCAATTAACCAGGCATGACACACATTTAGAGGATCAGCAGATCACTTTCAATATTCACCAAAGCACAGTATTTTGAGGGAAAACAAGTCCAACCCCCTATACTGCCTAATTGATTTGAATTCCACTAACCAGGTGTTGACCAAATGAGATATTAAGGCCTGCATTTTCATTTTAAACACTGTGCTGCTTCATTAAGGCAATGGCTCATCCAGTCAGACTTAGCAACACCTACAGGAGCACTCACTGAACACCCCACCGTTTAGCTAGATTATACTATTTCCTAGTTTAGAGGCGCAGAAACATTTGCCAGATTGTAAATGTTACACTATATACAGAGGATGCATGTAAAAAAAAAAAATAATATCTTTAAACAGATTAATTTAAGGGAAAACACAAGCAGTATTTACCATCTTTTAAAACTGTTCACTGAATTCTTATTTACGAAGAGATGATGGAGATCTTCAGGGTTACAGCACACAACAGCTGTCTCTATAGAAAGTGCCAGCCTTGATGTTAACAAGATGATAAACTGACTGATTAGTGTTTAAGTAGTATTAGAATTAACTGAATGATACTAAAATCCAGACATAGAGAATTGATAAAACTGCTACTCCTGAGTACAGCAATTGAGCTGGTGGGCAAGGAGAGAAAAGGACCAACAGCAGTGAGGATGGGAAGGACACAGGGCAGAACAACCACCCTACTGAGAGCCAAAATAAGGAAGTCCAGGGGGTGATGGATGGGAAATGCACCATGACACTTGATAAGGATCCAACTGGCTGACGGGAAATGTAGTTGGGACTATGGGGTTCCTGTGAAATGCAGCTGGAAGAGACCTGCACTGCAAATACTGCTGATGGCTGAGACTCAAGGCAGCTCAAGGGTCTGAAGTGATGGAAATCTTGACATTTTTTCAAACAAGAGAAAGCCAAGACTGGCAACGCCACACCCAGTCCCATTTCACAACTGCACTAATGCTGCATGTCCATGTCTATGAGTTCTGCCTTGCAGAGAGAAGTCACTTTGAGGCAGGACCACACATTCCCTTCCCCAGGCACCAACATCCCTCTGGACTCCACTAGACCTGCAGACATCACGATGTGATCAGTGGAAAACAACCTGCTTTATTAAAACTGGACAAGCTCTACAACGTTAACATTTATGCTTCACTTTTAAAACGCCTGCAATGCCATAATTGGCGTTATATTTGACATTTGTGACTGACTGGAGTCCCATTTGCATTAATGGCAATACTGTCTAGCCTGTAGGAGAGGTAAGCAGAGATTTTTGTACCTATTTAATGCTTCAATGACACAGAAATAATAAGGGCGCCAACATATGATAAAATGGTTCAGCTGCCTTATTTTTAATTAAAGCACAGTGCAGCTGACTTCTGTGGAACAATACCCATCTCCCACAATTGCACAGATTTGCTTATTTTTCTAGCAAAAATTCCCATTAATTTAAGGCCTCTTGACTCAAACAGATCCATCTCAGATAGTGAACTGCAATAGATTCCTTTTGCAGCACCCTTCTGCTGGGAGAGACACCATTTTCTTTTATTCTTTCTAAAATGATAGCACGTAGAACTACACTCCATCAAGTCAATAATTAAGACAAGGAGCATAAACTGAGGTTAGAAAAAAATGCTGTATGTAAAATAATGTCGTGCCCTGAAATTTGCAGCTCCCTGTAGCAGAGGCATAACTCCTGCTTCCAAACCTTGACTAAAATCTTTAGCCTGGTTGAGAAGTGACGGAATGAAAAATATTTGCATAAGCTTGTAACTTGAGCAAGCATAATGTAGGTGAAGCATGGGAATGCAAAGCAGTTTTCACCAAGACACAGTTATTCTGAAACAAAAAGCTACTTATTCATTTCAAAAAGAAGACACACGTCCTGAGGAGTCATTTAAGACAACAGAGTTCAGAACAAATATCTATGCCTCCTGCATGTTTTAAAATAATTGTCCTCACCTTCCAAAAGCAACAGTCCCACAAGGCAATCCTGGTGCAGTTGGGGTTGGGAATGGAATGCTAATCCTGGAAGCACAGTGTCTGCATATGAATGAGCCCCTCTTTGGGTCCCTAACGTTTAATAATTTGTGATAAAGGCAATAAACAGGAGCATTTCATCCAACACTGCTGAAATCAGAAACACGTTTCTGATTATACAGTTTACACAAAGGAATATTATTTGTCTCCCTCATCACAGGCTGGAAATTTGCAGGTGTGTTTTAAGCTAATGGTGGGTCCTACTGTTCTCCACATCAAAGGCAGAAATCCATTTTGCAACTCCTCACACCACTGGTTTGTGCAAGAATTAGGTTAGTTCTGTCTGGCCATGAAGTCAAATCAATCAGCAGCAACACTGAAGTTTCCTCCTATATATTCCAGCTCCCCAAAAAACCCCAGAACACTGCAATATCTTTCACCTACTTCCCACTGCAATCCACTCCATCATCCAGGCTGCTCATAGCTAGCAATCTGTTCTTGAGAACTGTAATTGCACAGTGGGAAACTCAATAAAGCTGTATCTGATCTGAAAGAGAAGCCGGTAATTGCCTGAAAGAAATGGATCTTTTTGCAGAAGGATGTAAGACAGTGTCAGATGTATTGGTAGCCACTGTTTAAAAAAAAAAAAAAAAAAGAAGAAAAAGCATGTTATTTCTGTGGGGTTTGGGGGGGGGTTGTGTGGATTGGTTGGTTTTTTGGGTTTTTTTTAGATTAACATTTAGCAAAGGTTGACATAAAGCCCACAATTTTTCCAAAAAAGGCCAGCCAATTTTTTTTTTTTTTTTAATCAAAATAAAAACCTATTTTTAAAGTGATCAAGTATTTTGGAAGCTCAACACTGCAGAAAGAAGGCTGGCAGATCAATACATACTCTCACTATCAAACTAATCTTCGCTGGCTTTTGAATAATTCAGGCTCATTAGACTTCCAAGCTGTCTGGTCTAAAGGTTATGTGAGATGTGCATCAATCTGTCAGCAAGGTGGCAAACATTATTTCATCCCTTCTCCATCCACACACTCTTGTATTTGCGCAATAATAATGATCATTTCAAAGCCTTCAGTTAAATCCTAATTAGCCTGCAACCCTCTGTCTCAAATATACTGAATATATTGGTTAAAATATTAAAAAAAAAGACACAAAAAATATAAAAAACTCCCAAACCAAAAAAAAAAGCAAAGACCACACCACCACCAAAAAATCCACAACATGTATCTAGGGAGCAAGGGGAATACCAGCAAAAAACTCTTAGATGTTATTTTGTACAGGACTACAGCGGGTTTTTAATTAAAAAAACCAGCTGATTACAAGAAATAATTATATGTTTGAAGAAATATTATGAGAAGAGTAACACTGACGCAACCACATTTGATTTACCAACTGTATTACTTAAATCTTGCATTTATCAGTGGAATTTAGATATTCTTGCCTTTTGTTCCATTGCCATCTCACCAGCACTCTGAAAGACTCAATCATCACCTAACTACCACAGGACAGCACTGTTTTGGCTCCTCAGACTAGCAGACCCCTCTGCTATGGTCAGGAAGCCCTAAATCCCAACCCCACAACCTTTTCTTTGGTAATACAAAAACACATCGCTAAAGAATTGCTAATGGATGTGGTCCAAGGATTTTTATTTTTCAAAATGTTGCCACACTGCAGCCAAAAAATAATTCCCAGGTGATGTCTGAGCCATCAAAAATTTGATAGGTAGTTCTAAATTTGATCACCTCCCAGGATAGATTCAGTCAATTTACCCATTCTAAGAAAAAAAAGGAAGAAACGACATAAGCATTTATGGTCAATAAACAATTGGCTGACTTGAACTAGCAGAAGTTACATGACAGAATTCCTTGAGCTGTGCTTAGTAGGACATTTATCACTGAAAATTAGGAATGTCGATTATTTGGGATTATCAAAAGTTCTGGCCATGTGGCTATAAGGAAGCACTTAAGTAAGAGAAAAATGGGTTTTTAAGACTGGTCATGCAGTAATTTCTGTGCCTGTTCATCAATTTCTTTATGGGGGTTAAAATGTGGTTACCACAGTCTCCAAATAACAGGGCAGATGAGCACCTTTCCCATCCTAGTGTGAAATCCTATTTTATATTAAAAAATATATTAAAAAAACATCGATCATATCTGGAGCCATTTTTAGAAGAGCAGCACTAACCTTGGCAAGCAGAGATCTTGTCTCCAGTGGACAAATCACACGTCATTTCAAGCTATGATTCAAGCTGAATGCAATAAATGACTTGAAAAATTGATCCTCAATTCGTTGGTTGCCAAAAGTGAACTGACAGCGAGAGTTTCCTTCAAAACCAAGCAGGCACTTCCCTGAAGGAGAATACCTGTGGTATTCTAGTATCTACTGAGCTCTCAGGACAGACCAGCAAGGGTACTGGCCAGCTACAGACTTAGCTGAGCTGAGATAAATGCTGATCTGAAGAAGAAAACAGAAAGGAGAGAGGAAATTAAGAAATTAAGGCATGTACCACATATCTGTTAAATGCTGACATTTTCAACAGACTCCGTGGCCTCAAACAGCTAAAAGTATTCAAATATTTTCCCTCCTACTGGCCATAAAACTGAGTACAGGCCAGGAGACATCTATTTCCATTTGCAAGGTCTCTTCCACGCTGTAGCTGCACATCTTTCTCCCGGTCAGGATGTCTCATCTCACACGTGTTTTAGCCATCTGGCTGATGCTGCCCAGTTCCAGGCAGTCCAAAAGTCCACCACTTGTTCCACATCCCACCATCTGGGCCATGTTGGGAAAGCAGGAACCCTTAAATCCCTTAAGGGGCTTGAGGAGCTACCCCGACAACACTTTCTCCTCTCCCCTCAAAACCCTGTCTCGTCAAACACATTGGGAGTTACTGCAAGTACAGGGGAAGAACAAAAGGGAAGAAGAAGAAAACCTCCAACTTTCAAGGGTAGTTCTGCTCCACACGTGTATTCCAGGGGTTAATTAATTTTCTGTTAACTCCTTTTAGTTATGGTTTAGTTGCAGGAATAAACTTTTCTTATTACTACGAGTCTTTAATAATGATATAGGTGAAAGTGGGATAACTACTCATCAAAGCAAACCTTCTTCAACATGTCACTGTAGGACATTTAACATTTTCACCCTTGATCAGAAAGCAAAATCTCACAGAGCAGACTTTTGTTTTTAAATTAGGCATTTGTATCAGTTCCTGCTAAAGTCTGTAACTCCCTGAATGAAGGGCTCTGGTTCTGTATCTCTATTTTTCAGGCTTTACAAGCACTGAGCTTCCATACAGCCCCCCAACTCCGGGCAGGCTGCGACCCCTAGGCTGAACTGAGTCAACCCTATAAACCTTCCTTTCCAAATCCTCTACAGCTGTCTCTTCATTCAAGAAGTACTTTCCAATCCCATTACTGCTTAAACCCTTCATAATCCAATCAACCTCGGCAGCATCATGTCAGATCCCTCTGTCAACACTGTAACCCTGCAATATTTCATTCGGGGAAAGAGCGGCAATACTTCCCTTTCCCAGAAAAACTGGAATTCCTACCCTTGACCCAGCTTTGCTTTGGATTCATCTTCATTTAGTGCAACCCCATTAGAAAAATCTACCGGATCTTCCACATATCTTTGTTTTACATGGGGTAAAAAGGAAAATTTAACTTCTCCAGCGATTTTTAGGGAAACAAAACATAATTCAAACAAGTAAACTGGCTTGCTTTACACTCTGTTTTTGTAGGAGGGTTAAGAAACCACTGTAAGATATATAAAGGAAGTAAACTGAAGATTTACAGTAAGTTGTTTAAGGATTCATCATTTCTTCTGGGGAGTTTTTTCTTCATTTAACTGCAAACTAAAGTGAATCATAGAGTCAGTTAGGCTGGGAAAGGGTTTTAAGATCAAGTCGCACTGTAAAATTACCTCTACTTTTTAAATTTAGCCACTAGAAATACGACCTTTTAAGAAAGAATACATTTATTAGGTTTTATAATTTATTAATATCCTTTATGACAAGCTCCTACTTTAGGTCCAAGACCAGCAGAGAGGTCTAAAGGCACTCCCTGGTCCAAGACACCGAGGATTCTGTAAACCCGTGACATGTTCCTGCTTCCCTTAGAGCACTTCAGGTTTAGCACAGGATGATCATATCCATTTATCATCCTTACAGTCCAAAAGAGAACACAATCCTGTAACCATAGAAACATGGATGTTCCTGTGGACATTTTCTGCCTATTATATTAACCAAAAAAAAAAAAGAACCGAGCCTTATTTGCTCTCTCTCCACAACACTGTCTCAACCCCAGCTGAAAAGAAAAATCCCATGTTCATTTCAAAGCAGTGCAGCAACTCACAGCCCCACTCTCCTGAGATGAACACAGCATGGCTTGGCCTGGGAACCTCGAACCCTGGGCTCTATAAAATTGTCATTTGCCACAATTAATAGCAGAGCAATCACACAGAAATTCGACAGCCACTGCCTTGTCAGCCACCCACTCCCTGTGCTGAGCAGCCCAACAGCCCATGAGGGACCAGGAAAAATTTGCTTTTTTCCCCCCTCTTAAAGAATTGCCTTATTAAAGTAAGCAGAGTGCGGCTGAATAATATTGGTCTTGGTAGAATTAAACCCTAAGAGAAAGAGTAAGGTGTGTTTACCATGTATTGCAACTCTAAAAAAATCAAGTCATTATTCACTGTTTGAAGATATGTGCTTCTCATTTAACCATGAAAAGCTAGCACATTAAAAAAAGGTAATTTTCATACTGTCCATGGCCAAGCAGTGAAAGCCAAAACATGCTGACAGTCTTCAGTTAGGAGTGATGTGGAAGAAGGTTTAGGGGCTACTAAAAAAAAAAAAAAAATACATGAAATCAGATCTGAGGACATTAGCAGCAACAGCTGTTTTGTGAATTCCCAGAAAATGCTTTTACTCCCATCCTGAAATATTCAACAACCTAAATACTACACAGTCCCTTTAAATCTCTAAAAATTCAAGGTATTGCTTGGGAAAGGATGAAGTGCTTCGCTCCATACACAATTATGCATTTACTGAAGTCAGATGCTTGGAAGAATGAAAATCTACCCACCCCGCCACCACCAGCCCCTGGCAATATAATTTAATAATTGTAAATCACTAAAGCATTATAAACAACTCCAGGATATACAACACAGGCTTTACTGAGCATAAAACTAAAAGGTAATTAAAGATAACGATTGATGCAAACCTGTAAGTCACAGACATTTGCCAAAAAATGGACACCAGTCAACATTAACATGAAGAAATTAGGGAAATTAGCCACAGAGAAGTTAAAATATTAGAATTATGAAGCTCCTAGAGGAACTTTAATGACGCCTTTTTTGTGTCTCATGCAATACATGTCACAGTTCAGAATATTCCCATGAATTCCTGAATGAGTAGGCAACGTTGCAGTGATAAACTTGCTACCCTTGGATCTCATGAGATGTGCAGTTCTTCATATTTTTATGTTAAGCTTTTTCCCTACTGTACATCATAAAACCCACAAACCCCCTCTTTGTCACTGAAGAACCATTTAATCCTCAGAACAAAAGCTATTCACTGTAATTCAGCCTTTTCCAATATTATAAGAAAATTCTGTACAGATTCATTCCCAAAGTTCCTAATCACTCAGTATTTAAACAAACAAACAAACAAAAACCACAAAGGTTTTTTGAAACTAAAATATGAACTATTTATCCATCCTCTGTGAAGGAAACTCTCTCATGTTTCCAGTGACCAATTCTGGACATTGAGAAAAGGGTGAAATTTTATTTTTATTTTGTATTTTCACTCTGCCCATTAGATGCAAACCCTTCGGTGCAAAAAAAAAAAAAACAAAAAAAAACCAAACCAAATTCCATGCAGTTCGTTCAAATTGCTCAATAAACTTGAATAGTTATGTGAGCATTTTATGCTCTATATGAAATTGCCACCTACAGACTTCAGGGTAGCTCCTCGCAGGCAGGCAGCGCTTAACAAGCAAATTTTACATGTTTAAAAAGGTTTTTGGCTGCCTGTGTGAATCATCTCCCAGCAGAGAAACAGGTGCCCTTGGTTAACTCAAAAGCAACAGGAACAACATCTAATTAAGATCACAGTGGAGCTGCAAATGCCGTGAAGGGACAAATATCCTTCCAAGCCAAAAGGCAATAATTCATGGAAGCAAACCTTAACACACACAGAGACCCAAGCAGAAGCAGTTCTGCTTAAGAACGATTATGTCCATATTTTATTTCTTTTAAAAGGCCAAATAATTGAGTTTTTTGTGTTAGGTTTGACACTCCTCATAGCTCTTTTAAATACCATGAATAAAGTGTTTTACAGAGGTGCTGGTGAATAGTTAAGCAGTGCATTTGGCAACTTCTTGTTCAGAAATTAATGCTAATATAATGTATTTAACATTAAAACTTGTTGAGTGGCCCCAGCCAAAATCAATCAGGTTAAGTTTATTGCTATAAACCTCAACCCCATTATTTTAGCCTCTCATCTACCTTTCCAAAATGGAGTTCTGCATTTCAGCTTGGGGTTCAAACATGTTTTCTGAATAGCTGTGTTATCTCAGAACTTCTTCAGTGCCATAACAGATATCAAGAAGCTACAACCAAACAGATGTACTTGGAGGCAAAAAAACCCCAAAAAAGCCTAATAACCACAAGTCAGGATGTAAATATATTATCAAGAGCTTCACTAAGTGCAAGCAGTTGCACCCCATGAGAGAGCAATAACTTCTCCCATCAGATTTTGGCCTAAATGTTTGTAGCATGATTACTTTCCCAGGCTTAAATGCAGGGTCTGGGGGTTTGGGTTTTCATTTGTTTGCTTGTTTTTAAGCAGCACAAAGCAATTCCATTCCATAAGCACACAGTAAAAGCATTCTTGACAAAATTTCATTTGAGCAAGGACCTCCCCTGGGTTGCTGCTCCCCTTTCTGAGTGGAGCCAATCTCAGCACACAGTTTCCCTCCATCCCTTGGAAACAGGATACCAGGAGATGTGGAAAACATTGATTTCTAACAGAAAGCGTGAACACAGCAGGGAGGAAAACCCTAAAGCTCAAAAGCAGACCCTCAGGGTGGGGAATAAATAAAATAAAATCCAAGCCAGGAGAGGGAGCTGCTTGGAGAAGGGAGAAGGGATCACTGCCCATCTTGCTTTCCCTCTCAAACTCTGGCCATCAAGTTTCAAGCTGAGACCAATAACTCGGAATTGATTAAAGCTAATGCTCCCACCACCATCCTAGTATTGAATTAAATGCACCCAGGGAGGTACTCCAACTTTTCATAAGACTTTTACAATGTTAACACCCTCCCTTCCAAAAACATTCTTCATTTCACACTTAGATTTCCTGACTGCAGCTTCTCAGGGTTGGTTTTTGTTGCAGCTTTCCTGACATTCAGTGTTTTCTCACACTGAAGTTACTAATATACTATAATCAAGCCACTTCTATTTATTCCTTTTGATAGGCAGAACATGAAATCTGTGTGTCAAAACATCCACAACCATCACTTCATCCCCAGCATTGACTGAAAACTGAACAGGTAAGATAGAGAAGAATAGATTTTTCTCTCTTTATCTCACACAATAGAGGTAAGCCCCACATTAGACGCACACCTCAAATCTGAAGGTCTAAATGCTTTGGCCTAAAATGCACATTTCCTTTTACCAACTCCTTTGGAAACTTTGCCACTTACATAAAGTATTTAACAATATTCATAATTGGGGGTAAACTGATTATGACCACCTAATCATACATTCACACCTCGGAACACAAAGGAATATAAGCTGTGTGGGGCAAGAACTGGAAACAGCTACATTTTATTACACTTTTAAGCTTCCCAGCTCCAAACAGGGTAAGCATAAATCCAGAACTTGGCCTTTTTATTGCCTATTTCTACAAGGTGACATAATAAATGTCTCAGGCTCCAAGGAATCAGATGGAGCTACGAGGACCACCGTTGTAGAAACACTGCTGTGTCCCAGGCACAGGTGGGAAACACCTGGGAGAGCACTGGAAATGCTGATGTGGGTGGGATCACAGATCTACAGGATATATTTCCATTCACACAGCAGTGTGGGAGACTAAAATTCCACCAAGTCTCCTAAAATCAGGGTGAGGAGCAAAGGTGATGAGATCAGGACAAAACAGACTTGGGGGTTTCTACCCTTATATCCCAGCTCTGGCAATATTCAAAGAGCAGAGAAGGTTTACAAGTGTGTGTATGTGCATTTATGGGTCAAAAATGGTATATCTACTTTCTTTTTAAATCTTCCTTTCTATCAGCCTCATCTGAAAGCAGGACAGTGGGGTTTTCTGAAAGCCTCAGGATTCAGCCCGAGGAGAAACATTTCCCAGACTGGGACTGGGCAGTCAAGTGTAAGCAGAAAGCTACCATAATGAAACATGAAGGGTTTTGCATCCTCCTTGCAGCAAACACAATGCTCATTTACATTCCTGCAGCACAAGATATTTCCATCTAAAACTGGCTTTTTCCCCCATTAGAATCCTACAGGGCTTGATTAATTACTGCTAATGAGAATGAGTTTCTTTTCTTAATTTACATGCTACCTGTTCGTTTACTTTCAGATTTATTTTTAATATCAATCCATTCCTGTTGGGAAAATGACCATCATTATCACACAGTCCTCCCAGGAGCACAAAATAACAGCTGTCACTTTGGGTCACCATAGCAACACTACTGTAACTACATCGAATATGGTTCAACAGGAGAGAAAAAAATAAATATATATATATATATACACACATGCATATGCAGAGATGATGGTAATAAGGGATTCAAGACACAGGTCAGGAAATTCTCATTTTAATGACCATGTGTTTCTCCCTCCTTTGGCTAGAATAACCCAGTGATGTTCAGTGCATCCCTTGTCACCAGGGATGCAGTTGTCCTCCTGTGGTGCAGCCATTTTAAAAAAACCCTGCCAAATACTGTCAAAGATGGCATCATATCACAGGAGAGCAAATAGGTGATCTAGTCACACACTGGAACCTGGAGTTCCCAAGGGATTTTCCCATTTAAGTCCCATTAACGTTAATGGGGAATTATGTGCAGAGTATGAAGACATCTGAATGAAAAAAAAAAAAAAGCTTGTAAGAGCAAATCCACCATTATAAGCAAAAATTAAAAGTTTGCCGTTATTTTCAGTGGGAGAAAGGTTGAATCCCAAGTCAGATAAGCCAGCTCATCCATTTTTATAGAAACAAAAGCCCGAAAGGGAAATTCTGAAAAATCAAACATCTGGCTTTTTAATCTTTACTTCTCAACACAAAACACTGCCTTTATTTTCTCTCACTTTTTCTTCTGCTAGGATATATTTTTCATCTGGAAGAGGGCAAAGTGTTTTACGAACACTGCATTACAGCTCATTAATGAACTACCAGGATGAGCTCTGAACCTTTATTCTTACATTTCCTCCTGACGGTTTCTGGCCTGATGCCTTCAGTTAGAGAAGAGAATAGAGTAGCTTGGGGAGGGGAAGTCTGCAAAGATGAAGCTGGCTATGAAAAGCTGTCTTTCCTCAATCCCAGCTGAAGCAAGATGAGCTCTGCAAAGGCTGCAGGGTGTGCTGGCAGCACCAGGAACCAAACACAACTCTCTCCAAGGACTGGTTTCTCTTACTCTGTTCCTGAGAGAGGAACCCAACCATCCATAACAATGGGGACTAGGTCAGGGTTTTGATATCCTGCAGCTTTGCCTTGGGATCAGTGGTTGTGTGTCCTGTTCAGCCACACACACAGGGAAAGATGCAGATGGGTGGCTTTAGAGAACCCCAAACAGTCCTTTCCCCATGTCCTTTCACATAGGGAAAGATGCAGATGGGTGGCTTTAGAAAACCCCAAACAAGCAAAAAACCCGACTGCTTTCAGTTCATGCTCAGCAGACAGCAACAGATCAGAGGGAAGCATCACTGGGATTTGGTGTTGGGGCTGCAAGGTCTTGACTATCAGTTCTCTCTATGACATCCAAGACACAGCTGGATCAGCTTCAGAGTCAATTAAGAAAGCTCTCATTAGAGTTTATTAGCCAAATCAAAGCCAGGAACTAAGCTTGTACGTACTTTTTCAAGGCACAGTTACAACAAAAGTTGCATGGACAAACCTTCAGCCAGGGTGAGATATTTCAGTCGTTGTCTCTGTGCTTTCACTGGCGTGCAATAATTATGGTTAATAGTTGCTAAAAGGCTTCTAACAAACCTCCCGCAGTAATTTATCATAATTAACATAACCTTAGACATGTTTCAAGCTTTTGGTCCTCAGCTCATTATTTATGGGCCTTTCAAAATTGTTCCAGTACATTAATTTTTCTATTTTTAAGCAAATCTATAAGCAGAGCCTATCAAGTGCTGAAAGAATTATACTTCCCAGTTTATAAATGTGGGTAATATACATGAACATTCATAGCTTAGACTTTTTTTTGAAGCAGTATTGAGCCATTAATTCATGATTTACAGAAATTATTAGAGTCAGATAAAGCCTGCTTTGCAAGAAAAGTATAATGATGTGTATTTTAAAAGGGGCAGAATTTGCAGACAGTGCAAAAACTGAAAAAATTAAATAAACATTTAAAATATTTTGTATATATTCACATTGATAGTACTTTCACATTATTACAGAGCATTGTAATATTATTGCTCTGTAATAATTATGAGTACTTCTCCACCATCATCCCCCTTTAAGCCCAAAAATTAACTACAACATAGAAAAATAGATGTAAAGTGGGGTCAGTTTCATTTGGAAAAACAGAAATCAATATAAGGATGCTCAAGTAAAAATGAGCAAGATATGTCAGATTCAGAGGACTGAAAGTATGAAATTCTGGGGGGTTTTCCACCCCTTTCTTCAATTTAACCAGGTTTATCATTCTAGCATGCAGTACTACATGAAGACACCCAAAAGAGGAATGACCAAAAATTAGGCCAGTCTAAAAATATCCAGAAACTACCAAATCACCAAATGCTTCTGTGAGTCATCGGAACAAATTCGATACTGAAAACACATTTTAACAGTCTGATTACCCAAAACCCTAGGTAAAGCTCCAGTTGTGTTGAAAAGTAACGAATGGAGTTTGTTCACCCAGGGCAGTGAAATCTCTGTGAGGAGGCAGCCAAGTTAGAGGAAAGCAGTGCCCAAATATTCAGTATTCACTATTCAGGATCACTGACTGCAGTCAGTCCAGAACAGACAAGACCCATCCCAAAGCCTGCAGATGATGTGAACTCCTAGTTCCTTTCCAAAGTCAAAATATCTAGAAATACTTTGATAAGTAGAGAATGAAGAGAAATTCATGTCAAATCCAAGAAGAAGAGCAGTCAGTCACAACACTGCTGTAATTGGAGGTCCTGACTCAGTGAGACCTCTTGCAGCTCCTGTTCCATCAGCCACACAATCAATCCCTGCAGGCAGCTGAAGACCAGGGGGGCTAAATCAGAAAATCCAGTTTATCACCACGTAACAAAACAGAATTAAACTCTTTGTCTTTGCCTGATTACAAAGCACAGTGCGGTTCTGAGAAGGAAAAACCTGAACTGCTTTGTAAGGCAGACATTTCACCAGGAGATGGCTATTAGCCAGCACATATCTCTGTCACTTTTTAAAGATAATCTGCCTAAACAGCTACATCTTTCCTTCTTATGTTTTTTGTTTCCACTATACACATGAAAATTAGCTTAGAGACTAAGTGGGCTGATTTACATTTTTAGGGATATGTTTTATCATTGTGTGCAGATAGGATTTGCAGCCTCTTTGCTGAATGCATTGTGTTTCCAACCCACTCGCTTTTCTCTGCCCAAAGAAAGGGGGAAAAAAGGTTATTTGCATCATGTGAGCAGAGGATATAGCCCAGCTTTTTGCTGAAAGAAGAAAAGCCTTAAATTATCACCCCTACCTAGTAAAGCCAGGGAAAACTGAAGAATAATAGACGCTGCAAGCAGAATTTCCCCAACACTAATAAAATGGCAGGAGAAAGTACAAACTTTCATTTTTTGGTCACTGCTTTGAGACGGCACTCTTATGAACGTGACATGAATCCCACATGAAAGAAACACAGCGTAATTTTTTTCCCCCCAGTGTCAGGTAGTTGTAGGTGTAAATAAAAATGAGTGATTTGCTGAACGCTTGTTGCCAACCTTGTCACTAGCAGTAGCAAGTGTATGAGAATTGTACTTGGTGCTTACCTTCAGGCCAAGCTTTGAAAAGTGGATCTGAGATCTGAAACAGCAAAGCACCAATGTATATTGATCACAACTGGAGGGGGAAAAGGAACCTTAAGGAAGGGGATAAAACACAAGAAACCCTGTCTGAGTTTTACTCCACTCTGTTTACTTAAAAAGAGGAAGAATAAGGAAATGGCCTCCAATTCCCCTAATTTAATAGCTGTGACCAAGGAATGGGAAAGGGTTGAAATAGAAGGTTCAAATGGATGCAAGTGCTGTTCCAGTTTTCCAGCACTGTCTGTTAAGTGGGTAACACTTTCTTTGACCTTCCTTTTCGGATTAACAAACCTGTAGAAGCCCTTCCTGTTATTCCTGGCATCCCTTGCCAGGTTCAGCTCCAGCTCCACCTTGCCCTTCCTCACCCCCTCCCTACACAGCCACACTTTTGTCTCCGTGCTCTTCCCAGGTCACCTGTCCTTGTTCCCACTGTGAATTTGCTGCTTTCCCTCCAGTTTGACCAACAGGTCCCTGCTGGGCCATGCACAGACACAGGTGTGTAAATGACCAAGAAAATACCTACATACATTACACAAGAAAATATAAACACATCACAAACGGCACAGTCAGGAGCCTGATTTGTGCTGATTTTACACAACGAAACACAAGCACTGGGAGAGCTGCACCTTTTGCAGAGGAGAGAAACTGGAAGAATAAGCAGTTTTCAGCGTGACTGTACTCGCATGTTAGACTGGCAGAAAACTGAGATTCCATTTCACAGGCGTTCTGTAGCACAACCGTTCGGTTTTGTTCAACTTGCAAAAGTGGAAAACTCCTGCAAAAGTCAATCAAGCAAGCAAGACATCAGTGTTGGGAAGCAGAGAAGCCAAGTGGTCCAGGTGCTGATGGGAAGCTGAAACCTTTTCAGCCTTCAGCTGGGTGCTAGCAGATCCCAGAATCACAGACTGGTTTGGGTTGGAAAGGACCTCAAAGAACAGCTAGTTTCAGCCCCCTGGTTCTACACTCAGTTTCTCCAAGCCCCATTTAATCTGCCTTGAACACTTCCAGGGATGGGATTTCTCTAGGTAACCCATGGCAGTAAAAAATTTCTTCCCAGTTTCCAATCTAAACCTGCCCTCCTTCATTTTACGGATCTTTACTGCAAACAGCATCAACGAGAGCGTTGCAATGCTGAGAAATCAATAGTTTGTGTCACAGGGTTATGGGTGTGTATTTTTTAACCCTCCTTGCCACATTATCTGTTACAAACCCCAGCAGCTTGCCTTTTTCTGCAAGCTCTGCGTTCAGTGGAGGATCCTGGGCTGACATCCACCCACAGCTCCAGACAGAAGCCAGCAGGGCTATTAATATTAAGTCTTGCATCTCAATAAGTCACACTTCATGAGTTCTTACTGTAAGATTAATAAAATAATATTGGGAAGCAAGAGTTCCATCGTCATAATGATTTAGTACACACGCCGGAGATGGAAGTATAAATAATTAAACCTACCAATCTGAAAGACAAATCTGAAAAATCACTTCAGCTGCCACCAAACAGACAATTTCAAGTTCATTTAACATCTAATACCAGAAACACTGACAACAGTATAACACCGTACTGAAATGCAAGAAAAATTATTTATTCATAGAGTCTGATCTTGCATGTCAGATGATGCATTTTAAATATCTTTCAGCTATCTCAAACTGGTTCCCCTGCATTACTTTTTTTCCATTTTCGTAGTGAAAGGAAACAACTTATCCCCAAAACTTGTAAGTAAAAAGAAATTCCCACATGTAGCATTTAATTGACCAATTTTGTCTACTAGTCTTTCTACACAATCCACCTCCTAACTCCATTTGCTTTCCTGCTGTGAAAATTCAAATACAGTAATAGGCTTCTCTGTCTCTGCTAACAAGAGAATTTTATTTTAAAGATCTTATTTAAATACAATTACTGTATCAGCTTCAGTGCTTTTCACTACATTATTCAACATGTCCTTTTTAAAAAAAGTTATGTAGGAGTTTCAAATTTAAATAAAGGCTAGGGGCTAAGGCAGAAATAAGAAAATATTTTTTAAACAGAATCATAATGAAATATTGACAGATAGTGGGGGGAAAAAGGCTTTGTTTAGATTCAAAAACTATGACATAGTTCACATTAAAGTCAAGAAAAAGCATCAACAAACAACTTTTCTAACAGGGATAGCTTATGTTCCTGGGAATGTTTGCCAATTACACTGGCAACACAGCATCAACCACAAATATATGAAGAGACACACAAAAAAATAGCTGACCTAATTCTAGAAGGTGCAATAAAGACCTGTCAATAAAATTTCAGTTACACAAAAATATCAGCCACAACTCCTGTGACTGCAGGTAGAAGACTTATAAACACACTGAATTAATGCTAATGTTATTTCCAGCTATTTGTGTCCTGCCCCTTGCAGTGCCAAAATGAATTTAAACCACATAATTCAGGCAACATCCAAAATACAGTTTTCTAATTAGAGGGAAGTACTTCCAGTCCAGGGAAATAAAGCCAGTATCCACAGAAGTACTAGCAAAGGGAGGCAGGAGCTGCAGAGGGAGGGTGGAGGAGGACCTCAGAAGGGTGATGAATACTGGAACACAGCTACAATTTGTGATAACATTTAACCCTCTGCCCTCAATTTAGGCTCTCTAAGACATTAAATGAATACCAATATGTCAATAAACCAGGACAAACACAAGCCCAGAGAGAACAACAAAACCCCTGCCCCTAACAGCATCCATCCCTCTTTGTCTTCCAGATTACAGCAGAAGCCACAGAATCAGGAGTCTTTAATCCACCAGCGAGAGCTGCTGGGGAAGAGTTAAAGCAGCAGAGCCACCTGCACCTGCAGCTCATCTGCTCTCCCCATGCAGGAGCCCTGCAGGTCACTGCACTTCCGAAAAAAAAAAACCTAAAAAGGAAAATCCGTCTGCTAGCCAGTATCTGTCACCACCGCAGCTGTATTACACAGCAGTTGGCACGGATAAAATAATTCCTTGTTAAGGAAGGATTTATAAAATATGCAGGACATTAACTGAACATACACAGCGACTACGGGAGATTATAAATTCATTAAGCCAGGCACAATCACTGGGTAGAAGGCAGGCCAGAGAACCAGACCAGTTTCCCATCACTTTGTGCAGAATTTGCACCATTTGAGACAAGTGCAGACACCACGATATCAGAATGGAATTCTCAGGTTAATGGAAATCAAGGATGAAGCATCAATACACAGAACAGAGTCCAAAACAGTAAAAAACTTCAGTTAAGTGTTGAACTGCCCTACCATCCCCAAGAGTACAATTGCTAACACCTCCAACATCCATTACAGCAACCACTTGGCCTGCAGAACTCCCTAAGGAAGGGACAGGGCCAAACCTCCTCCTCCAAACATGACCATTTGAAGCTGCTTAAACATCTATCACGCTTCTGCCCAAATGCTGCTGTGAGATGTCCAGGTCTCCTCAGGAGCTTCTTTCATGCTGCCACAATCAAGTTTTGGTTTGATCTGTGATGCCGTGGCAGGCCACGTCTGAGCATCTTCTGCATGGGCAGATAAGAAATGAGGGAGCACCAGCAGTTGGCCACTGGACTTTAGAGACAGGGAGAAAAGCCACCTTTGTTTGAACCAGGGATCAGCTGAGAAGAGCCCAGGTTGGAAAGAAATCTCCCTCTTCCTACCTGCCTTGGACAGCTGGACTAAAACACGACAGCCCTTCTCTGTAAGGCTGAGTGCAGCTCCTGCTTGCAGCCACCAGTCCTGCAGATACCTCTTATCACTCATTAATTAACAGCAGCAATTTGCTCCTTATCACTCCCAGACCTGTGCTGGGTTCAGTTTTTTGTTGCTCATCAGTTTGGGGTTTTTTTTTTCCTTATTTATCCTTAAGAGCTGACTTGCCCTGACATTGAAGGGCTACATTTTATTTTTCAGCTCCAATTAAAGGCTGCCGAAATCCGTCATGGTCTCGCCTCCCTGCATGAGGAGTCAGCTCTTATCTCTCAGTGGGGGGAAGTGAAAATGGGCTCGGTTGCCTAGAAACCTGAATGAGCATCTTCTAAGTGAAAAGCAACTTCTGGACTGTTAATTCAGCATCGGAGAGTCCAGGCAAGAGGATGGTGCCAGTCACTTTGCCTTCGACATCCACAGGGGAGAACAAATAGTAAATAAACACTGGGCTAAAACTGACAAGAGGCCAGTATTTACCATGTATGTACTGAGGATGTTTTCTCTTAATTTACAAAGATTAAGAGCCTTCTAGAAAAAGTTTCTATGAAATTCAGTGTTAGATCTCAAATGTCTTCCCATCTGAGATGTTTACATTAGTGAAAGCAAAATCTTCAAGATATTCCTATTAAGTTAATCCCATCTCATATACTGGCCATGCCGATAGCTACATAATAAAAGAAAATAATTTCAAAAATACTGTTTTGAACATTAGCTGAATTTTGAAGCTACAGGTATTAAATGCTGAAACCAAGTAGTGCAAGACAGTGAAGTACCAAGACAGTGACCCACACTGATGAAGAGCACTCCTCAAGTAACTACTCAAGTAGCTACTGCCAAAATTGGTGGCATCAGGCATGATCAGAGTAAGCACCAGGTCTGACTGCAGTGCTGCAGCTCACCTGGGAAGCAGGAGAGACACAAGAAGGGAAGCAAAGGTCTGTTTCCAGCCCTTGCATCCAGCAACTGTAGGTGAAGTGGATGCCTCCAGTAGGACTTGATATTGGAATAAGTATATTTAAGTCTGGAATCACTACAGACCTACAGTATTTTAATTTATTTTGGGGAAAAGCAAATAATCGGCCTCAGTTCACGTAGCTCGTGTGTTCCTCTGTTGACTGGGGCTTTTTTAAAGTATCTTTCCCCATCTTTCAGAAACACTAATGATAAATATACAAAGGGTTCTGCAGTATTCAGATATTAGAGACCAAAACACAGCTAAGGTGAAAATCTCCCATCAGCACAAGAAGTTCCATCCTGACTGCTCATCTACTTATTGGGGTTGCCTTTCTTTTTAAATCTCTCTTCCTCCCTCCTCCTTTCCTCAAGTTACTTAATTCCAACATTTTTCTCGATACAACAGACTCAATAACACCCATATAACTACAGAAACCCACCTGGTTTTCCTCCTTTCCCTGGCTGCTAGCACTGGAAACAAGATCTAACATCACATGCCACTAAATCACTGCCCTCTGCCTTTTGGCGCTGGTGAAAGCTTAGCTCATGGCAAACTCAGTCTGTGGTAAGAGCTGCTCCTAGGCCAAGTATTTTATCTACCATTTATCCTGAAAGCCAGCAAGAACCCTGATACTAACCACTGCCATCAGCACTCTGACAAAGCACACACAATGCAGTAAAGCTTATAAGCACAGACCTGGTTCTGAGACTTATTTTGCATTCCATTATCCCTGCCTTAAATTGGACTCGGAGTGGTTTGGGTTGGAAAGGACCTTAGAGATCTCAAGAGGACCTTGAGGACCTTCCACCAGACCAGGCTGCTCCAAGCCCCTGGAGTAGCAATGAACAGTTCCAGGGATGAAACACCCACAATTCCAATTTATACCTGATTTAAAACGATCCACTTGACACACCAGGTGATACAGGGAAGATGTTTGCCTTCCCCAAACTCTCACCCCATACCCATGGGCAGAGACAAAACAAACCCCAATGCTCACTGCCTGGACTCTACCCCACAGAAAAAAAATCCTACTTTCTCGTCCTTTTTTCCCCTCAAACTTCTGAGGGCCGTGAGAAAGAGCTGCCTAAAAAGAGCAGCACAGCCCAGCCTTGCTCCCAGGCCCCAGCTGCAGGCAGGCAATTCCCACCCCACTCCCCAGAGCCAGCATTATCAGTGCCTCGCCAGCCAAGGTGCTGAGCACAAGGGAAAGGGGACTGGGAAGGCGAGGAGGGAGAAATCAAATGAAAAATATCACAGCAGCTGGTCAGTGAGACTCGATTTTCAAGTCTAATCTCAGTTTGTGCAGTCAATGGGGGAGAAATGGCACAATTTGCATGACAACAGCCAAGGGAACTGAATGGTGGCAAATCAATTCTGCGAAAGAAGATAAAGCAGAATATACCTAATATATTAGCAGCAAGGTAGAATTCAATTCCCATAATGTCTGATGATATTGATTAAAACTGACACTTTTTATTATTATTATTCCTCTTCCACTTAGGACATGGAAACAACTGAGACACATAACAATGCAGTTGTTTTACACAAATGGAAACACACTTGGCCATGGAAGAAAATAATGTAAAGTCCACATCCATTAGGAGTAACAGCCCTAAAAAATATTAAGCCTGGCTATTTTAGCATGTTACACAGGCACGAGCCTACTTGGGCTCAGGGAAGGATTTGGTGACTTTAATTTATACCCAACAGGAGAGATGTAAATAGCATAGCTGAAAGGAAGTATTAGGTTTTATTTATGGATGAGTTTAAAATAATCAGCAAGCACAATATCTCTGACTTCCTTCCAACTTATTTAGAGATTTGACTATCAGGGATGACTTGCTGTTGAATTTAAAACAACCTTCACAATGGCTACTGGGTTGAATACAGAAATTTCCTGACAATGTGCATTTGTCTGTAGTTAAAACCAATTCTTTTTAACTCGAGCAAAATCCTCCTTCCCCCTATCTTGGTCACCAGTGTTATTATCTCAGCTAATAATCTCATTTTTAAAGATGGTATTACAGCTGAATGAGAATTGCTGGTCTGACAAGAGAAGCACATTTGGTACGTGAAAAAAAGGAAGTGTAGCTCCCATGACACTGCTGCCTGCATCTAAGCAACAGAAAAAACCCCACAAGTTTGGATGCTGTAAAGTCCACATTATTTTTGACAAAAGAATCTGCTAAAAAATTTATTTTCAAGTTTAAAAAAATTATAATATTTCGTGTGTGTGTGTGTGTGTTTTTTACTGCAGTGCATGTCATCTTAGAGACTAGAGACAAAGACTGACGAAAATCTCAGCCAGGATTGCTGATGTCACTGATCTGTTCTGCACAGCCCTTGAAAAGGACAGTAAACACAGCTGAATCTTGTCAATACCAAAACTTTTGACTTTATTACCATCTAAAAGAGATACCCCCTCAGTCCCACCTTCCCCACTGCAGATTTCAAAGCGTTTGCCTGAAATACAGAGAAGAGCCAGGAGCTTCACTTGGTGCCTCCTTGAATACTAAACACTCCTCTGGTCTACATGCAGATCTTGTCCTTGGACTCCAAGATAGTGAATCTGCCACAGTGATGTGCCAGGAAGGGCAGAGGTGTCCCGAGGGGGTGCTGCAAGGAAATGGAGGAGATGGGGATGAGCAGGGTCCCACTCCTGTCCTACAGTCACCAGGGAACAGCCAGGCACCACCCTGTCCTTGCACATCCTCCAAAATGCGCCCTGGAAAACGCTGGGTTTGCTATCTATTAAGGATTCCACACACACACATGTCCAAACCTGCCCTATAATAACATTTCTTTCAACAGGCAGCAGCCTTACATTAATATATATTACTTTCTGTAACTAACTCGAGCAGAGATGTAAGTGACATTTGCTCCCTGAAGTGAAATTATACATTTATATATATCCTGTCTGTTTTCCCATCTCATTTTTTCACAACAGTTCAGCTGTCATACTCTCTCTTTCACTCCAGCATGAAACAGATCTTCTGGGTTTAACAATGAGAAGGCAAAAAAATAAAACAAACCCCAAGAACAAGCCAATGTCAGTAGCAGGGCACTGAGCCCAGTTTATGGATCAAAAAGCCCAGGCACAAGAGTGTTTTGCACAAACTTTTCCGGTTTGCTTTTGATAGTTCCTCAATCCTTCACTAACTTATCCTGCAGAAAAATGGGTGGTAACATACAAAGATTTTGTTTGTTTTAAAATTGAAAAACTTTATTAATAGAGCGCCTAAATTTTGGGTAATACACTAATGTAATTCTGCCACCCCAAAGCTAAACTGATTCAAAAGCAGCTAGGAATATAGCTCTCACAAACACTGATATTTCTGCTCTTTCAATCTTGCTTGTTGACTCTTTATTTCTGAAATAAAAGCCCAGCACTGGGCTGTACTGGACAGGAGCATCCTACTACATCTCCACCAAACAACTACAAATCCATAAGAGGAAAACACAAAATCCTACTAATTTGCTTTGCGCTAACATCAGTTGGAATAAAAGAAAAATATGAAAAAACACCACTTCTAATGTCATTAAAATACGGTGATGTGTAAACCAACCTGAACAAAGGGAATTAATTATTTGGATCTCTTTTTGTGTTCACACAATCTGGATGAATAATTTATAGGGAAAATTCCTAAGTTACCAAGAATGGATTTTAGTTTATCCACAGTCTGGATCTGAACTATCAGCAGTCCCTAAATTAAAAGTATTAAGAGTAACAAAAATTTAACCAAATTCCTTAATTCAATTGGAACATCACATAGGCTTCCTTTCCCCCCCCAGGTTGGATGACCTCAACTTGCAGAGTTTAGAGAATCACAGAATATTCTGAGTTGGAAGGGACCCAGAAGGATCACGGAGTCCAACCCTCAGGTGAGTGGCACACCCAAGGGTCAAACCCACATCCCTGGCATTATTTAGCACTAAATATGCTCTGACCAAGTGAGGCAATCTCAGCAATGCCCCCAGTCTCTTCATCATCTGCAGAACCCAACCACCCTTCCCTCTCACACCCATCCAGTCCCTTCACACCCTCTGCAGCTTGTGCCCAACAACAGAGAGCTGCTGAGAAGAATTTAAGATAATGGAATACTGGGCTAACACCACTTCTGCTTTTCTTTTGGCTTTCCTTGAAGTTAGCTACAGCATTCCCACTCCCTCTGTAGGGACCATATGCACCCCAGTCTCCGAGTCAGATCACCTTTCTCACCCAACTAATGAAAGAACTGGAAATTAGCAGAAGAAAACTGGCTATCTAATCGATCTGACTTACATGAAAGTCACTAAAGATCAAAGAGGGAAAGGTAAAACTCTTTGATCAGCTCTGCAAAAGGGGCAGGACTGTTCTGGCAATCAGCAATCAGTGGTTTGAGTAACTCACACCAGTGAGTAAACTGCACAGCTTTGCTTCCCCTCTGATCCTCCTGCAGCTTTTTCACTCTGCATCGAGCATGGTATGAACACAGTGTAACATAACCTCAAGCAAAATGTATAATTCCACATGGTACAGATCCCAACATGAATGATGAAAGTTGTTCAGTCCCTGCTCCTGAAAAATATTCATGCCCTCACCATCCTTCATTCTTACCAAAGGCATGAGCATGTGATGGATTAAAATACGATGATTTCTGGAGGAGTAGTTAAGAATGCACATAAAGGAATATTTCTCAAAAGTATCAAACTTTTTAAAAACTGTATTGTTTTAATGTTTGTTCAAATACATGTCCACTTCTGTTTGTGACATTTAAACTGGTGGCTCAAGAGTGGCTATTAAGATACACCCCAGATTACTTTCAATATGTATCAACTTTATTAATTAAATGAGAATTCTCAATTATTCTCAATTAAATGAGAATAATTCCTTTCTATACCACACTCAACCAAGATACTAACAGCAAGAACCGTAAGAGACTGGAAAATTTCTTTTCTTCATATAGAGAATTTTAAAATACATGCATACAACACGCATGCCTCAACCTCTTATGAAGTGTATCAAAAAGAATGGTTCATTCTTTTTGAAGAATGAAGCTAAATATGAATAATATGAAGCTAAAGTTTCAAGTAATATTACAGCTCATTTTAAAAAGTGTGAAAATTTACAGATAATTAGCTCATTTCAATCAGTTCTGCTCTTGGGCCTTAAATATCACAGTGGTATTAATATTGCCCCAAATTCTTACCAGATTAAAAACAGTGCAGTTAAATCTCTTTCTGACAAGAAGAGGAAAGAAAGAGTCAATTCCCTTGTAGCTAATGGAGTTAAATTGAGGTAAATGGAAGAAAAATGAATCCCATTCTCCTGTGTTCATGCAGGTACAACAAAGTTTTCATCACCCTAACATGAGCAGGAGATTCAAGTGCCTTGCTCCTGGGGAAAATTAGATGCTTTCAGGAAAGCCAGGGAAATCTCCTGTCTCCAAAGAGAGAGACTGATGTAGAGCCATTAAATGAATGGGGAAACAAGGAAAGAAAACCAATGCTGAACGATTCCAGACCACCATGACTCTTTTCATACCTTTGATCTGCAAAATTAAAACATTTTTAGCAGACAGGTACAAAGGAGGGACCAAAACCTGAGTGACAGACACCCTTACACCATGGTCCACTGAGAAGGAGTCTGTGATGGCCCAGGGCATTTAAAGAGCCTCCTCCCATCAGCTCAGCTCATTAAGGAGGACATCACCCTTGTTCAACAGCTCCAGAGTGCTTCAAGTGGCACCATCCACCACAGGACAGCAAAAGCTGGACTTTGGAGAACATGAAGTTATGCAGCTGCTTTTTCCACTGCCTAGGCGACTTCATCAGATTTTCATAAAAAACTGCTCCAGGTTCCTGCCCTTCTCACCAGGGAAACTCAATGTATTCTGCAGAAATAATTCTGATCTGGCAAAAAAAACCCATTTACATCATTTAGTGATACTGGAATTGCTAACAAAGGGAGCTCTCTGCTCTCTGAGGTGGATGAGTGGATGTTTTAGTGTAGCTGCAGTGAGCAGCAGGTTGGGGCTGTCTGCAGAGAAGAAATTACTGAGAAACAAGGTGAAAAATCAGAGCAATAGACAGGCAGGAAAAAATAATAGCTATCTTTAGTAGCTATCCCTTCAGCATCAGTCAGGGACTTACCTAGAAACCCTCCTGCCAGATCAGATACTGAGCCACCAGCTTCCAAAACGATTGGTTCACTGAATACATTCACAACGAATAATAATCAACTTCTCAGCTTCTTATGATTTGGGTTTTCTTATGCCTTAATCCTGTATCACATGAATCCAAACACATTTTTACTGTTAACATGGCTTCTAAGTGAGGATCACATGAAAACACGAAACAACGCAGACATAAGAAGTGATCCTGATGGCAGCTTTGAGGAGGTGAAATATTAGTAACTGATACTACTGACAAGTGCAAAACTATTCTATTATACTTCTGACTTCCTTCTTTCCCACTGGAAACTCTAATGAAAACTGATTTGTTTTGTTTTAAACCTTACAATACAAGAAACCACACTTCCAAAGTCTTCCCTCCATTCAGATGCATTATACTAGTTCCCCTTTCAAATTCTAAGTGCCTTTATGGCTCTGGCTGAGCTTGTTTTACTGAAGGACTTTTGAGCAACAAACCAGGCAGACAAGTAAAAGCAGAAAGTTAAAAGAATCAAAGTTTTAAAGGAGTCAAAGAGCGGTCCCGGTGAATCTGCAATTTTCTGGTGCATCATTCTGCATCAGATGAGTAATCCATCGTTTGGGATGGTTTCCAAGAATGGACCATCTGCTCTCAGCACGATCACGCTCCTGGAAGCTGCACAGAATCTTTCACCTTCTCCTCGACAGCTCTGGAGAGATATAATAATATGGTTTCTAGAAAGAACAAAGCCAATAAACTGTAAGCTGCTTTGCCTGAAATACTATCCCTTCACAGGTTCAGTACATCTAACTTGCATTAGTGGCCTCCTGCCACACATAAGTGGCATTTGACATGGAGAAAACAAATGATACTGACTGGAGAGAATGGGATTTTTAGCCATGAGATCACAAGGCTAAAACAATAAAATCGCACATAAGCGATTGAGGGAATTTGCATATGTACAGTTTGTGAATTCTTCCTAATTTCACGCACATGCTCTGTCACAAACGCCTCAAAGAACAGCAAGGCAACCACAGAATGAAAAATCTCCACGTCTATCCCCTGCCCTGGGTGCAAGGAAGGCTACAGGACAAAAGCCCCTAACCTTAATGCTCCTGCAAGGCAACTCCATGGAAGGGGCCAGACCAGATCTCAAAGGGGAAAACAAACAAGCCAACCAGTTCTTACAAACTGTCCTGCACAGTCAAATGCAGGCAGCTGGCTGAAGACACAGGAAACTAAATTCCCGAGTCAACAGAGGAGGTGATGCTGTTCCCACAACCCTGGCCACGGCTCCAGACCCTCCCCTTTGCCAGCATGGCCATTCACCTGACATCACACTAGCCAAGCCTAAGAAACTAAACAAGGCTTCAGGTTTTGACTCAGGGGAAAAAACCCTCATGGAGGAGTCTCTAGCCAGCAGGGAAAAAGATCAATTCCAACATTTTTGGCAGCAGGTCAGTTCAGCTGTATTTTAAAAGTCCACCTAAGAGTTGATTCTTTACACAGCTGAAGATGAACATGGATTTTAACAGCCTGTGGGTTCTAGCTGTGGGGCAAGGAAGACTATGGGATCTAGTATTTGAAGAGAAGAAGCCTCAACTGCCCTCCTTGGTATTGAGAGGGGTCTGATACCCAATATCTTTACTGCTTCACCTAAAGACCTTTGGGACTTTGGGGCTTTAGGACTCCCTGAATAGGTGGATCTCAAATCACCAGAGCAGCAAACTCCACACAAAGCCAAGTGGAAGGGGACTACAAGAAAATGTCTAACTAAGCTATTAATGGGGTTTGTTTCAAAAAGACGACAAACTATTTTCTAAACCAGTAGAAATGGCTTTGGGTCTCAGTGTTCCAAAATGAAAGACAGAAAAATCCACATATGACAAGCGTGCCTCTAAAGCAAGCAGCTGGAAAGCCAAAAGCAATGCCCATGCTTTGCTCACGTTTTGGAAGTTCAAAGTTGAACACAAGATCCCTGCAACAAAAGCACAGAAGAAAACATGCAAGATCAGTTGCCTTTCTGCCAAGTCAAAGCATACACAAGGTGTCCTTAATAATTTCAGCTACAGCTGTGAAGAGTGAGGCTGAAAGAAGCAATTGCAGCATCACACTCCTCTTGCTCAAGGTAGCAGCTCTCACACCTCAGGGCTGCAGGACCCAGGAGAGGTGATGCAGCCAGCCAGGGCTCCATCCAGCCCCCAGTCTGCTCCTGGATATTGATAAAACCCTTCTGCTCTGCTGCTCCAGGCAGAAGGACTGCAAATGGTTTCTTTCACAGCTGAAGTGGAAGTTTGCATCCTCCAGGCTACAGTGCAATGAAGACAAATAACATCATTCCCACAACGGCCAGGGAATGTAACTTTCCTGACGTTACAGAGGTAGGAGATGCAACTTGTGCCGAAGGGAGGAGGGAAGCAGGAAAACACACCACAGGGTGGAGTAAGGACACAAGCGGGAAAAGGAGCTATAACTGCAGGAATCTGGGGTGTAAGCATGAAAAGACAAGGGCAGTGAAGGAGTAAGGGCAAGATGTGCTCTAGGACAGACATCCAGTTACTGCAGAAATGGAGTGGAAGAAAAGGGAGAAAGCACAGAATTAGCCATGTATGAAATCAGGTGCTGAAGCAGCAGGAGTATGTGCACAGGTGGGATTTAGAGCTGGAGTTAGAGGAAACATGGAGGAAAAACACAGCCATTATTTTTAGGGAGTTTAGCAGACTCTAACAGAGCGTTTCATCTTTGGCTCTTGTGTCACAAACAGGAAAGAGAAGCTGCTCCCCTTGGTGCCAACACAGTGTTTCAGTCAGGGCAGCACTCCTCCTCACCAGCCACAGCAGTGTCACTCTCAGTGTCCAGCTTCAAGGATCCTAAAGTCTCAGTCCCAAATTGTACATCTCAAGTATGGCTCAGTACTCTTGCAAAATCCAGTATTTTAGGCGTTCACGGGAAAAAAGGAATTATTTGACATTAGAGAGGAAAAGCTCAACACAGACTTTTGAAAACACATCCGGCCTGCTCATCACTTTCCCTTCCCCTCTGTCAATCACTTCCAATCAGCAGATTTTGAGCTGCCAGATAAGTTTCTCAGCTGGCAGGAGAACAGGCCACCAGACTCCCCGAGGTCCCAGCTGCTCCTCCCCTATTGCTATCAGGGCTCCCATTAGAGGCAACACATCCTAGCCTGATTAAAACATTGCCTGCACAAGTCTTACACCAGCCTCAGTCTGCCAAATTCAGAAGACCTGCTTTTGATTTATAGCAAAGTAAAGGAGAGGAGGATGGAGTTAAGAGCTGAAGAAGAAAAAAGCAAAATAATGAGGGAACAGAGAAATAACAGAAATACTCAGTTCTTGAGCTTCAGGGTTACCTTTCATACCTATAAGCATTGACCCTAAAAGATCATTCATTATCTTAGGAATCAAAAATAATTATTTTCCATTAAAAAAATAATGTTTTGGTGGCTTAAAAACAAACATGCTCCAGTCTTGGATCAATATCAAGCTACCAGGATTAGCTGTCACAGAATTAGACATGATCCACGTACACAGCTGCATGATTTCCAAACACAGCAGAAGGCAAAAAGGACATAATGAATATGCAGAAACCCTGTTTACTGATAAGAGCAATCATCTTATTTGCCCTTCCTTTTGTTACCTATAATATTAACACTCATTCTTTGTGCTCTTCTACACTGCTGAGTCTTGATTAACCAATCTTGTAAAAACTTGTCTTTAGTGACTCATCATCTGTTCTACCTTTTGGACTTGACTGAAAGCTTCCTGATCACCAAACAAACAATTCAATACAGAATACATAACCGCCTCCAAATAGGGAAGAAAAAACCTACAAACAAACCCATTTTGGGTCACTGCAGCTCCAAGGTCCACAGCATTCATACATGGCAGTGAGTAACTACGTCCTCACAGGCAAGTGCTCAAAATGATTTCTGTAAGTACCAGCAGTGATTGTTTAAATACAATGCTTTGGATTATTGCACAGCAGCTTTACAGGACATTAGTTATTACTGCTCCTGAGTTGGTGGTTTGTTTTTTGAAGGACCACAGCTGACTATTTCCTTTACTCTTTTCCTCTTAATAGATAAACCATCAGAAAGCAATATAAATTGCACTTGACCAGCATGTAAGTTGTCAGGTAATAAATTCCCTATAAATAATAAGGGAAGCTTACAGCCTTGAAGTCATGCTCATACTGAAAGCAACACTGAGAACACAAAAACTCATTGCTGGGGTTTTGGGTTCGTTTTTTTTTTTTTAAGGCTAAGAAAATATTTTGCATCCATCAGTCTCCAGGTGCTAATCCAAGGATATCCCTACCGAAGATAACCCCTCCTGATCAATACTTCCTCTCACAGCTGAACCACAGCATATGGTGCACGTGGATATTGATACTCTGCTCCCAACAGCACCTCTGCTCCAGCCCTCGGAGCTGCTCCCGAGCGCTAAATTGGCTTTTGCCAGCCACAGTACCGCTGCTCTCCTGGCAGCGTTTCAGTGGCAGGGGAACAAACAGGCTCCTGCTCCATGTGTTCCCAAGCCAGGATGCCAAGCTTTGGACACCAGCCTTTGGCACTGGGCCACGTGGATGCTTTTTGCTGTTCCTCTGCTTCATGGGCTTGAATGGCGAGAGAGTATGAGCTGCAAAACCACAATATTGTTATTGACTGGAGTAAAAAACACTGGTCCACCGCGCAGCAGGGAAACAGCCTCAGTTCTAAGAGAGATCTTAAGAGAGAGGAGCATGAGGGGGGGAAGAGAGGAAATAAAAATGTAAAACTAGAGAAATAAATGGAACTTACCACCCAAATCACACACTAGAAGTAAATGGAGACACACACTGCTGCACCATCTCAAAGAACATAAACATGACTTATATCTTACATTTGTGGAACAGAGTGAGCACTTTTAGCATCTCTTTTCAAAGCTGGGAAATAACTACCCAAAACCTCCGAGAAGAGCTGTGACATCTGTCTTCTCTGCAGCTCCTACAGTGGTCCCCACAAGCAGGTGTTATTTTCTGAACAGAAAAGTCTCCCACTTCTTCCTACTACCTGGTATTTATGCCCACACTCCAAGCTGAAATCATTCCCACAGATCTACTTCACCCATCTACAGCCGTTTGCTACCCAAATTCAAATATTAATTCACACTAACACGGATAATTCAAGTTGAATTGGTCACCCTTCCCAGTGCATCCAGGCACAGACACAAAGGGAAGGATAACCTTTCTTGCACAAGCAGCACATCAGCAGTCACAGAGCCTGCTACACCCCAAAAGCATCCTGTGTGCAAATAACAACAGTCTGTGCCTGTCTGGCACATTCACCCACAGAAATCTGGCATATGTTTTACTGTGAATAATTAGGAGAAACACACAGAACTCTCCTATTTCAAGGTAGCTTTTGTTACGGCTCCATTCCCGCAGACTTTTAAAATGAGGCTAAGATGACAAGATAGGAGAATATCAAAATGTAATTGAGCAAGAGGCTGAAGCAGATGAGTGGGTAGGAACTGGAGTAAATAAAGTCTCCACACAAACAAAGCAGAGACCAAACCACACTTTGGAAATCTGTTCATCTGTACAAATATGGCTATTTCACAGCTTCTCCTTGTTTTCTTCCTATGGTGATTTAGATACAGACCCTTTATAATGTCACCTCCATCCAGATTAGATATTACATGTGTAAATCTTGATATAAGTAAAGACCCAGCTTTTTAAACATATATTGGTTTTCCTCTTTAGCAAAGGATTTTTAGGTGTGGAAGAAACTTTTCCAAGAACAGGAAAAGAATCCACTTGAAAACTTCAGGAATATGCCTGATTTCCTATTTGGTTGCTTTAGCATTGAGTCTTCTGATTTTAGATGCAAGTCTTTCCATATTTAGAAGCCTGGCCAAAAAAAAAAAAATTTTTAAATAATTCCTGAGAACACACCAGATTTCACCCCAGGGCAGAGCTAGGAGCCTGCTGTCATAAAGCTCATACCCTGAACATGCACACAGGACTCCTGTGATTCACAGTTCAAAATGCAAACAGAAAGACCTCTGGATGCTTCACTGGTGTGTGAGTTGGCACTTTTTTGTTTGGTTGTTGTTGCCTTTGTTGCCTTTTTTTTTTTTTTTTAAATTAACATTACAGTATCATGTGGCAGCCTTGAAAACAGTGAGATACTGAGATACATGCATGCTAGGAAACATTGTTTTCAAAAACCTGGCTTCAGCTATGCCTTTTCTGGCACAAAGTACACCAAGGGTGCTAGAGAAACCCTCAGCTGCTCATTCCTGCTCCTCCCATCCTCTGAGCATCCGTGTTCACACAGACAGGCTGAGAACAAAGACCAGCTCTCCGTGTGTCCCCAAAGGGTGGCTTGTGGCCACACCAAGGGGTGACAGCCAGCCCAGCAGCAGGACAGAGCAGCAGTCCTGCACCAGTGCCAGTCACAGCAGCAGGACATGCTCTGCCTGCCTTGGAGACTTCTCCTTGGAAAGTCAGGGATTGGTTTGCAAGAGCCTTCGCTTACACAGAATTGCACTGAAAAATACTTCCATGGATAAGCTCAGAGAAAAAAAAAAAGCAAAACCAAATATTAAAAAGTCTTATTTGTCCAAGTGGGCTTGTGGGTGTCACTCTTGCACAGGGATTCAAGGCCAGCACAGAGGCAGAGCCTGACCAGGACTGACCACCATAACCTTAACCAGGTAGGAAGAAAGCAATTTGATTAAACTGGTTTAACTGAGAGAAGCTGTGACAGGAGACACACAGCTTGGACAAGAAATACATGAGGCTCATACATATTATGCTTTTCTACACCGTATGTTTCATTCCAGGCAGTTTTTAACTGGGATAGTCACTGGTGCTGCAAGATCTGAGTTTGGAAAGAGTTTAATCATCCCATTCTGAACATCCACGATGGTAGTGATGAGTTACATGAATCAGGGTTGGTATCTAATCAGCATAATGAATCTCATTCAGTGATTAACCCAAAGAGGAAAGAGCTCCTTTAGGCACAGGTAAAACAGTCCATGAGTCATCACTTGGCAGTGACAGTAGAGAGTTTAAAAATGCAAGCTGTGCTTTGTTGGAAGGTTCAGACTCAGTCTAAAGAGCAAACACACAGATTATAAGGTGCTAGGACAGAAACTTGAAACAGTCTTTTCTCAGAAACCAAGACACCACTGCCACTAGAAGTTCTGCTAATTTGTGAAATCCTAGAAAGTGTTCTGGGGACACAACAGCCAAACACTGCTCTGACACAGCCCAATTCTGTTGCAAGCACTATGGGCAAGGGCTCTGCAGGCGATTTTACACATCATGCTACAGAGTTCAAACACTTCTTATCATTGATCTCCCACACGGAATTACTATAAAAATGCTCTCATTAATATCCATACAAAAATTAATACATCTTTCACAGTGCCAGGTCCCATTTTAAAAGTGTCAGTTCTCCTGAGCAGTGCTCCTGGTTTCTTCATGTAGAAATTTCAGAAATCCCTTACACAACTTCAGAGGTGCATTTCCTAGAATACAGTCCGATTTCAGCACAACACAAGCTGTTCAAGTACTGCCATATATCCCTATAAATGTAGGAAAAGCAGCAAAAGCTGGCACAGCCACGAAAGGAAGCATCCTGCCCTTGCAAACACGGTGGTGTATTTGTTGCTATCCTCACATCTGCTTCCTGCACCATGTGGCTGAAAACAGCAAATTGGATGAATTGACCCAGAGAAAAACATTTTGAGGGTAAAAAAGGTTAGTTTCAGGTTTAAGTGCGTTTAGAGTATATATGCAATTTCGTGGTTAATTCCAGAAAAATGAGAAACTGTTGGAAGAAAAAAAGAAGAAAAGTCAGGTCCCATCTGACACCTGAGAGCTGTCCAGCCCCAATTTCTAGGGGCTGTTTGCCAAGTGAGGCAATAGCCACAGCGTTTGGAAAGACATGTTAGCAAGGGCAAGGTTCCTGGTGCTTCCTCATAACATCACACGGATTTAGCAGCCTGCCTGCACACTTAAATGATGTAGAGCCATACAAATAATTGTCCCACAAGCAGTGATTTATCCCCTTTGACCTGATATGAAGTCAACAGAGCTCAGCAGCAGCAATCAGCAAACTTGGGATAAAAGTATTTACAGCTATCCCTGGCTCATGGCTTTCCTGCTGGCAAAGAGACATCTTCTGTTTCATCTTCAGAGCGCTAATATCCGTCACATCTCGTTTTTATTTCTCAACTTCCTCTAGGGCAGACACAAACCCTGAAACTCTTGCGTAAGCTGCCATTACATAGCATGCAGCTAAGGAGAGAACTCTCCCCATTTTATTCAGCTCAAAACCAATTACTGCTCTCGTTACAACTAAATCACTGCTTACATCTTGATCAACTCCTCCTTCAGGAACGTGCTCGCTGCATTCTCTGCTGAGGTGAATGAACACCACTGGGTAAAGCAGCAGAGAGGGAAGGGAGGAACAAAATCTGCTGCAGGTTTAAGTTGCTGGATGTTGCATGTGAAAATGTGAAGAGCTGCTCCAGGTTTCCCACATAACTCTAGCTAAGAGATGCTCGAGTTTTTAACACGAACTGCAAGCCTTACGCCTCCATTTCTTTTTTTAAACGCCGGCTGTAAAATTCCAATTGAAGAGTTTAAAAGTGTTTTGTGAAGTAGCACAAAAACATTAACAGTTCAGGGAGGGCAAAGGCTCTGTAATAGCGAAAAGTTCTGATCATAGTATTATTATTATTGGGTAAACATGACAATGAGTGATGTTGGCAAGTGCTTTCAGAGTAGTCATTATCAAACACTTACAATCCTTATTTTTCCTGGCATTCTGGTGGGCAGCCTTATTACTATGAGCACCTATGCTCTTTGAGATATTTTGAAAAAATTTTTCCTTTCTGTGAGAGCCATGCCTGCCCCTTCCAGGGAAACAGCCAGAGCTAGACCAGAACTGATCTGGGGCACTTAATGAATAAACACAAGAGCACCAGGGATTAGAACTGGCCTTGTACTCACACAAAAGAAGCAGGGGAGTGTGAACAGGAGCCCATGGCAGGCATGAGGACAAAGCCAGAGCATCACCACTGCTGCTGGCAACCAGCAATCCAAAGGGCTTGCAGCAAGGGCTTGATGGGGATTTTTAAATTTTTATTATTTGAGTTTTGCGTTTCCTTGTTTTACTGATGGGAGATGAGGGAAAAGGCGATAGCAGTAATGAAAGTTTAAAAATCCCCACGCCGATTCCAGGGAATCCAGGAAAATTGGTGCCTCTGTGTTTTTATCATCATTATCCTCTCAGTAGGTGAGAGAATTCACTCTTCAAGGACGACTGTGAAAAGATATAGCTCCCAACTGGTTGTACAGAGTCTTGAAACCCTAAAGAGGATTTTTCAAACAACAGCCAAGGGACATGGAGAAGCAAAGCAGCAGGACCTGCTGCAGGGGACAAGTACGAAGAAAGATGATTATTCCAGCGCGGAAAAAAATAAAGAGATTAGCTGTCAAAGGGGAAAAAATAAAAATAGTCACTCTTAACTCATGCAAGGCCATGTCAGAGTGTACAAAGTCATTTAACACATTTTCAACTTCAAATGACTATGCAAGAGGCAGTGGTGGATTCCAGGCTCCATGATTTACAGCCATGCCCAGAGTATGAACAGTCACTGGTGGTGAAAGGCAGATGCAAAACCAGGATTTCTTCTCATTGCCTTTGATTACAGCACAAGGCACAACCAACCTGCATCCAGCCCCTCCTTCTTACTTGTGGGGTTTTTTGTTTGTTTTGGTTTGGAGGATTTTTATGCATTTGCATCAAAAAACACAATGCCAATGGTATGAATAGGGAATGTCTGTGATGCTTTGGATATGCTATCTTGAAGCCTTGAGAAGTTATTTTAAACTGACTGGTATTTGAATGCTAGCAATTAGACAAGAAACAGATGCATCACTACAAGCAAGAGCAATAACTGTAAGAACAATTACCATTTTGTGAGATAGAGTGCAATGCACACCAGAAAAATGCGTTTTTAATTTGTCAGAGCAAATATTTGTCCGAGGTGACAAATAATTTACTTGGCTGATTGCAAGCTTCTGGAGCCTTGGGTAGAATCTGTACACAGCACAAAGCTCCCTTCAGCATCAAGAGACTCTTCAGCGTCAACTAACAAATGGAAGGAAATTCAAAACCACAAAGGAAAGATTTGAACACACAACCATAGTAGAGGGTTTTGTTCTTTCTCCATATGAACCCTCTCAATAATCTCTACTGTTACCATAAAAAAAAAATAATAATCAGACAACGCTGCTTTCTTCTGAAGGATTTCTCAAATTCTCTGATAACATTCAGCCACATGCAATCAAGAGACTATCAACACTGATCTGATCTTGCCTGCATAAGGTTGTAATTTGTGCTGTTTATCTTGTGGATATTACCTACTGTATTATCCTGTCAGCACAGAACAGCTTTAGGTTTAAAATTACCAACCTCATTTAGTCTTTGGGCTGTGAATGTAGACAGGCTAGTTATATCACAGCACAACAGCAGTAATAATAGTTGTAATGGCTAATATGCATTTAATTTTAGATTAAAGCAAGACGTGACAAATAGATGTGAAAAAATGTTTGTCCTACAAATAGCACTGCTTGTGGTTGTTATTGCACAGGCATAGTTTTGCCTCGAATACAACTAGAGGTGAAGGTGTTGGTGATTGACTGTGTTCAAATCAAGTAATTTGCCTTTTCTAGCGGTGCACATTAATTAATCTATCATGCATTATGCACACACATTCCTTTTAGAACCAAACTGCTGCAATGCTTAAACAATTTCTTTGTTATGTGGTTTCCCATCCCTGTATAAACCCCCCCAACTTCCGAGCCCCACTAATTACTGTTACCTTATGGATTTGTGTAGAACGTGAATGAATCCTGTCATGAAAACAACAACCAAACAGCTGGGGCAATGGCAACAATACCTTTAATCCCTTATTGTCAATTTTCCACTTCATTGGATTTGATACCACGAGCCAGTGGCAAACCCTCTGAAACCAAGCAGGGTCATGCAGGTGCAAGTCCACCCTGAATACAACATATGCAAAGGTCATACGACTTAGCTTGTCCCATTCCTTCTCAATTTGGCACAAGCTGTTGTACTATTTTCTTACCCTCATTTAAAAAAAAAAAAATTCTCACCTTCAATTTCTGCAGCATCTTGAACAATTTCAACTCATCAGACATAGTGTATCTAAATAAATGTTGGACTTCAGGCATGCATTTAGAGGCATTAAAACAGAAGAATAAGTGTTTGGAGACATCACGGGTTATTCACAGACCTGTAAGGATAGCATGCACTAGTTTTCACATGTATTTCACAAAAAGGTTAATTGTGCAACACATCTTCAACATCCAATTACTGGGTTTAGCCCATGTGCTACCTCCACTAAATAAAGCAAAACAAAGTAACACATAGGAAAATTACCATTCACTCCCTTTAAAGTTGCACTGAGTTCATTACCCTTTAGGTGAAACAGGTGTATCTACCTCAGGATGCTTTTCTGGCTGAATATAGTCAAAGGACAATCAACCCTTGCAAGCCTACAACACAAAATTCTTCAGGTACCTGCATGTTTTCTTTAAAAAGGCATTTTATAAAGAAAAAAAAAAATCCCCACTCACACTTACTGCACAATGTCACAGGTTCAGCAGTTCAACTAATCCCTTCCGTGTCTACTTGTCTTTAGGACTTTAACACACACATGCACATCATATAATTGTAGGTACAATACTTCCCCTTATTATTTAATCCCCTGAAGCTATAACTGAAAAATGCTAATATTACCTTGCATGCTTGAAGCAGCTTGTTAAAGAAAGGCAATTTTCTCATGTGTCAAAAGATTCCAGTCCCATGAGATCCTCTGGTTAATTCATAAAGTAATTTAATCATAATTAAAGCAAAATTGCATCTTACCCAACCATCATGTTTTGCAAGACAGTTTTAGCAAAAAAATACGAAGTTTACACTGCCAGCAGGAATAGGGAAAAGGCACATTACAGGAGATGGGGGGGAATTAAAGGTGAGAGGCTGTCAGCTCTGTTAGAGGTAACAGAACTTCTGAGGGTTCAGCTTCTCCCCAGCTCTCAGCAAGCCCATGGCTAGATGGGCCATATTCATCTATACAAGACAGATGACTTATTTGCCATGAAGTGAAAATGAAAAATTATTTATTTCGGGAATGCGCTCACCCCCAATTAATTACAGCAACACCAAAGCACAGCTTTGCTCAACCCCAGAAAACAGCACACATTTTGTTTTCTGATGGGCTGTATTTAGCCACAGAGGTAATCACATAGCCAAGGATGACATTAAAATCGAGATAACTGGAATTGGACTCTGCACCAAATGCCAGTTTCCTGGATGGGGTGAGTTAGAAAAAAATACAGCAAGCAAGACAGCAAGCCTCTGCCTCTCTATTAAACCACAACATCTCATGAAGGAAAACAGAATAAGCTTTTTGTGTTTGGATTTTGTGCTCTTCTGTTGTTGTTTTGGGGGGTTTTTTGTTTGGTTGGGTTTTTTTGTTTGTTTTTTCTTAATTACTGACATGTATCTCAAATACAATAACTAGCTATAATCTCATTTATAGAAATTGTCAGGAGTCAGAAAAACTACATATAAACCACCATGTTACTGAAAATGACAGTAGTTCCCTCACCAGTAGCTACAGAAGAGTTTGAAACCTCAAAACTACATTAGAATCCAAGAACAGCAGGTTCTAATTGAGCAACCAGAAAGATACAGGCTGGATAGGGAAATTCTGCCTCATTCTGACACACACAATGCAGGTGGGGAAAAAACACCAAACCACAAAAACTCCCCCAAATAAACACAGAAACAAAAATAGGAACATACACTAGGAAAGTGCTGTCTTACCTCACTTAAAAGAACATCAACTATGTCAGATGGAACCAAGTAATACTCAGTAATACCAAGTTATACTCAGTAATAGCAGGTCCTTCACAAAAAAGCAGCAGCACAAGCAAAACTGTATTCTATTCCAAGGCTCAACATTTGTTAAACTTGATTTTACCAATTCTTTTTTTTTTCTGCAAGGACCCAAGCCTCAAACCACAAAGCTCCTCTTGGGAAAAGTCAAAGCCACGCTTTCCCCATGGCTGCACCCGAGTCGGATGAAAAAGCTTTCAAAGAGCTCTGATGAGACGAAACAGAGCTGAACAAGAAACCCATGAGCCTCCTGGGAGCATCTCCTCAAGGTCAGGCATGTCAGAGGTCTCCCACACCTCAGTATTTTTAAAGCCCTCACACAGACTAGTTCATGCACCCAATGCTCCCATTTAGAGCAGACAGCCCTCACCTTGCTAAAACACCAACAGCACCATAAAAGTGACTTTAACTCACTAATGAGACTCATGTCCAGCTTTGAATATCCATTTTTTAGTTCATCTCCCCCCTGCTCCTTGCTAATCCAGCATGCAGGAGTGGTGCAGGTTTAGAAGGGGTTGTGCTCCTTTTAAACAAGTGCGTTTAGATTTGCAAACCATTCTCTACAGAAGGAACATCAATTCTAGCTACCAGGGCTTCAATCTACAGAAGGGCCTTCCAGAGAGCAAGAAAAGCTTGGGGTTTGGATATGTTGCTGTTTCATCAACAACAGGATGTATTTCTTACTTTTTTGTCTGACAACTCAATGCTGCGTTCCATGAGCACCAAGAACTTGAAAGTTCCCCACAGGGAACTAACAACCATGCAAAAATAACACAAGATACTCTCACACTGCACAGGCTGTGATACTTGTGATGTGGACCACACTAAAAACACCTTTCACATTTTACATTTTTTTAATGTATTTTAATGTAAAGTATCCAAGTAAATTTATTAAGAATCACTGTTATGATTCAGAAACATTATTTACGCAGAGATCCTGTTCTTGAATATTTCAATATAAATCACAATTTTCAATTGTATCAACTAGGTCAACTATATTTTTTTAAGTCTTGAATAGAAGGCCAGTGAGCAGTAAAACAACTGGATTTGATGTGAAGTTACTCAAGTCACACTTAATTTTTACTGCAAGGTTCAGAGAGTCTGTTTCAGAAGTCCTTCAGATTTCTCTTCAAGAAACAAACTAAGTGCTGTGGATTTAAAAGCTGTGCCACCTGCAGGGCTACATCCAGGTTGATGACAACATTTATGAAAAAATATTTTTTTATTATTATTATTATCATTATCATTATTACCCTGTTTAGAGTGGAGATGACACGTAGAGCTCAGGAATGGTGGCAAGCAGACAAAAGGGACATGAGGTCTCCAGCACATTTACTGACACTGTCACTGACCCACCTGTAAATGTTCTAAAGGGGGACCAGCCCACCACCCCATGGGAGATTATCAGCAATCCACTGAAGGTCTAATGAACCACTGTCAGGATATGCCTACAGTTATTCATCTTATTTTTTGTTGACACTTCTTCCATATTACCTAATAATCTGAATCCATCTTGAGTAACTGCTCTAATCAGTCTTTATGCTCAGCTGCTGCTAGAAAGTACAATACTGCATTCATCCCAGATCCTTTGAAGGCATTTCAGCCTGACATGTACATTTTCTGTACCGCTGAACGAGGGCAGGAACAAGCTCTGCCTGCCTTAAGAAAGGAAAAGCACAGCCTCCATCTGGCTGAGACACAAGTGATTTGTTTTGTTTTAACCTAAATGTTCCCTTTCAGATCAAGGTCACTAATTAAAAGTTAAAGATCCTGATTTGCCTGACTGGTAGATCTATGAAATCGATGGATAATTTATTACCATTGATTTTGGACCCAGGGCACTGAGCCTCTCTTACTTCTCACAGTGCATTTGAAAGATGCCAGCAATAAGGTTGATATACACAACAGCCCTACCACGCCAAGTGCTTGTACAGGGGAAATCTGACACAGAAAATAGGGAATATGGAAGAGTTCTCTCAGCAACTTAAAGCCTGAAAAGGCAAGGAGCCAGTCCTGTCTTTGACACGTTGTTTAATCAATGCATACAGGATTCTTATTTCCAAACCTTAACAGGACAGCACAATTAATCTACACTGGGTGGCAGTGACAGGTTTTCACATGCTTCCATACTACAGCACAGTTGCCCCTTTCCCTTCAGGAGACAATATCTTAAGCCCAACCATGACTTTTAACACTATGTTAACATGACAGTGCTCTTCACATTACGGGCTAATCCCACCACGTTCAATGGCAAAATCAGCAGGACATTTTTGCTGTAATAAGCTAATAAGCTGGTGTCACCTTAGTCACAACCAGGCAGACCAAATGAAATTATGGCTCAGCAGCAGTCTTCTCATCAACTTGGGCACCGGGAGGGCTGAGCTACTGAAGAACAAAGATGAGTTCAGTAACTTTATCCTTCCATCTGCAGATGCACAGTTTCAAAAGCTGAGATGATGTTCTGCCTTTTATTAGATGCAATTCAATTTAAAGCCTGTTTCCCTAGCAGGAAGGCTCTTCTACACTTTGCTATACCCATCTGAAATTATTTCTCTTGAGTGGCATGAAAAAACCACCAAAACCTTTAGACCATTATACTTCTCAGGAGCTGCAAAGGAGCAAAATCAAAAGGAACAAACAACAACAACAACAACAACAAAAATTGATGTGTCAGCAGCAAATGACAGATGACCTTCACGGGCTTTCAAATTAAGGGCTGTTCAATATGCTCATCTGGAAATGTACCACCAAATGATTACCACATCTTTATTACCAAGAAGATACTCTGAAAAAGCAATATTTAATAGACTGGTTTACACAATGAGCCAGGATTGTGTCATTTGCTTGCTGGGAACCAATGTGCAGAAGGATAAAACACTTTACCCACCACACAAGAAATCTGTGACAGAAACAAGAAATGAACCCAGTCTACTGGCCTGACTCTGACCCTGAGAAAGCATGTTGGGACAGATTTAGACTTCTCCAGGTTCTTATACTGAATTGAAAACAACAGGCAACGAAAGATTTGAAAAGGAAAAATTAGATATTTTCATTTAAAACAAACACCCATACGGCTTAGGTAACTAAAGTGAACCCAGAAACTGAGGGATTAATCAAAGGATTTATTGACCAACAGATTAATGAACTGAATGGTCCAAATGTTTAATACAAACTAGTTTAGAGAGCATGACTAATGTTCATTTTTCATCCCTATGGAATATCATTAATACAGCTGTCATCCAGAATTTGAGGCTACATGATGTTTTCAAACCAAGTTTATTTTTAGGTGCAATACCTGCTCTGGGTTTTGGTTTGTAGGGGAGTAAAATTATCTCCAAGAAATGCTGCTGTACCAGTTGGGACTTTTCCAAGTGCTTCTGCAATTATCCCTGTACTGAACCTTGCTGAAATCTTATTTCCTGTAGGTTGGTTTGCACTGGTGCTGCTGCTGACAATAGAATAGAAATTGAGATTTCAGAAGTAAAACAGAATCTAATTTAGGCCCAAAGACTTTACTACTGGTTGTGATGTGCAAAAATGAGAAAGCACAGCTTGACTTTGAGAACATATTGCAGCTTTGCTCAGTTGGCAGTATCTGAAACATTTTTCTTTTTTCCTGATTTGCAACCACAAATGCCCTCTTTAATAGAATTCCAGTGGTTATTTTAACTAAGTTCCAATTATTACTAGAATAATTGTCCTCTCCAATGAATTTTCATAAAAAATACTCTGATGATCAGGCTTTCCCTGGTCTCCAGGCAAGATGAAGACACAAGTGACACAGAACAGAGGTTAGCAAATTCAGTTCCAAATTTTTCCAAGTCTCCACATGATAAAAACCACTAAACCATGCTAGAGTAAGCAGATGGTGGAAAACACAGCTAATTATTTCTGTTGTATCGCTTTTGATCAGAAGATAAAGGCAGTGTTTGGGTTTTGTTGTTTTTTTTAAATAAAAATAAGCTGGACTTATACAAGATTTCCATACAATTAGTCTTGTACACACAGCCCAAATAGCTAATCAAAGGACATCTACATGCCTGTTGGGATACAAGAGAGCAGAGCTAGCCTGACTTGTTTTCAGAGCCTCGAAGCAGTCTGGGAAGCCCTGCTGCCCCTTGATTACCAATTTCCTCACTCAGCAGTGCCCTGAGCATCTCCTGCCACTGGGTTAACTGCATCCAGAAGCAATCCCGGCGGCAGGTGAAGAACTCCCAGTTCTCAAAGAAAGATTCTTCAGCAAATGCAGGAGCCGGCTCTTTTTCCTGCTGGTATCTTCCAGCCTTGCCCGCTGTCGATGCCCACCTGGCAGTGCTCAGGTAATGCCTTCACCTTGGAAAGGCCTGTGTGAGGATGGTGCATTTTAAAAGCCTTCCCTTGCTGTGGTGGATGAAAGCTGTTTGCAGGGGATAGGTGCTGAAATGATCCTTTTTAGTATGCTGTTGAGTATTTTGTTACGGATCACACCATCTGTCCAAGCTAGTGAATGCAAATGACTCCATCAATTTTTCAAGTATAAGCTTAAAAAAAAAAAAAAATGCATGTGATAGTAAAAAACCCCATACAAGCACTTCCCACTGTGCTGCTATTATTTGAAATCTACCACTGAAAACGCAAGATTATTTCAAAAGCACGTTCCAAATTCCTGAAAAAGATCCCCATTATTTCTAGCCTCGTCGGTCTTTGTATGAAAACAATACTTCTGGCTTTTTCATCTGAATATTAACAGATACAGTACAAAGTATTTTGTTGATATTAATGTGCTTACAGCTTATTACACTGAGTTAATTAAAATCTGAATAAAGTAAAATCTGGAAATTCCGCATGTCTAATTTGTCCACTAAAGCAGCTTGGGCAATAACACCCAGCTCTGTAAGAGCATTAGGCTATCACAATGCAGCATATGATTCTGTTCCAGCTCTATTCATTTCCCAAAGAAATGGGAAAAGCTGCACGGCTTTATGGACAAACCATTAGCTCGTCATCTCTAGGGAAATGGTTCATCAAAGCATTTCGGCTCCAGACAGATCAGATCTCAGTCTGCTTCTCCTTCAGCAGAATCCAGCAGCATTTAGCAAGAGCACAGAAGGGATGTCCCATTTGGGACAGCTGAAGTCCCCCCACAGTGTGAGCCTGGATATTTTGAGAGTCAAAAGCCAGCAGCACAAGTTTATTTATTTTTTTATTTATTATTTATTTTTTATTTATTTTTTATTTCTTTATTATTTCTTTATTACAGGCACAAGCAGAAAGGTGCTGTCACAGGGTTGGCAGAGCCAGCAACTCAGTTCCTGCAGCATTCAGACCTAAAAGAGAGCTTCAGGGAGCACTACAGCATCAGCCTCTCCTTCACAAGGGAAAGATAGGGAGGAGAAGTGTACCAGCCAGGCTGGAACTTCAAACAGGCATGTAGAAGCACAGAATACCTCCATTTGGAAGGGACTCCAACTGAATGGAGCATCTTTTTTCCTCTGCCTTAATGCCCCGCTCACAGAAGTCCTTGCAATGCCCTTCTGCGGTGGCACAGCCACGCCAAGTCTGAAATTCCCATGTTGAACACATTGAATGCATTTTAATACGTTAAATAATTGTGCGCACACATGAACAGGCAGGCAAAGGCTGAGCCATGCTGCCCACCCAAGGTTTTACAGCCACAGGGCTGGAACATCAGCTGGGTACAGCCTGACATCACTCACTGGCCTTAATGAAGCTGTGATAACTCACACCAGCTGAGGATTGATCCCCAGAGAACCTCCACTGCCAGAAGTTCTGTTAGCTGCCTGCACCTTCTCCTACACTGCTCTTATCCAGCACAATCTCTCATGACTGCCATACCAGCCCCACCTTGCTCCTAAGATAGGAATTTTGCCCAAAAAAACTACAAATACTCCCAAAAAAAATTCAAATCAGCACCTGGATAATATTCAATTGCACCTGTATTGTGATCACCTTAGAAAGCCTTTTTTGAAATGTAGTCCACATAGAATTCTCCTCCATCTCACTTCTGTTTAAGGAAGTATTTGTCTCTTCTCTTAAAACCCCTGTCTCAAAGCTCTTGTGACTGCAAGAGAAATTTAATTACTTCCTTTAGAGTGGAACAAAGCAGAATAAGGAAGATTGTCCTGCTGACCATGATAGTAAGAGGAAAAGAATATTTGACCAAAGCTCAAATACCTCAAATTCAATAAACCCACGTCTAAAAGCCTCAATGAGTCATACACCTGACTAACTGAACTTTACTCCTTCAAATTTTTAGAAATTAGAAGGAGAAAAAGGGAGAAGCAACTGTGACTAAATGACATCTAAACTGAAGCACACTTAGTGCTTTTAATAAATATTATTTCTCCCTAAATTCCACTCCCAAGTGCTCCTTCAGCACACATTGTGGAGATAAAGTGAAAATCCTGATGGATTGCTTTGGAAAAGCTTGGTTACAACACTTCAGGGATATGCAGGCTCCAACAGAGTGCACACCAATAGCAGGTAACTGCAGTCAGAAAGGAACTGAAAACCCAACTTTGATCTCCAACAACAGCTCACAACAATTTCTGCCAAGATATAGTTCCTACTCTCTGGCACACAAAAAAACCACACCGTACGGAATGATTGATTCCAAAAAATGGAAAAGGAATAATTGCAGTAAGCATCTACAAGACATGAGCAGAAATATTCCCACATTCCCATACTCAGCTTCCTACCTCTCATACTTTTTCCATCAGCTTACCCAGGACACTGAGTCCATGTGGCACCTCCTAGAGAGTCAAGCTCTATGTTTTTTTCAAATATATATCCCACTATGCACAAAAATGATCAGGAAAAGCTTTCCACACTCTGTGGAAAGTGTTTACATCACAGCAAGACAAGAACTTCAGGTATTGCTCCTCTACACAGGGTAGTACAAAGAACTCTGACAAGCTGATGATTATAAATATTCTCTGCAGCTACAGCTCTCTTCTTCCCCAGAGATGCAGGAAAAATGCCCAAAGAGAAACAGAGACAGATACTGCAAGTTGCCAAGATCCTTCTGAAAGTTGCCAGTTGCCATCAGCTTCTCAGCCTCAGGCCTTGCTCCTGCTGTTGGCAATTAAGAATGCCTTTAAACTCAGACCAAAAAGAGGCAAATTTGGATTTTTGAATTGCTTTTGACATAAATGCTGCAGTGAAATCCATCAGAGCCTCCTACTGGTAAGTTGAGGTCACTCTGCTGCTCTGTCTGGTATCAAGTTGTCTCTTCTTTAGGCATGGTGCTTTTCATCACACGTAGGCTTCAGATCAAATTTACTGAAAGGTCATTTATTCCTTAATTTCGCCTCCAAGAGGATCAAAACTTCCTGCAGTCTTTCCCATGTAAACTCCTGATATGGTCTTCAGCACACAGAGGTTCAAGCAGGAGAACTGGAATCCTGAAAAAGCTGTGGGTCAACAGTATTTAGAACCGGCCTCTCCAAACAGCTGGAAATCAACACCAACAGAGCCACTTTGCCCTACAGGAAGGACTGAGACCGTATGAAGCCAGGGCAAAATGGGACCACAGAACTAGTGAAACTGAAGGGCAAAAAGAGGCGAATCAAGCTAAGTCTTGAGCACACCAAGCTTCACAAAGCAAAATGTCACCTGACTGGTAAATAAAGAAACATCCGACTCCCACCTCACGGAAAAAGACTTCAGATAGTACATTCCACCTCCAAATTCTGAGCTCTCCAGCAACTGCAGTTCCCCTGCGTTTTGGAGCCAATTGCATTGCATTCCCATAGCAGATAAAGCGGGTGTAAAATTCAAACCCAGCATCTGCATATCTGATCAACCACGAAAGAGGTAGGTATTGATTACATGTAGATTATTATTTTACCACTTATCATTATAATGTTCTATTACATTATCACCACGATCAGCCTTTCTCTGCCTCCTCCCAGTCAATAAGATATTGTAACCTAATAACTCACGGCACAGAGCAAAAACTGCGCAGGGAAAGGAACAAAGGAACAAAACACCCTCAGTGTGCAGCCTGTCATGTCTACCCTGAGCACTGATGGAAGGGCTGATCCCATCTTATTTCCAAGATAAAGCCTAGTCCTAGGGATTTTTTTTTTTCAAGTCAGCATAATAATGGTTCATAAGGTGAGCCAGAAGTCCTGTGGCACACTGGGGACCCCCAAGCTGTCCCAAACAAGTCCCTTTTTCCCAGCACAACAGTAACACCAGCCCAGCATTTCTCAACTCTTCCAGGACCAGACTTGAACAGGAATGAGCTGGAGCTCCAACCGCTTGGCTCTGACACTGTGTTTAAAACAAAGCCAGAAAATGTCCATTTTTGGGGGTTAATGCACATTCTTCAGCTCAAGCCATTTCAACCAGCGAGTGCAGAGGAAGCTTTCCACGGGTCCAGCAGAGGCAGGGATGGATGAGCAGTGACAGGGAGCTCACTGATAACATTAGAAGCTATGAAGAGCACTTTGGAGGGACGAGCAGAGCTGTCTGGGTGGCACATTGTACCGAGAGGGTCCTCAATCACAGCCCTGTCCCCCCTGTGAGGACAGCTCGTGTACACAAGGACCAGCTGTGAGCTCTCTGTCACAGCAGACAGCAGGGATTCTTGCTCTTGCTGCAGATAGTTTCCACATATCTGTCTTTGCAGCTCCGTCTCACTTTGCTTCGGAGCAACCAAGACAAATCTGATTTCCCTATTTTTTTATCTGGAGGAAGGAGGTGGGAGCATTCAAGTTATGTCTAAGATGTATTACAGGTTTATTTCACAACCAAACAATTCATGGCATCTCTTTATTTAGATAAGAATAGCTGAAATATTTTAAAAATCCAAGAAATAAATATTACACAATTTAAGATTCTGAAGTTTATTACTGCCTGCTAACTCTTTGTATGCACATCTTTTTTCTCTCCTACTTGTACTATAGCATTTCTTAAATTTTGTGGTCAAGCTGACTTTTGACACTGAAAAAACAATATTATTTATCTTAGATCAAGTCCACAGGATGAAAAAAAATTAAAACATCAATGTATTACAAATGCACAGGTACAAACAACAAAACCAAGGCAGTACCTTCTCACACCACATCTTCCAGAATTAGCTTTGTTTGCCATTAACATAGTTGATTTATATTCAATGTCTTCTCTGGGCTGCTCTGATTTAAACATCATTTTAATTTAACCACCCTTTTTTTCCGTGGGGACTTCTTGTTAAAATTCCATTCACAACACAGCAATTTCTCTAAATTACACTGATGTAGGGATGAACCGATCTTATCAGCACCATTGAACTAGCATAGCACTTAATACAGGGGCTTTCATTATTTTTGCTGTGACATGACTTACATCAAGCCTATTTACAAACACTGAACTGGTCTGAAGGAGACCATCAGCCAGACAGGTTGGCAGGAAGACTTGACAGCAGAGGATCAAGCAAATGCTTATATCTCTGCTTTAGAAAACACAAGGAGAGCAGCAGAAGCAAAGCACACAGCAGTATCAAGGAGAGCTCAAGCAGTTAACCAAAAATTACAGAATTGGGGATGTACAGCTACCCAGCTAAACTGCACAGTTTACAAATAAAAGCATTTAATAAGACAAACATAAGCCTTTTGCATAGATCCTCCTAAAAGAACAGAGGATTTTCTCAGCAGAAACAAGAGCTAAGGCCTCCACCAAGTGTTATATTTAATATTTCCTTAGGAGTTCAGATAGGCAAACTACAACAACAGCTAGGGAGGAAGGGACCTCCTTTGATAACATGAAATGGGAAGATAGGGGGGTTTCTATTTCGTTACTGTTGTGTACCAGCACTGCTCTTGGACACCAGCAGAACAGACTGCAGTGCTTACTATTATGCTCCAAACATGTTTTCTCTGCTTGTCAGTCAAGAATGAGATAATACTGAAAAAAGGAAATTTATTAGAGGCTTTGTTCAATCTACTGCCTTTCACACACATGCAGGATTTTCTTCATTTTTTTTCTTTCTAAACTAGCAGAGCCAACCTTTTTTTTTCTTTCAAAGCAAAAGGAAAGCCAAATCTTAGGTAGATAAGCAGAATACTCACTCAACCTCTGTCCTCCAATATTTCACGGTTCACAGTTTACAGTCATAACAGGATTTTGAATCTCGACAGCAGCCAGCATCGTGCTGGAACTATTGAAAACCTCCCTAATGGCACTGCCAGCAGGAGGGAGATAACAAGAACTCAGGTGTTTACAATCCAGAGCAGCAAGGGAAGCAGTGGAGCAGAGAGATATTCAGCTGCCAGACTCACCACCTTCTCTGCCTTATTAAGGGGAAAAGAGAAAAGATTAAACAAAAACTGCCTGGTGGCCCTAAAGTTTCCCAGAAACAGCTCTTCAGAAGCAACCTGCCATTGCAATGATGTTTTCAAAGTGCCCTTAAAAGATGGACAGGACAGTGATGCTTTAAAAACAAGCCCTTGGAAGAGGGACAGGACAGTCCCTCAGCTCCCCTCTCCTTCCCATTTCAGGGCAATCCAATAGAAATAACACCATGCAATTGCTTAAGAGGAAAGAAAAGGCAAAGCTTAAAAGGTCTATCAGATTTCAGTACAAATCTGCCACTAGAAAAAAAAGTCTTTCATCTTGTATGCAGGTGACATTTGAGAGACAGGTACCCACTAGGTATGCAGGTTAGAGCTCGCCTCATTAAATTTCAATTTTTGGCAGCTACTGACTGACAGTATCCAACTGTTTCTATGCTTAAACTCAAGACACCCAAATCAGCAGCAATTTCATACCATATGCTCCATGTAAAGGTTTTCAAATACTCCCACAGTCAAGCCATGTCTGGCAAGAGTTGTGAATTTTCTTTTTTTTTTTTTTATCCCCAGTTTCACCTTGAAAGCAGCTGAATATCAATGAAATAAAAATATCATAATCCCTTCTATTTTCTGTACACAGCACGAAGATTGAGAGGCCATTAAATAAAAATTGCCAATATGACTAAAATAGCTGTTTTAAGCAATGTAGAAAACTGACCAGATATAAACATCTTGCTCTTTTGATCAATAGCAATTTCCCCTTGAATGTTTATGCATCGACGTTTTAATGAAGAAGACCCTTCTTTAAGATGTTCAGTCTCCAGTAGAGAAAATAGTGTATTTAATTTTAGTAAAGTGTAAACAAATCCCATTTACTAGACATAGGAGGCTAAAAGGGAATTTGAAAGTTGGTTGTAGTAAGATCTAAGATGAGCAGCCACGTTGACTCCATAAGACAATTAGGCTGAGACTCATTTTTTAAATTCCACTAGAAATTACCATTCCTCTTGAAATGCTTGATAGCTACAACAGGTTAATTCTGAGTTAAATTAATTCTGAGTTGCTGTGGGGACTTTAGAAGTGCATCCTGATATCCATCAACCTGCATCCCAGACAACACCATAAACCACCCACCTTAATTATGCCCCCAGAATAAACAGAATTGAGCTGAACAGATATTTACTGTTTATTTACAGAAATGTGTGTAAAAGAATTTATCTCAGCTGAGAAATATTCTGCAGTTTCAAATAGAAGGGTTGCGGAAAAATGACAATTTTTTCACACTGCCTTGCCATCCTGCAGTAAAACAAGATTGTCAGAAAATGAAACTCAACATTGAACTTCAAAGTAACTGTGTACTTCAACAGAATGGAAATAGCATTTATTTACATCGATACACAAAACAAGCATCTCAGGCTTGTTGGAGGCATTTTAACATCATTTAATAGAGGCACTTTGCAATCTTAGCACTTTGTAATATGTTAACAGTGCTTAGCAGAGTCTTAAAAAGACAAACATAAACTATTAATATTTCATGCGCCAAGATCTCCAGAAGTCTTTGGAGCTATTGATTACTTCAACCCATTAAGTGCTATTTTGATCTTAAATAGCTGGAGATATCTGAAAGAGATTCAAGCTAAGTGGTAATGGCTATTTTGAGAACAAGCAGCTTTTTGGCAGTTATCATCACTGATAATGAAGTTTTCACTTTAGAAGCCACTAATCAGTAAACAATAGCTGCTAGGTCAGTTTTGTCCAAAAGACTATTTTATCCTCTATTTCTTTTTTCCTGATTCCAACATGTTTGAGTCCAGCTCTTACCAGGAGCACACAGACCAAAAGATGACCATGAAATTCACAAAATTTTATGAAGTTTACAATCTAATTGTGTCATTTCTGCTTACACTTCTAGAAATGGCTGAAGATAAGACTTGAAGTTTGCTTGCAACAGCAAAAACAGATCACAGCACAACTGGGATAAAGAAAGAGGCAGAAGCTTACTTAACTACATTTTGTCTATCACTTCTTCAATATTTCCTTTTAACAGAAGGAAACTATTTCCACCTAGTGAACAAAGAATCAACACCAAACATCTTCTAAAAAATTAAAATAGCATTAACTCAAAGAAATACATTGACTACCTGTAATTTCCATCTTCACTTTCATATTCATACCAACAGTCAATTCAGAAAGAAGTATGGTATATGCATGCCCATGCTTTGACCTCATAAATAATTAGTCCCACAGTTAATAAATGAAAAGAAACTTATTTCAAATTCCCAAAATGAAGTGATTAAACAGTTACGAGGTATTTGCCCAGATTTGGTGTTTTGTGCTTGAAGCTTTTTGTTTGTTTGGGGATCATGTGTTTGGATTTTTTTAAAAAACATGGCATAAAAAAAAAACAAAACCAGGAGTGCAAATCAAGTCCCACTGAAAAACCAGAAAGTTTGCCACTTGCTTTACTGGCAGCCACATGAAGGCATCAGTGTTTATCTCCCTTGAGCCTCCAGTGATGTCAAGGTAAGCACTTGTACCTCAGGAGCTGGATTTTTTTCTATATGCAGCTTTTTCTGCTATCCACAGAAGATTGTCCATTGTACATGGAATTAAATCGAGAGTGTGTACTTCACAAAAATATCTTTTGAAGGAAAAAAACCAATCTGAGTGAAAATATATTGAAGTAAAAAAAACCACAGCAAACAAACCCACCCCTTTCTTCCACAGAGAAGAATTATACTGAAGGTAAAAGATCACTACAAAGAAAGTAGGGAAAAAAATGAAAACTCACATTACTTTGAGCAGTACAGCCTTATTGCTCTGTATCTGATCCCCAACTGATATCTGGTTGCTACAAAAGAGAATCTGCAATCTCACATATGCTTTTCCCAGCATGGGAAATGGGAACAAGCAATTTCCCTACCAAAAATTAAAAAAAAAAAAAATTCCATCCTGAGAAAGGCATTAATAATCACATCAGCCTAGGGTTGGAAAAAGCCCAGAACACAAGAAGTGTGTTCTAAACACTTTGATGTGAAGGATCACCTCTGAAGTTGGCTCATTTTGTCTCCATTGCCATGTGGTGCAAGAAGAGCATGTTAACCTCACACCACCTTTAAAAAAAAACGGAACAATCTAAAACAACAAACCAAAACCAGACAGAAAATTGCTTGCTCCCAATTACTGATACAACAATCTGCTACAATTGGATTTGTTTTATTTTAGGCAGTACAGTGAACTGATGTAGTAAGCAGTATATACCTCAGTAAGATCAGTATCCAAAAGGCACAAAAACAAGTCACTTCTAATTCACAGTCACCATTTATCAGAGTAAAGCAAGAAAAATCAGTGTATTACTGCAGCAAAATAGCATCACCTATTTCCATACCAGGTTACAAAAGTGCCCTGATTTTCTGTAGGTGATGTATTTTAGTAGTGATGTTATCCTGTCCCTCCGGAGTTGAGGATTGGTTTAATCATAGCACAACATGCATTTCAAACACCTTTGGGAAGTGATTGATGGTGTGAAATTCTAAACCTTAAACCCCAAGACAGATAATATGCTAACTGGCTGAAAAAACCACAGAGGTCTAGCAGTTGCCTCCATGACAAGGAGCAACTGCATTTTTCCTTTTCCTCACCCAGTTTTGAGCTGCGTCAGATTCTATTGGGAATATTAACAAAGCACTGTTTACAGCTGCTCCACCTGTACACAGAAAAGTGTCTCAGTTTTTGTTTTACAATTACCTTTCAGAACAACTGGCTGCCTGTGTCCTGCTCACAGCTGATTTATCTCATTGATCACACTGTAGTGTGAGACTGTCAATGACTCAGAGTCTCCTTTTGCTTAGGACTTAACATTAAAAAATTCTGTTAATCAATGCAAAACAAACTAGTCAGGAAGCCTATCATTTATAAGGTTAAAAACAAGGACTTGAAAGGGTTTTTTTCTGGCTAGCCTTAGGGTGGAATAAAGGTGTAGAGTTGATATCAAGTATGTTTATTGAAGTTTTAGGCACAGAATCTGTTGAAAACATTATCCCACTACATCTTAACTGCAGGTGCACAACAACAAATACAAGATTTGTATTTGATGTTCTCCTATGATGTACAACCCTTCCTGTAAGTCCCTAAAAGGCATTTCTTCAGCTCCCAGTGCTCATCTCTTCCAGAGTCCTACCCAATAAAATCTTCACTTCACCTGAGGAAAAGGCAGTCCTGATGTCCCAGCCTTCCTTTCCCTTCTCAATGCCCTAACAGGACCAGCTGGCTCATAAAAAATCACAACACAAGCCAATCTGATCCAAGTTAAGAGTGTTTGACAGGAAAACAAAAAATAATAAATTGAGCTATTAGTCCCTATAAAAATGTTGCAAAAAAGAAAAAACACCATGAGAAATCACTTTGAAACAGAGATTTTAAAGGGCATTCAATGGATGCTGAATGACAAATTCAAAGCTCTGTTTCTTGCAAGATATTTTTCCTACTTAGGCTCTGGCATTTCTCCTCAGAGATTACATCCTCTTCTCCATACACAGCACAAAAATCCAACCATAAGAGCAAATTTCCACCTACAGCACGATCTCAGAGCAGGACTGAGCTTCACCTTAAGCAGTGCCATGGTTTAAAAATGACAGGTCTGTTGGTTCAACCTTTGCTACCCAAACCAGGAGGTTTCTGCCTCCTCCCCAGGAGCACACTGAGTTATCCAAGCTGGCAGCAGAGCACAAAAGGAGAGTCAAGACAGTTGTTCCAGCAGAGATGCTCAGGCTGGGCTCTTCCTGCAGTGCAGGGGCAGCGAGGAGAGCAGGGAATGCACGCAACAGGGAAGGAAAGGTCAGGGACAGAGCTCAGAGATAAACTGGCTTCAGGCTCCCTTCCATTGAAAAGGGAGAAGTCATCTACAAGAACCCCTGGGAAGAAAGAGGGGGGTGGTTTTTAAAAGCATTTATATCCCTGTTAATTATAATTATTTATTATGTACATATATATACAATTAAACGAATCAGGGCTCACAAGCCAAAGACAAACTGGTCTAACCTCCATCCCCATGTAACCTCAGATATAATGAGTGCCATGGGACCTTCCTAACTCTTTATCCATTTCTTCCCTCAGAAGGGCAAGGTGCTGTTCTGTTTAAACTAGTGTATAACCAGGACATGTCAAATATCAGGTACAAGACCAAAACCAACATCTTTAAGTACTCTGAAAGTGCAAAGACTCATTTTCTAAAATAAATAAATACATACATAAAGGAGGGGAAAAAAGCCAAACAAATTTTTGTCTAAAAGATTAGGAAGACCCACACACTTTCCACCGAGTCAGTAAGCACTGAGACAGCAATAAAAGGAAATTGAGAGCAATTTCTTGTACAGGATGGCTGTTTTGCTTGACCCGCAGGAAGCAGGGAAATGCTATTTATGACACCAACAGGAAAGAATAATTTTTGAAGCCAGATAGTATTGCTATTTTCATTTCTATTAAAATAATGGACATAAATTCGAGACATTTAATGATTCACTAAATCCCACAAAAGGCGGCAGCCTACTGCTCCCAGCAGCAGTGCTTCCCTAGAGCTCGTGCCAAGCTGTTAAGAGAGCAGCAGATACAAGTGCTTTATAAATATTTCTGCAGGACTGTAAATACCCAGTTCAGTGGGGAATACCTGTGTACACACAGGAAATACCACAGCTAATGCAACATAAATAGAAGAAAAAAAACCCCTTCATTCCATTTTTTGCAATATCAACACCACAGCCCCTTGACCATCACCTCAGAGCAGTGACTACCTACCCCTCCACATCAGTATCAGCAGCTACAAGATCACAGAATGGTTAGAGCTGGGAAGGAACTTAGAGATCTTTTAGTTCCAACCCTCTCCTATAGCATTGGAACATGCACAAGACACTTGATCTTTAACTCCAAAACCACTAATTATTTACAGTTCTTCCCTGACACCTATAGTGTTCTGCTAGCATTTTTATTCACAAGCCACTGCAAACATCTTCCAACTTATCTTCTCCTTAATCAGCCATTCTGCATTTCAGATGTAACTCGCTACATGGAAATAGCTGTACCGAGTGATAAAATTTTATCTATTTGTGTTTACACAAAGGACTATTCATTTCACATTCAGGATCTAACATACAGATAAGCCTTACTGCAAGAGGCATAACTGGGAAAGCTCACTAAATAAAGGACATTGGGATGCCTGTGCTGGTTTCTCTGGGGTAGAGTTAATTTTCTGTAGAGCAGCTGGTATGGAGGCATGGTTTGGATCTGTGCTGGAAACAGTGCTGATCATACAGGGATGTTTGAGCTGCTGCTGAGCACTGCTTACACAGAGTCAAGCTCTTTCTGCTCCTTGTGCCACCCCACCAGCAAAGTAGCCTGGAGGTGCACAAAAAGTTGGGAAGGGACACAGGTGGGACAGCTGATCCCAGCTGACCCAAGGGACCATCTGCTGTCCTGTTCAGCACATTAAGCTAGGGGGGTACATTTGGAGTGATGCTAGATATAAGCACAATTTCTCTTAAATAACCATGGAAAGACAAAAGTAGAGCATTTACCCTACTCTGAAACATTGTTGTGCAAAGAGGAACACTGCCCACATTGGAAAGAATATAAAGCACACAACAGATGCTCCAGCCTAGTTCTGACTTGGATTTTCACTTGCAGAAGAAACACTGTAGATAAAACTTGGATCTTTCCATTACCTACAAGGTCAATCCCCGTTCCACAACCCCAATTACAGGGTTAGCTATCTGACAAGCAGCAGTTTCATCTAAAAGAGACATCCAGGAAGGAATTGGTTTCTTGTTTTCCCCTGCAAACAGGAAATTCTTCACCAAAGGGACAAGACAAAGTGCTACTCCTTGCTGGGGCCTGAAATAAGTGTAGAGTTACTACAGGCAGAGTAAGGGACACTGCAAACACATACACCCAGCTCTGCTGGTAATCGAATAAATGACTCATGCACACCAGCAAAAAAGTCAGAATAGCTTCTGGACCTCTCCCTAAACATCTGACAGACCCTTTCACAAGCAGCGAGTCAATATTACAGAAGCTTCACAGGAAAATGTGTGCCAAAACAAGCCATGCACATAGTGATTGTTGACATCTTCTTCCAGGTTTCCCCATCTTTTCAAATGGGCATCTGCATAATTTTTGTATTTACAGGAAAAACAAACATACACCCCATCAGCAAAACTATCAGTGACATAATGAGTTTGTTTCTACAGCCCATAATTATGTGTACAGCAGACCACAGACTAACACCAAAAGCAGGAGGCTACAAATTTATGCTTCTGGTACCACCAGCAAGGAATATAATAGAGAAAAGAACCACCCAGCAAGCCCTGAACAACAACACAAAAAAACACCAAGACATGCAACTGTCTGAAAAAAGCAAAGAAGTTACTGAAATAATATTCTTTACTTTGAGCTGACTATAGCAAGAAAGACCTGCTTTAAAGACACTTCTCCACCTTAGTCACTTTAAGTACATTTATATAAATAAACTTAACAATTTGATTAGTCATCTATGACTACTAAAATAAGAATTATTTTAACCTTTTAAACTTTGGGTTTACTCTTCATCACCAAGAACATGTTAATTTGAAATGAACATTAACCCCAAACCTCCAATTACACTGTCACGCTCTCAGTGAACACTAATACAGCTGGTGTTAATATTTAAAATAAGGAGCTAATTTTGCATGGAAGGAAGTTTCAAAAAGGCACAAACTTTTTAGAACTACACCACTGTAGTTTCTAAATTACAAGTAGAGGCCAAGAAAAGGTCATTGCAAACCAGCACCACTGTGATTCTTCACAAAGGTGGGCTCTGCTCCACGTGTGCTTTTAGAACTGATCCTTAGCTCTTAAACAAAATTAATGGAAACATAATCCTCATGCAACCATCTGCACAGAGGAAATAAGAAAACTATCATTAAGGATCCAAGAGTTTCTTACATTTTGGTCAGGAGTGGGAGCAATTTGAGCATTTTTCTATTTTTAAAGACATAGCACTTGTCACCTCATTGTACTTGTGGTGTACATAACTGCAGACGACTGTCTTCCCTCGAAGAAGAGATTTTCAAGTACAAATTTAAATGGCAAAAGTGTTGTTTCCATTGCAAACATAACGTTTAAAATAAGTAGGTACTTAACGACAGAGCAACTGTCCAAATCTTCTAGTGACACTGGAATGAGGAAGCAACAAGCTACAATTTGTTGGGGTTTTTTTAAGCTCATTATTCCTTCCATTATTTGGAACAGCTGGTAAAAGTAATCATTTGGCAAGGTCTGTCAAGGGATTAAAAAAAAAAATAAGTGTATTTGCTATGGTAGATTACATACTTTAAACCAAAATGAAAGGCTGAAACATGCAAATATTTATGAAAGAACAGGGGGTTTCAGACTTCCAAATTGTGCAATAAATATGCATGCACACACTTTAGTTCAGATAAACACATCCCTTTCATTTTATGCTCCACTGTTTAACTCTTTTCACAGATCCATCTTCACAACATTAGAGATTCACTGAAATGCTGCAGACATGCAGCACAGTCCTGTATAATATTATAATAATAATATTAATCAGTAAACCACACATCACCCACCACCCTGAAGGTGTCAGGAACAAACATGCTGGTGGCTCTACCCTTACATGAGAAAGCCCTGATGTCCTAATAATCCAATGAGACTGTTATGTTCACATATCCAAACTTTCAAAACCCCAAATTTTAGGCTTCTATTTGTACCTAAATGAGCATCACCAGACAGTTTGCACCAACTCATCCTCCAGTGGAAGGCTACAAATGTTTCCCTGATTGTAGAAGTCCATTGAAACAAAATACTTCTTCAGCAACATCTTGTCACACCAGTCGAGGGAAACATCATTCCTAATGACACAATGACACTCCCAGTCTTATCCCATCAGTTCAGATGAGCATTAAAAGTTTGACTGGCTTGGATGCACCACTGAACAAAATCTACCAGGCTTAAATGAAAGCATACAGGAAGAGCAGTGTTAATTAAGTTCTGATTCTGGTTCATGCACTGCTATTACAGAGCCCTGGAATTACAGATATTCCACTGATCCAGAGGTCACTGATCAAAAAGCCTTATTTCAGACTATTTATACACTCAAAGCCTGCAGTAATAGTTACACTGGGAACCTGAGTAGCAAGAACCAGAGATGAAATGCTTCTAGATACAGTCCTGTACCTTTATATACATCATCCTAGTATTTTCAATGCTACTTAGCAAACCACTCATAATAATCACTCAAAGGTCTAGAATGAGGGTCAAATAAAACCAAAATACGATTTAAAAAGAAACTGAATGGTAAAGGTTTTAGTCTAATCTCAAAATACCCAATATTTGCTTGAAGAAGTATAACTGATGGCCCAGAAACTACTCTTTCTGGCTTTCTCCTAGCAGCCCACAACTCCTGGACCTGTGCCTACACCAGACCTCACCACTAAACAAGAGGGGTGCATGGTAAAGCAGGAGAGAAGAGCCACAAGAATCTGATGGGGAACCTGCTGACAGCACCTGATCAAAACACACAGTAATTGATTAAACTTTTAGGCTAACTTTCAAAATGCATGCTCAAGGACAAGTCATACAGGTCGTTCTTGCCTCAGACAGGTATTTCAGCTACCAACCTCACAGGTTAAGCAAGAAGAAAACACTTCTTTATCTACTGGCCTTTTTATTACTCGCTCACTGGTGTGTATTTTAAATCAACTCATATTGCTAAAATGGATTCCTTTATGTGGTGAAATAATATGAACAATAGCACACAAGTTTCTCTGCTGGAATAATTGCCTCTAGTGCAACCATTAGAGTGCTCAAACTGGCAACACAGTGCTCATTTTCCAGTGGCATCTCACCCACGCCTTGAATTCACCAAGAAAACAAAATGTATTTCTTTAGAAAAAAAAAAAACCTGTCAGAATCAATATCACAAGTGACCTAGTCCCTGTCCGACAGGGAATCTTTTCAACAGTTTATGAGGATTTCAGACTCAGCCATTAACTTGCAAAGGCTCAGAACAGAGAGCTTCCCAGTCCCACATTCAAAGCAGTGTGACCATTGTGCAATTTGCTAATGCTGTGCAATAGGCCAGCTCTGCCTTCCAAACCACTACCAGACTTGTTCCTGTACACAGCACTATCCATCTCCAAGCATTTTAATGAAAAATCAACCATTTCAGATGGAAAAGATATGCACTGTTTTGTGGCTGATATTCATAGGACTTCTCATGTTATTCTGTGCTTCACTCCTTGCCTCTAAGCCATCAATTGCAAATGACTCTGCTGCTGGGGAAAGCGTATCTTTGGAAATGCAAGACTGGAAAACCCTAGAGTTTCATGGAAAGTATTTTTCTATTTGCATAGTAGCAGGTCTCCAGCAAGCACGACCACTGGGCACTGCCTTTGTCTTTCTCAGGATTCTCCAGGTGTATTTCAGGATCTTACCCTGGGTCTAAAATGGCCAGGATACCTCAAGGACAAGTTTCAAAAGAACAAAGAGCAAAATAAAGCCCCTTACACAAGGCTTCAAATGAAAAAATCCATTTTTCATTAGAGCATATTAGCATAATCACTAGACGTTACTTTTGTTGGACAGAAAATTCTTCTGTTGATCACAGAGGGAAACTCACGGCAGAATCAGAAGAGTCTAACTCAGACTGATGAATTCCAAGTACCCTGGGAAATAACACAGGCCTTAATATCACCACTGCCTGTCTCCAGCAAAATGCAAATTAGCTTGTGAAAAAGACTACAAACCCCTTCCCTCCTCTGAAAACCAACATATTCTCAGCTTTTTTCTGTCTCTTTCACTAGTTTACTGCGCTCTGTTGCTGAGGCTTGGATGGACCACTGGGGTCATGGAGTATAAGCACAACTAATCTACGTCAGCCAAAAATTGGAAAGATTATAGCTAAAAACCACAGCAGAATATGCCCTGAAACACAGTAAACCATCACAAAGATGTTCTGTGCCAAGCTTCTTGCCTCTCCATTTTCATCGCTTCAGTGGAGAAGGAAGGAACTGAGACAATTCTTGTTACAAAAAGGTTGGTGCATCTTTATGGACAGAAAGATCTGGGCAAAACCACCACCTCTTATTTCTGGTTTCAGTTTGGTGTGTACCTTTCCACAAGGAAATAATGGAGTCCCTGTCCCAGAGCTCTCACCACCTATTTGGACAAACGTAAAGATGAAGTTTGCAAAGACAAACTGGGCAAAGACACAACCTTTCAACAATTTAACACAGTTTTTCATTCTCATTTGGTGTATACTTTTGAAATACAGGTCAGAGCCAAACAGTCAGTGTAAGAGGAAATAATTTGAGCATTTTTAGTGAGACCACTGTATGGTTTCTCTGCTGTTATTGTATATCTGCAAAACTAACTTGTTCCAACTGTGGTTTTTCTCCATGGAGCACAAGATTTGCTACTCAACAGCCTTCCCTTTCCAAGGCTGCAGAAAGCAACAGGAGTAAATTTATATAATTCTTTCTTTGTATAAGGATTTCCACAGTGGTGTGAATTTTATTTAAATTCATTTTCAAAAGTAATTTCCCCTGTTCCTGTAGGTCTATGCGAGCTTATATCCCAGCACACAGCAGCTTTAGACCAGACTTCAAGAATGTCACCTTCAGTACTATATTCATAACAGGCTCAAAACACTACAGAGGAAGGAACAAATGAAAGGCTTTTGCATAGCCATAATCCTGTTTCATTGAACTTCCATCCCTCCCATCATCATATCTCCTAGTTCAGTTTTACTGAAACATTCCTACATCTTCTCTGCTGGCCTCTGCTTTTATCCAGAGCTTTTCTGGATAAAAATCTCCTCTGTTTCTGAGGAAACAGATATCCCCCTCCTGCCTAACCACTTACATCACCGAGGAAATCATCCCCTTGATTGCCCTAACAGTACATTAGCAGTTAAAAATATATATATTCCGCCACTTAGCCTTGCGTGCCTGAAAGAGCAGATGATGCCCACTCAAGCAGCTTTTCTACACTCAGATCCCCCATCAATTTCAATGCAAATTCCCCATGGAGAATGACTGCAAAGACTGGGCTCCTGCAAATATTTATAGCATAATTCAACACAGTTAATGAAGTAACCATGACACAAACCAGAAAGAATACCAGTTTAATATGTCAGTCCTTAGCCACATGAATAGAAATTAATATATACACGTAGATATCATCTAAATCATGGAACAACTACGGGCTCTGCATTGCTAAATAGTGCAGCTGTAACAACAGGAAAAAAAAAAACTTGAATCCTGAAAGGTACAGAAGTTTAACGGACAAATAAACAGTAGAAAAGCTAAATTTCACCTTAGGAAAAAAAATGTGGAAAATCAGCATAGATGACCTAATTTACAGTTCAGTTTTTCTTGAGTAGATACAGTGATATGCAAACTAAGTCAATACTAGCAAAAAGAAAAAAAAAATGTGCTTCAGGTTAAATGCTGTCAACTAAAAAAAAATAAAAATAAACAATTGAAGGACGTGTACTTACATGAAAGGTATCCAAGTATGATAATAGCACCAAACTCTTAATTTCCAATCACCAGTTTTACACTTTTTACACATTGCCTGAGAGATAAGTTCCTAGTATCGAGTGCTTATCAGTGCACACACTGGCAATTTCAAGCAGTTTTGCTCAGAAAAAAACCCAAGATTTCTAAGCTGCAGTCATCTCATTTTTACAAGCATCTGCTATCTTTATTGCTTTAGGATTTAACATTCAAAAGGGTATATGCAGCATCTAGTGATTTAAAAGATTTTCCTCCTCACAGTAAAATCCTTTAAAAATATGCTTTCGTGCTCATACACTCACATTTCAGTCGTATTAGGGAAACTGACAGAAACTAACCTAAAACCTAATATTCTACTCCCATAACTACATAAAAATCATACTTCAATCTACTACTCCTACCCTTGCTTTCCCAGAAAATCATACTTAAATTATATCCAATGTGTGAAGTCAACGATATTAATCCCCTAATTAGATATTCCTTCTTTTCCCATTACCCAAAAAATTGGTATTTGGTGCAATGCAAGTGTGCACAACACGTTATTAATCACTGTCAACAATGTGAAAGGTTGCAGAGATAACTGCTCATCGTTACAGAATCTGGGCACGTGGCCAAAAAGGAAAAAAAAAAACCACACACACACATGGATATTAAGTTATCATCAATGGTTATGAAGAGTTTTTGGCTTCCAAAGTTCAACACTCTGACATGCTGCCTGGATCTCCCTGACAAAGACCTCGATTTCAGAAGGGTTGAACACGCAGTGCATTGCCACATATGCTGACTGACAACGTGCTGGGACTGCAGACACACAACGAGTTAAGACATTGGAGCCCAAGACTCAATTCTGAACCGTTTGCTGAAGTGCAGAGTCATGTTCTCCTCTCAGGCATTAAGGATGGAAACGGAGCTATTAAACAGTCACCATGTTGGTTTATGGGATCTTTGACATTATCTGCAAAGCAGACAACGCTGCATTACAAATAAAAACAAACAGTGTTTATCCAGCCATTAAACACAAATCAAGACTGGATGCTTTCATAATTTAGAGGCTGTAAAAAACTTCTAAATTGAAATCCACTTTCTAGTTTAATAGGAATGGATATAGGAATGGAAAATAACTCGTAATGTAAAAAGCACTCTGGATTACTGATCTTAATTGGCAACAAAAGATTATCACTGAAGTTCATCATAGCAATTGACTTGCAATAGAATAATTTCAGCATATTGTTCTCTTCCAGAAGAAAATCAGTCATTCCAAACTCCCAGATGAATTTGGTCACAATAACTGGACACCCCTTCAGTTGGCTAAAAACGTATGCAGGCTTTAAGGAAACATAATGAGATCCTGCTGTATCCTCCGAGGACCACACTAACAGACTTCACATTACCTCTCTTCAAAAAGGGCCATGCCCAGCTGGGGCAGCAGCCACAACACACTCTGGGGCACTTCTTGCAGTGAGAGGTTGTTAATAGTGTGTTTGGAGGTTCATCAGGGATGGGGGAGTGTTTTCCTGAGCCCAGGAACAGAGGCAGAGGAGGAACCATGGGGTAGATGGAGCACAGCTACCAGCACTGCCTGTGGGACACACAGACAGAGCACACTCTCTCCTCCTCTCACCATTCCCCAGCTTAGACTCTTTCCCCCTCAGAGAAGATTCTCTAGAAAATAAGAAAAACCTGCTCCCTGTCCTGAATATTTGAAGTACACCTTTATACTATGCTCTAATCCAAAATCCTGAAATCTGTTAAATAAATCAGTGGTTTACTTTGAAGACACCCAGTGAAATAAGCTAATTAACATGTATGATTGGTTTATACAGGCACCTCTGGTGACATTCGGAACATCTTGGTACATTCTTAATCCTAAATCCTTCCACACTCGATAGTGACCAGATTTTACTTCAGAACAAAACGTTATTAGTCATGATGCATCACCTTAAGGCAGAGGAAATGACAGGGAAGAGAGGACAGCAGTTACTGCTTCATCATCCTCAAAAACATGTACAATTGATGTAGATCAGCCAAATTCTTCAGCTGCCCTTGCTCCCCAAGAGCACAGGGGGATCACCACCATTTCCACACACACCTCTGCCTCTGTGGGACATTTTCTCTCAGCCCAGTTGCTGCTTTCAGAACACCCCAGAACTCTGTACAGGCAGGAACTGTCTGTACCTCCAAGCATAATTGAAAAGCCACTATGGAACAGCAAAAAACAAAACAAAAAAAAAACCAAACCAAAAACTGCTGATTTGGAACCATAGTCATTTACAGGCTATAGAGCACTGTGGTTTTGTTGAGGTTTTTAAAGGTTGAGGGGGGTTTTTTGTGTATATCTGGGGATTTTTGTTATTGTTTAGAAATAAGGACAAGCAGGTACTTCAATTTTTAAGCAGGTTTCTTTATATGAGGTGAATGCTTGCATCATACTTGCTTTCCTGTTGCTTGTGTTCTTGTCTGCAAGGCTAGAACAAGTTTTTCTCATCATTTATCAAGATTATCCATTTCTAACTTTCATTTTACTTGCAGCAACAAAAACCCCAAATGAAAAACAAAACCAGCACTGCAAGATCAAGACAATTCTCCTCCAGCTTCCTATCTTCCATCACTTTTATTCTCCCTCATCCTGACATCAGCCAAAGGTCTTGGAGCTACATTGCCTAAAAGCCACAAAGGTCCATGCCAACAGCTGGATTCATGTGAAAATAATGCCCACCCCAAAAAATAAAATAAATAAGTGAATTTTAAAAACTCAAAAAATTAGCTTAATGCACAGGGAATCTAATACTGAGAGCTGTGTGTCTCATGCTATTGGAACATACCCAGATTGGGCCAATTACCACCTGCCAGCTCAGATCCTGCAGTAACAACTCCGAGAACGAGGGAAGGAGGTTTTTCTTTCACACCTCAGCACTTCACACACTCCCCTCCTGAACCACAGAGCTCCATCTTTCCTCCTGCTATTTACAATTGGAAACTAATATTCTCCTCCATGAAGAGAGATGCTTATACACGTGGAAAAATCCAACAGCTACACCCACAAGCTGAAAATAGATTACCTACATATAAAGACAGGTGAATACAGAAGACTAAAAACAAAACATTGTGTTTATGCCATTATTGATCACAATGCACGTCTCAAAGCCTGGATTTTCTGCCAATGCCACTCAACTCAGGACATACATTCTGTCCCATTGTGATTTCACCAAAGTATTGAACACCTTGACTTCCCACTCGTACTGTAAATACAACGCATGACATTAGACCACCCACATCAGTTTAAAGTCCCAGGCTCTTAGGAAAGCAATCATCTGCCTATCTATCTAGAAAGGCCCTTGCCTGTACATGCTTCCATCTATTCTGGCATTTCAATGTGCTGTACTGCACTCCAGCTTACTACATAGTTTACACAAGGTGAAAAATCCCCTCCCACCTTTCATCCTCTGCCAAGCTGGTCTATTATGCCATGTCATCTGAGTTTTAAAAGGATGCACCCATGTATTTATTTTTCCCACCTGATAAATATTTATGAATATTTTATTCCAGTCATAACACATACACACTATAACTAATCTTCCTTTTATTTAGTCAAGCATCTTAAAGCAAAAGGAGTTTGAAGACAGGCTATTTCTACTGCCAACCCTGAGCTCCAGAAGTCAGCATATTAATCAAAATGATGCCAGTTTGGAAGGCAAATTAAAGAGACAACAACAACAACAGCCCAGTACATAAGATTAACGAGTTTCACATCAGTGGAGTGCGGCATTTAAAATCAGCGAAATTAAATGTTTGAAATGAAGTTCTCTTCTGGTGTTTTGTGATGGTTTTCTCATTCACAGGATGTGAGCTATCAGCCTAAATAACACTAAAGCACAAACATCGTGCAATTAAGAGATAGTTGATGCAACATTCATTCATTTCTAGTATCTTATATTAATTTTGACCAAGGCTGATATGGGAAGGACACACTTTTAATAACTGAATTAGCACTATCTAGTTTTTGTTTGATTAGTTTAACATTCACATTGTGAACCAATGGAACAATAATAGAACAACTGAGTTCCAGTTCCTGCCCACAAAAAAATTAACTACAATCCACCTTTCCATACCCTAAGTCTTGAAATTCTGTGATCTCTGCAGTTTCTAACCACTATCACTTCTACTGCCTTCACAGGGTTTACTTAAAAATTTTCAGTATCACAGTACTAAATTGACGATATTTTAAAAATTCATTACCTTGTTTGACATGATACAGCAAACATCAATGAAGAAAACAAGGCATCTGAATTAGGAAACTTCAGAGAGAGACAGTGAGATAACACAGGCAATTCCATCTGCCTTGTTACATTTTTGGAGTAGTCATATCAGATGTATGCTGTTTATCCAAAACAAATCCTCCAAGTTACTGAGGATCTGATAGTCACTGCTGTCATCACAATGAAGAACTGAAAGACTTCAGAAAATAAACTACAAACTAAACACTTGCAGCACGTGGAGTTCTCATTTTCCACCTCTAAGTGAGGTTTTTCATAACAAGCCTACCTTGTCTCTATTGATTTCTCAACTATTATCAGATCTCAGAAGCTATTCCCTTGCCCCGCAGCTCCCTTGAATACAACTCCTTTTTTTAGTGCAGAATACTTGAAAAATAACTACGCAAGTCTGAGTACATATTTATTACCATCAATGTGCCATAGCCTCAAGAGACATCCACGCATCATAATCGGTTAGCAAGAAAAGGAATCACAGTCTTCAATACCATGCTATTTTTTCCATAATGCTGCAAGGACAAGCTAATTTGTAAGCCAGATCATTTCTTTCTAAAGGATGAGTGACAGTCTTCTGTAAAGAAGATATTTTTATCATTCTGCCACAAAAAGGGCAAGATTTTTTAACAAAAAAAATAATGTCCGTGCTCTCACCGACTTTTACTTCCATGGGAATGTTGCAGGAGCCTCTCAGTCTCCCAAAAATGGGTCTGGTTTCCATCAGAAGCTGCAGTAGACTCCTGAGCAATTGGAGACAGGCTGAAGTATCTACACTGGCTCCATCTCCCCACAATGCTGCACACAGGGACCACAGGTCACTGTCACATCCTTCCTCTGGGTGATTTTGCATTGCCAGATAAAGAGCAGAAGCAGAGTGAACTGTCTGACTGGCCAAAGGGTTTGTGCAAGGAAAGGTAAGAAACTCGGATGGATTATGCCTTCCACTCGTCCTCTGCAAAGGGAAATCATGACTTGAGCTAGAAAACAATAGGAAGGTACTGCCTTACAAAGGGAATTCAGCTGGGAGAACAAGTTCACTCAGTCCAGCAGTCGCTTACCAGTTATTTTAGAGTTAGACCAATGTGACCTTGAACAATTTTAGAAGAAAATATCCGTTTTTATCTGTAACACACCTATTTTACTGCCAGGTTCTGTTACACTGTAAGTATTCCTCTTAGCAATCCTTTGAAAGTAACACATGAACATGAATGCATACACAGATATGATGCTTTTCAAGGGGGAATACCTAAGAAACACACATTTGTCACACTCACCAAGAGTTCCTTCATCTGCACTGCACCAGTAAATATCCTTAAAGTCATCTGTTGTACTGGGTCTACACCTTACCATCGAAATTTATTTTATTTGTTAAAGAATATACCAGAGCTTTGCTGCTACTGGAAGATGTCACTAATATTTGTTTCTTTGAGTTATGAATTGCTGCAGTGTGCAAGCATAAACACATCTATACCACATCTGTCAAACCAGACTATAATCAACCAGAAAAATCCCTAACACTGAGTGCCTAAAAATAAATACTGACAAATGCATGTCTGTATCTCCCTAATGCTTCCCTTTTGGAAGACCCTTGAGTCTGGAAGACTCCAAGCTTTGCAATACACCCTCAAATTAGTAAATAAGTCTGAATTATCACAGAGACTATTTCCTGTACACTCCTCCCTCCTTTTGCCTATTCCCTTCCTACCACTCCCTTCACCAGGAATATGACAATAGATTGCTGACCTCAGGGATATCAAATTTGCTTCCAGGCACAGACATAACTGAGAGGCAATGTCTGACTGTCCAATTTGAATTTCCCAGCTATTTAGGTTTTGAAGTATTTTATGCCATGGCCCACACATTATTCCAAGTGACAATTACTTCAAAGCCAGAGGGTAGCTATTTGCATAATAATGAACATTTTTCTAAAGAGGTGTGCAGCAAACTACAGGCTAATGAGTTAGAATGTATATTATCTGAAAGTCACACTTGCTTTACAGAAATAGTTAAAAACACAACCTTCTGGTGTTTATCTTCTTGTACCTTTTATGTAACGGACAGAGACACCTGTCCTATTGAATGCACAGGACACAGGACTAATTTTTGCAACGCTGAGTCATCTGAAACTCAGCAATTCTGTTGGACTTTTCCCATGTGTAAGGCCTGTGGGAGTGGGGAAGTAGTGCACCAGGGGAAATGCATCCTACAACGCAGAAAACAAGGGTTTGCTACATCTCAATCACAGAAAAAATGGGGGAAATACAGCAACTTCTGCTAACCACTGCAGAAGAAGGGAATGAGAGATTAAACGTATTTCACAGCTGCAGAAGCATTTCCAAGAACACTCTGGCATCAGGGATAAGTTATCTTACAATGTAAGTAGTAACTGAAGAATTTTTTTACTAGGCATAAAGTTCGCCTTAGCATCCTACAACCCTTTTTAATACCAGAAGTTAAATTTATTTTCAAACAGTGCTCTTATATTCTAAAGAACACACACTATACACTACATAGCACTTACCTGTATTTACTGCTTGAGCCTTTTTGGTTTCATTGCCTTTGAAATTAGATTGATGATGCCATTAGGATCTTAGCTATAAAATCCTCATTTATACCACAGGATGTGGAAAACTGGAGTAAGAGGCTCACTAATGCACTAAGCCACAGCTACAGCATCATGTCCAGCTTTCACTCTTTAGCCCACACTCACAAGGGCCCCAGACAAGGCACCCCAAAGCCAGCTAGAGGAGACAGAATATATAATCCACCCCAGACTGGAGATTTTCCACAGAATCAAGATGCTTGGCTAAAATTTGAAATATCCCAGCTAATTTATGACCATTAATACTCGTAGTCATCCAAGATAAGAACAATAATCATATGTAATGCCTTAGGGTTTTAAAGCCTGTTGTCAGCAGCAGCAGCTGAAAGAAGGGCTGGATTTCTTCCCTACACACAAGGCAAGCAGCTGAAGCATCACTTGGCTGGGTTTCTGTCCAGCTCTGAAAGATCAGCTATTGATCAGTGCAACTGGCAGCACAGCACACCAGACACTGCTGTAGGATTTGAACGAGCAGATCACACCAGTGTATTCTTCATCTGCCATCAGAGAAAAGGGTGGAAAGGCCAGTTTTAAACTACGTGTTGTGCAGATACACACAAATGCAAGCAGGATAGTTCTTCCCAGGCAAGAGCAGAGTTAGGGGTGCCACAGAGTCCTCATCAGCACTGATCCTCGCTCCTTAAAGACTGGAAATAACCAACTCTTCCATATTATTCCAGACAATTTCCACAAACAGAAATAGTTTCTGCCTGATTTTGTAAGTTCCATTTACTTACCTGCTACGTAAATAGCCTACCACGCAAGCATTTTCAGAGGCACATTTGCCAGGATTTTGGAACAAAACCTCAAGAATAATTCCTCTGCTTTTTGTTCATGTGGGCAAAGTGGATGTCAGGCTCTCCCCAGCATATTGTAATCCATCCCCACGCTCTGTTTTTGCTTAAGATAAAGACCTGCGGTGGTTTTGATTGGCCCAAAACATCAGTAAAGTATTTTTAACATCTAGGAGAAATTTGGACCCCTTAGAAGCTGCTGTGGTAGGCCTGGAGAGGTGTCTGAGGGGTGGGGAGTGGCACAAAGATGGCTCCCGTGTGTCCTGAATGTAAGTTCTGGAAGTTTTACATCAAGTCCAGCAGAGCCAATCTCTGATGGCTCTGAAGGTGATGGACATGCTGCCGGCCAAGTTTGGGCCAATTGAAGGTGTTGGTTACGCCTCTGTGAAAACATATTTAAGAAAAATTCAAAACAAGGTAGATGCGCACTTCTTTCACTTCTTTGTAGTTGGAGCAGGAGGTGGAGGTGCAAATATGTAGAGGGAAAACAGCGTGGATGACGCCAAGGTCAGTGAAGACGGTGGGGGAGGAGGTGCCGGAGCTGAAATTCTCTGCTAGCCA
>VZRM01001965.1:621980-648055 GCA_013397955.1 Grantiella picta
CAGCTCCAGCGCCGCCGCTCCGCGCCGCCGCCACAACTCACTCTGGCGTCGCCAGGACAACGAGAGCCCACCCCGCAACGAGCTCCCGCCCTCTCTCCCTCCCTCCGTCCCTCCCGCGCCGCCCAACGCCGGGGCTCCCACGTGGGGCCGCCACGCCAATGAAGGCGGGGATGCGGCGGCTGAGGCGAGGGAGAGCCGCGCTCCGGGCGGGAGAGGCTGTGCGGGGAGGCGGCGGGCAGCGGCCCTCACCCCGCCCGGCCACCTGTCCCTTCGGCTGGCCTGCGTCACCTGCCCAGCCGACCCCCCGAGGTCGCCGTGTGGCCAGCAGAGCGCTGCGGGCAGGCTGTTGGGCAGAGCGTGTCGTGTCCCTCCTGTGGGCAGCCCGGCCCTCTGCCCTCCATGCCGTCCCCATGGCCTGGGGTGCAGGAGCGCGGCTGCATGACACGGACACACGGGTGCGGGGGATACCGCCCGAGGGGATACCGCCCGAGTCACCCTGCTTGGCCGTGCTGCTTGTACAGCGCTGGAAACGCAATACACTGTTGGTACCAAGCGTGTCTTGATTAGGTGTGTATTTTAAAAAATGAAAACTAATGTAAACATGGTATAGCTTTTCGTTAGTGTGGATCCTTGCATGGCATGGAGCTGGGCCAGCCTGCTCTGGAGCCTCGCAGGCTTTAACAAGCCAGAGCTAACAAGCCGTGCTGGATGTAAGCTCACTCCTCGCAGAGCCACTTCGGCAATTGGAAATGACGAGTAGCTGCACTGCAGAAGGTTCAGCAGAAGCCACCCTTGCTCCAACAGAGCCTTCTGGCCCAGCAGACCTCCAGCAGCCTTGGTCACCCTGCCTGGCCCGCGCGAGTTCTGTGGGGAAGCAAAAGGAATGCTACTAAATACTACGAAATACTACCACAGATGCAAAAAACAGGGGGGGTTATATGGAGAGATTTAGCCCCAAACTAAAACGCACTTTTTTATAGTGGGAGTGCTGTAACACGCTATGTTCTGAGCAGAATGCTCCTGTCGAAGTCAAGGCTGGCTGGAGGCCGCAGAAGCAGGGTGATGTTGAGGGACTGTTGATCTCTGAAGTCAGTCAGCTGCTCATGGTTCCCCACCTGCTCTGACTACACTCCAAGGAACCAGGGGTGGCTACTGCCAGCCACCCTTCGTGAGAGACCAGTGAGAAGAGAAATGGTTCCTCTTCTATGGGAGCATATTTTCAGGAGCATCGTCAGCTTCACCCTGCCTATCCTGGCACCTGCCCAGGTTTTCAAGGCGTTTTCCTCATTTTCTCTCTAAACTTGCTAATTAGTCCTGCCTGTGACTCCTTCTGTGGCACCTCACTCCTGAGCAAAGAAAATTCAGTTCAACCCCAAATGAAATAATGGCTTCAGTCTCACCCTGCTTCTAGCTTTATCCACAAGGCTGTTAATTCAGCAGAGCTTTCAGCCCAGTATTTGGTGCATCCGCTAACATCAAATACCAGTAAATAAAATTTATATGCCATTTAGACCATTTCTTTAGTTCTGTGCTTTAAATGTCAAAGTATGTGGCCTGTATAAAAAATAACCTGTGAACTCAGGTTGCCTGAGGTTTTGTTTAAGCATACCTGGAAAACAAGATGTCACAAACGCCTGGGCTGCTGTGGCTCTTGGGACCCTTGGGGACAATGTGCCTTGCAGAAAGCTTCACTGTGACTCTCTTATTCTGGCCTGTGCTCCAAGGCCTTTGTAAGCATTTCAGGACACTTGCTGAATGCCAGCTCCTGTGGAAGATGACAACTTCTGTCAAAGTGTGACTCAAATGCCACTATTTTGTACCAATATTTCTCGTATAGACGTCAGGAGTGAGAAATTAAGCCAAACTGGTTCTTTGGCAAATTCAGGTGGTGTTTTAGTATGGTAAGAGATGGTTTATAATACATGAGTTAGAAACTCTGCCTCTACTGTAACATTTTTATGTTTAGAAAATCTTCTTTTAAAATATGTGGCAAGAGGTAGAAAAGAAGATTAGAACAGCCTAGTCTGTGATAAAGGAAAATTTCAATTCAACAGGACTGCTGTAAAGGCCCTTATTTATTTTTCTCAGCAGTTGCATTTTGCCTTTCACTCGCTTGCCTGCAGCTTTAGTTGCTGTGGAGGTTTTCTTCTGTAAATTCTTCAAAGTGATGGATTTTCCCTTTGAAAGAATGCTTGACTGTAGAGAACTACAGAAGTGTAACCTTTTTTATTTTTTTCCTGTGCACATGTGATGCTTTGAGCTTTGAAAAGACGTGTGTGTACCGCCACCTCTTTTGTTAATTTGCATGCCAAGAGCCTAAAAATTTGCATTTCTGGCTTCATACTCCCCAGCTGAAAGGCAAGGACAGTGATCTCCCACTCTTTCCAGTTAAAGGTCATCTGAAATACATGTTCCTCTCTGGTTTGGGCTAGTGAGACATTTCAGCATTTTTTGAATCAAAGAAGCACAAGGCTTATTTTTATTGATTAAATGTTGTGGTTGTAGCAAGAAGCACTAATGTACAAGGTGTTGCACGTTTGTACCCTACCCAGTGCTTACAATCTCAGCAGACAAAAGGCAAGAGAAAAAACCTCAACGTTTTAATCTCTCTTTTAGAAGCAGCTTTTTAGGCACAGAGCTGGTGAGAAGAATTTGCCAAAATCAGGTCTCCCAACTAAATCAGCATCTCAGCCATAAGCTATTCCCCTCCTTGTTGGTTCTTATCCCTTTGTTGTGTTCCAGCCGTTTAGCTAGGTAAAAGTAAAAGTAATCCTGTGTTCAGTCACAGCCTTGGACCCTAAATAGATGATGATCAAAGTCCATGTTCTCACTGGACATTAACACAGCAATAATTCTCTTATTTAATAAGAGTCCATGCAGAACCAAAGGTAACAGTCATCTTCCTATGAAGATCACGTCAATAAAACAGAACACTTTAAATGCACACCTTTAGTCCAGGGATAATGTCAATTAAATCCCAGTACAATTCCTGTGGAAAAGCCACTTAAAATGTTCACAGAAAGGAAAAGATGCTGGGGTAGAAGCAGCAGCCTGGGACTCAGGACTCCCAAATCTGTCAGCTTTATGTCATCTAAGCCCACCCCAGGTACTTTGGAAACACACCAGGTTCCCACAGGAGAAGGTCTAAATGCCAGCCATGCACTATAAATGTGTTAAATCAAAGACTGCCTTTTAGCACAAATTCCGTAGAAATGCTACCAAACAAGCCCTTCATCTCAGCTGGAACTCAGGGGTACCAAGTCCCCACGGACTGAGTGCACACTGACACTGACCAAGCTTTGGAGCTGTGATCTCAGCGCAGTCTGGCCTGATGCATTTTAATCACCACTGCAACACAAGGCTTCTTGAATGCTCTGGAAGTCGTGATGCCATAAACCCACTCTGCCATAAGCATTTGGAAATACGAGGCTTCCTTTGCAAGGGCCTTTTTCCTGACACTGCTAAATGTCAGAGAAAGTTCAGCTCTAACACATTAAAAGATGCCCAAAAATACTGAATATTATTCATACTCTTATAGAACTAGTTTTTATCGCAAGTAAAAAATGTTTCATAATTAGAAAACAAAACATTCATGAAGAGCTACATGCAATTCATCATCTAAAGAATTTAAATCATTTAGCTTCAGATAATTCAGCTTTGATCCATAGACTGTAAGAGTCAACATTTCCTGAGGTGTTTTCACAGACTTTTGAGGACAATCTTGAGTTCATTTGTCTGCATGTCTGCTGCAGGGTCTGGTAAAACATTCTGTTACAAAACTGATGGCTGCAATGGTAGGAGTGTTTAGATAGCAGGAAAAGGGATGTTAAGCTAAAATAGCAAAGCTTTCATTAATTTTTCAGGCTCTGTTATGTACCTTTTAGCTTTTGGCTGTAGCTAATCAATTTGAATGTTCATATAAGTTCCGACTTTAGGCAATGAATTCTTAAAAATGTCTTATTTTGCATTTTTAAGATGTTATTGTGTAATACATGTACATTAAGAAAAGTTGCTGCTTTTGGGGTAGAATGCATCTTTAGGGTCTATTTACCTCTCTGAAATCCAATATAATCTTTGAAAGATTTACTTTTGAGATGGCTAATAGGTTTCTTTTAGGACAGCCAGATGCTGTCATTCTTTATTGTATTCTTTGGCATGAGGGGTATTGGTTTTCCTTTTTAAATATGAAAGATTTCTTTAAATAATGTTTAGGTTTGGAAAATGAAATCAAGTGCTGATCAATGGAATGCACCAGGTATATAATGTTCTAGAAGCTGTTTCACCCATTTACCTCTCCTGTGATCTGAAAACCATTTAGACTAAGGAGAAAGTTCAAGCACTAAATTTAAGTGATAGCTTTAAAAGAAAAAGGACAGTTGTTCTCCAAGAATTATGTCCCCTGTACTTGTTAAAAGGTGGATGCCTCTACCTTTTTGGTTAGAAGTACATGAATTCCTCACTCATGGCTCTTAAAGACTAAGAATTTATTTCACAGGGCCTTATATTTCAGTGTAAATTATCTAGGACAACCCTCTATCAGCTGTTGTTATTGTTACCTCGCATCTCTGTCACCCTCAGAGTTGTCACTGTGTATTTCCATGGTTAAAATGTTTATTTCTTCACAGTAACTGGCTTCCTCCATGGCCTGTATCCATGGACAGCTGGCATCTTCCATGGTTGCTCATTACTTCAAAGGAAACTCCTTTGCAAGCATTAAGTTAGGATTGTGGTGAGCTGTGTTGTGGATTTGTGCTGAATGAACGATAATGTAGAGATGGGTTTTTATGGCTGAGCAGGGCATGCACAGAGCCAAGGCCTTTTCTGCTTTTTTTCTGCCACGCTGGTGAGGGACTTGGAGGTGCCTGGGAGGGTGGGAGGAGACACAGCCAGGACAGGTGACCCCAAGTGACCAAAGGGATATTCCAAACCATGCGACATCAGGCTGTCCTAGGTTACAATATAGATGTATTCAAGTATTCTNGCTTACTTCATTTGGACTGCTACCACCACCCTAACCAGGTGTCAGGTTGTATCTGACTTTGTCGGTGCTTTTTCCTTGTATTATTTCACTTATTTTTAATTTTTCCTATTAATTTTGATCCTCACTTGGGATCTCCCACTGGTTTGTTTTCAAACCAATACACAGGCTTAGGATATCAAATGGGGGAAGAAGAGGAAGGGCAATGTTTAGGATGATGGTGTTTGTCTTCCTGAGGAACTATTGCCCATAATGGGGCCCTGCTCTCCTGGAGGTGACTGGACACTTGCCTGCCTATGGGAAGCAATGAATTAATTCATGTTTTGCTTTCCTTGTGTGCATGGCTTTTGCTTTCCCTATTCAACTGTCTTTATCTCAACCCATGAGTTTTTAGTGTTCTGATTCTCTCCTAATCCCACTGCTGGGGGAGTGAGCGAGTGGCTGTGAGGGACTTGGCTGCTGGCTGAGGTTAAACCACAACAGTCCCTTTTCACCTCATAGATTTCAAGATTTGAGATCTCTCTTTTGCTTGAACAGGACACCTTGAGAGTGCCTTGGGAGAGCTACATTCAAATGAGTTCTCCCCAAACACATTTTCCATGTCTTCTTTTATCTGAATGAAATGTCTTACAAGTTAGTCATGTATACTGCAAAAGGCCCTAGACTGCGTACAAACATGTTTAATGAAGCTGAATACTGCAAGCATAAGCAGCAAAAATATTTTGTTTACTTAACATTTATACACACTCAAGTAAAAGCTTGTTAAGTTTGGTTGGCTAAGCTTGTTTTCAAAAGGGACCTAGAAGGCTGAAAAAGTTAAATAAATCAACATATGCATAACAACACAATCATTCATATTAACAATCTGGTTAAGTCAATGATTAATTCTCCTTTGAGGATGAAGTGGTGGTAAAACAACTCTAGCCTAATATCTAGTAGCAATATTACAGTCAACTCAAAATTCCAGATTGTATCAACACATGCTTATGTAATACAGGAGAAACTTTCAGACCTGTAGTTTAAAGAGAAATCTGAATAACCATATGCTTATTTGAGTATTTAAATATAGGTTGAAACTAGCTCTTTTCCACAACTGGCTTGTAGATATCTGCTCTGTCTGCAAATAAAGAGATCACTAGGGTTTCCTACTGACTTTAAATGGCTGAACTGGAAGAGCAGGACAATGTCACAGCAGCAGAAAGCACGATATCTGAAATACACTGGCTCTTGTCAGAAATTAATATGAGCTCCAATGGGAAGATGAGAGACCCTACAACAGTATCATTTTGAAAACATGACTAGCTGCTCTGTCTTGGACAATCTGGATATCTGGAATGTTGTAACTGAGCACTGAATTAAGGATGGTGGGATTTTTGCCTATCAATAAAGAGTTCTCTGTCCTGTTTGTCAGTAAAGATTGCAATACCACAAAGTGTTGCCTAGCTGGGGGCTGTAAGACCAGCACTGGAGAGGAAACTGAAACCTTCTGCAGCAGGTCAGTCTTTTCATGCTGACTCAGAAGACAGGAAACTGAGCCTTTCCCCTTGGAGACAGTGGAAGGTGGTATGAGATGCCTCATGTGGATCAAGAGGAACATCACAAATACCTGGAAAAAGCAGCTTTCCACAGATTTTAGTTAATAGCTATGGCAAAGAGGGAATTTCTTTTAGCAGGATTTAGGAGAATGAGACTTCCAATATCCAAACCAAGAAGCTGAGATGGCAACCCTTATTTCATTGCTCTGACTGTGCTTAAAAATGTGTACTCCAAAATCTCAAAAAGGCTTATTAACAGTTCCCTTGGGCTTATTAACAGTTCTTATCCTGCCCTACCTTCCCTCCAATTTTCTTTCCAGGGAAGAAGGAGTTTGCTGAGAATGACTGTAGACAATCTTATGGCTATGGAGATGAAAACAGCAGATGAGTTCACGGGTGATCTAGTGGTTCCAGATAGAAGTTGGTTGGCAAATACACTCTATGCCAGAATAAATCCCTGAGAAACCTGATCTGATCTTCTTGCTTGGAGCAAAAAGTGGGACTTGGGATCTTCTGAGGCCATTCTAACTGGAATTATCCAATCATCCTATGAGAATGAGGAGTCTGCTTTACAGAAACTACTGCAGATATTAGGATAGAGAAGATGGTTCCCATTTAGAAAAAAAATTATGTATTTTGAAAAGATTGTACTATGCCAATTATTTTCGTCTGAAGTGATATAAACCTGATTGAGGAACTTGTGTTTTCCTAATGTCAACCTATGGAGAGAGCGGTGTGAACCTTTCAGCATTGATGCAGTCCTGCAAGATTCAGCTGGATATAACCAGGACCACATTTTTAATTGGGGAAGCACAGAATAGAAGATTAAAAAACGTTGCTAAGAAGTTTTTACGTTAACTTTGTTAATATGAAAAAGATTCTTTAAAAAATGGGCATTTGCAGCCTCATGTTATCTGTACATCAAAGGAAAATATATTTGCCTTGATTCTAAGGTAAGTTTATATGATTATAAAGATCTTCATGTACAGGTGAGGTAAGGGAGAGGAAGAGGGAGGTTGTGAGTTCACATTTTTGCTTTAATATTTTCCACTTCTATAATCTCTTTTATCTAAGGATTTCAAAGCACTCTATGGACATTAATGAATTAAGCCTCACAGCAGTCCTGAGAGAAAAGGTAATGATTTAAAGATTGAAATTCAAAGAGATTAATGGATATAAATGGGAAATAGCCTTCCTAAAATGTCATATACTATTCAGACCATATGGAAAATCCCCTATTTTCCTCTTTCTATCTATCCCATGTGCCTTCAAGGCAATTCACAGCACTTGAAAAATTGGTATGAAGTGTTTACAACTGTTTATATACAGACAGATTGGATGCAATGACAACAGTGGTAGCAGAAATAAACAGGGAATAGATCAGACTGAGAAAAACCATGTTGTTTTGAACATGTTAAACTGAATTTCGGCATATAGAGGTTTTGCAGAATACTTTTGTACTGAAATGGATTTGCTTTGCAAATGACCACATTCAGGAGTGTATGGAAACACTTAGCCAAGACAGTAGAGACAGAGAAATGCTCTCCTGCTCAGAATCAAGCCCAGTGTCTGAGCACAGAGGCCACAGCAATGAAAGGAGTCCTGGTGCTCACTGGAATGCACAGCATACAGTACATTAAAATGCACTTACCTCTTTAATGACCAGCTGCATCCCTGTGCCTTTGCTAACCTGACAAGTTTTGTGTATAAATAATTCTATTGATAGCTGGCAGGACTCATCCCAAAGGATGCGGTATCGTGTGCAATGATAAGAACAGCATCTTTCAGAAAGCAGGCAAAGCCTTTGATGCACAGGGACATGGAATTTCAGGAGGTTTGTGAAGTCTTGCAACTTTTCTTCCCCTTTTATGTCTCCATTGGTCACAGATACACTTTCCTCTCAAGCACATTTGCAGTTCTCCAAGCTGTAAAAATTCATAAGCAGGACCCAAAGAGGAAGTGCCTTGTATCTTCCAAGGAGAATATGTGCTGTAATCATGTAATGAGAGATCCCTCTTGATGTACAGCTTTCATTCAATGCAAGAGTCAACAGTCATGTTAAGGGCATGTAATTTCCTAACTCAGAACTTCTTGCTGTCCTGAGGCATAAGGAAATGAACCTCTTTGCAATTCAATGTTTTTTTCCTTTTTTTTTTTTTTTTTCAATTCATACTTTGAACAAAGCTAGAAACTGAGAAGTATCTGCTTACAGAGAAAATAGCTTGACATCAATCAAGAAAACCTGCAATTACAAGTGGAAGCTCATTTCACACTCTATAAAAAGCAAACAAGACCTGAGTTATAATCCATGCATATTAGCCTTTATTTACAATTATAATAATCAAGCTTCAAGATAAACATCTAGGAGCAATTTTTTGTTTCCTGTAGGAGGGCATCTATCCCTCTGAAACTTCTCTAAAGTCTGAGAAAGTAAAAGCAGATGTACCAAGTCATGCCAAACCCCCGTTTTGTTCAAAGCCCTATCCCTAGCAGAGCTCAGTAACCAAAGCCTGTGAGAAGCTATAGGAACAAACCAAGCACAGTCATATTTATGTACTGTGTAGTTTCAGCTGTACAGCAATTTGTGGCTTGTTGCCTGAGCCAGGCAATGCTTCTTGCTCTTGTATCAGAAAAGAGAGTAAGTGAATACTCCCAAATCTTCTGAAGATAAACAGCTGGGCATCATAAGCACCCAGGCATCCGACACAGTTTCCTCATCTCGTTCCACAGATAAAACTGTGTATGAATTCCCATAGGGATGCAGGGAGAAGACAAAACAAAACTCTTCTCATTGATGCCCATTAAAAAGACAGAAAGAAATGGGTCTAAGGTGAAATACAGGAAATTGTTTCAACATTTTTTTAAGTCTTTGTTTGGTTTTCTGAGGGTTTTTTGGTGGGTTTGTTGAATTGGTTTTGGTTTGTTTTGTTTTTTTTTTAATTTTATTTTAAGGGTGATAAAATGCAGGAACAGGTTGCTGATGTGGCTGATTCTGTCTGAGCAGGGGGCTAAGCTGGATGAACTGCAGAGATGCCTTCCAACCTCAACTACTCTTGAGTAATATTCTGTATGAAATACCCTTGGATAGCAAATAGTTGTGTGCTGCAAAAGGTCCAGACCCAAAGAATTTATATTCTTTCTAGCTTGCACCAGAACTTGAAACTTCAACTTCTGCAGCCCAGACTCTTGAATCCTGTTGGGATGACTGCTGTTAGGCCAGAAAGTCACAATTAAGACATTCTCCCAATAGGTGGATAAGACAATTGCCTGGTATGTTTATCTTTAATTGTCTTTTATGAGCAAGACAACCACATTTGAAATGGGCTGTTCCAGCAAAAACTTCTCTATTTTTTTTTTCAGACATTTAGTGTAGCAGATGCTTGTGCACCAGCAGTTTGTCATCAACAGAACCTGAGTTTTTCAGCTACAAAAGTACAAGCAAAAATTTGAACTAACAGTTTTAATGACTGGTAATAAATATACGATCAAAACAGTCTCTCTGATCCTGCAGGATGTAGATTATAAGTAGGCAGAAAAATGCATAAAAAAGGATAGAAATGGAAGCTGTTGAGAGGCCTGCAAAATTCATGCTCCCAAACTGGGCTTCATCACAAAAATCTTGGCTGCTGGATGACTGCAACCCTACAGTGGCACAAATAACAGCAACTGAGATGCATGTCAGAGTTTTAATCAGATTTCGAAAATAAAGGAAACACATTTTTTCACAAGACAAGATAGCTGAGTATTGAGTTGTCTTCTTGCTCATTCCTGCTGCTGTTAAATCCACCTGCTATGGTGTCTCTCTTTTTCTGTAAATTCCAGAACTATCAATGATTGCTAGTTATCACACCTTGTCCCATTTAAACACCATATAATCAAATTTTCATTTCAGTTAACAGGAACTGTCTTTCTTTGTTTGCAAGTGCTTGCTGCCATGCTAATTTAATCAGCTCAAGCAGTTACAGAAAATTAAAACCTATCTTAACATTTAACCAAATATACTCCCAAACATTCACTTTATACTGGCAGTCCTAACCTGTGTCACTTTTAAATACATAGGATGTACAGCAGGGAGGGAAGAAGAGTTGCAGGTGACTCCCAGCTGGGAAGTGTGTGCTGAAGGAGTAGAAACAAAGCCTAAAGAATGTAAAGGTCCAAGGTAACCACAATGAGATGATGTTTATTTTGGCTAAGATCTTCTTTATATTCAGTGTCTCCTAGGCTTTTTGAAGGAAGCAATCTTTTTCTTTCTTGAAGACTGAGACAAAACTAATGCCAATAAAAGGTCCCTATATTTCTTCGGTAATTTCACTTGAAATGTAATTGCTACTGCTTTTGCCCGATAGGAGAAATTTCTCTATGGGAATTGTATGCAGAGATAAGGTCCATACCCTAAGAATCCATACCCTAAATCTATTAATCAATCCTGTAAATGCAAGCATTCTTGCCTTTCCCACTTCCCAACCTAATTTGTTTATTTTTGTTAAATTTTATTATTTTTCTGTCTGGGTGGGAGAAAGAGGGAGTGGGGCAAGGAATGTTATGACTATTGACCTGAGACAGTCTCCTGGAAATAATCTAACAGCAGGGAACAGCAAGTCCTTTTCAAAACCAATGAAGCAAGAAAATGCTGTTGACCAAGCTATTGTGAGAAATTTGAGGGAGGGGAGGGGGGAAAATTATGGAAAAGAAGGAAGAGAAAGGATAAAACTGTGCCTTAGACTCGTAGTTATTATTTCCTTTAAAAGAAGCCCACATATTTCCAAAGACATCACTTTTAGGGGATCTCTGTCATGACTACCCCTCATTCAAAAAAGATGCCATTTTTAGCAGCAGTCAGATCTCATGCTTTTAGGTTGATGGCTGCAGGAGTTTTGCTCACAGCATGCAGTGCTACACAGCCTTGGATTTGCCTTGATCTGCCTCTCCTCATAACGCCCGTGGTAGCTTGGAAAAACAAGATAGTATTTCTGTACTGTTAATATCTGTTTATGTCCTTCTTCAGGGGAGCTCTATGGATTCTCACTGTCTCAGACATAAGAATTCTGAAATCTCCACGTGTTTATTTAAATGCACTTGAATTTGGCATAACTAATAGGAACAAACAAACAAGCAAACAAACAAACCATATTTCCAGTCCTAATGAGACCAGCAGCATTACCAGGACCACGCTCCGTGTGAAATTATGGCCTTGGAGAGGCCCTGAGGGTGAGGAGGACCTTGCTCAGATGTGTTTTGTTACTTTGAGATGCTACTGCCAGTCCCAGCTAGGTCAAGCAATATAGCAAAATTGGTCCTAGGAACACAGGTAGTACAGATATTAACGATTTGCTTTCTACAGATTTTTTTTTCCTCTACAAAACCCCTTGTTTCAGAATTACAATGGACAATATTGCTATATTATTGAACCTGTACCTAATGGTAGTTTAAAACATAATTGCCTATAAAAGTTCTCAAATAAACAACATTCACCATCTTAAAGAACTTGAGAAAGACTGTAGATGATGGTTGTGTGAGAGAAACTTCCCACTCAGGACTGGGGTTTTGTTTGTGTTTAATGATCTTTGGTTCTTTTTGCTGATCCTTCATTCTTTTTGTGCTTGTGCACAGGCACATGGAATAGTTTCTCCCTCAAACACAAAACCCTCGATGTTAATTCATCTTTTGAGTTAATCCATTTACTCTGAAAGCCAGGAGACTGAAATTATTATTGTTGGGGGCTGACAGTTGGGGCCTCCATCAGGAACCCGTAGCAGTGCATTTGACTTTCCTGATTCCTCATCATTTTCCCCACATCAGGCCCACGAATCTAAACTGTACATAAACAAAGGAAGGTTATTGTTTGTGAGCATTAGAAAATTCAAAACTGAAGCTGTGTATGAAGTCTAGCTTTTATTGATGGTATTTGTTGGTGAAACAGATGCTATTTTCCCACCACATCATAAAAGAGAGTGGAGTCCTGCTCTAAACTGTCAGAAATCATCTATTCTTTTTACTCAGATATGTGTAGCCACTATTCACACAGAGAAACTTTGTGAATAAGTTAGCGCATATTTACATTTTTAACTATGATATCACACTTCATTATGCTTTTTCTAAGGACAAATTCCATGCTTATTTCAAGAAGTTAAAGCCAAAACAGAGGAGGCAGGTTTTAAGAACTTTATATACTTATCTATAAAAGAAATTTCCTCTACTGTATCAAAGGCAGATGTTCTGCAGAAACAGCAGCACCAATGTTCAGGAAAAAAAAATTCTGAACTATTGATGAAACAGTGAGGATACTTTTCCCCATGTTTAGATATCAAATAAATAGCCAAGAAAATGTAATGAAAAATAAAGAAAAAGACTAAACAAAAAAGCCACAAACCACCTTTTGGGATGACAGCAAGCATGTGTAATGGGAGCCCAAAGGGTAATATATTCAGAAAGCTGTAAGTGCTGAAAATGAAGGCTTAGCATGAAAGCAGCTCTTCAGCCATAACTCCACTGTCACTAACGTAAAGCTATAATCTTTTTTTCCTATGTTCTCATTATTATCCAAGCACTAAGTGTCAGTTAAGAAGATGTAAGAGAGCAGGCATTTTCAGTGGGGTGGAAATCTTTCGTCGCCTGTTTTCTTATATATAGGAATGTTACAATGTTGTCATGGCTTTTAACTAATCTTGGGTTTACTGCTGCTGTGACAACCTTTTAAGGAGGTAGAATGTGAAATGAAATGATACTGTTATACTCTAATAGACTGAAAGGACTTTTTTTTAACCCAAAATAGCAGTTTCAATATTAACACTGGAAAGGGTTGAAGCCCATATCTGTGATGAAATTGTGGAAGAAGCAGAAGTAAATTTGCTAGCAAACAGGAAGAGACACTTCAAGCTTCTGATACATTTTTTTTTTTTTTTTTTTTGTATTTTGAGGGCTGGTAGGTAAAATGCAACTGCCTGGAGTCAAAGAATTCCTTTATTTACAGATTTTCTTATTAGTAGCAGAAAGAATATTATATTTTTACCTAACTATTTTCTAGAAGATAAAATAGAAGCATTGCAAAGGGAAATGATTTATGAAAAAGGTTCTCCTCATCCACCATCTGTCATTCTTTCATAATATAGCTCCTGTAAGAATACTCTCAGTGGTGCTTGAAGCACTGTTTAAGGAATAAAATATTAATCAGAGCAAGAAGGAAAACAAAATATATCCATGAGTTAGCAGTCAATTTCAACCTACTGTTTCACTTCGTAACTGGATGTTTACAAGGTTTCAGAGTTCTGAAATTGAGGCAGATTATGGATTTTAGTGGGATACTTGAATTTTGACCCGACCAGAGAAGAAATTGGATTCACTGTATTCATTAACTTCATTTTAGAGTGAAAGGACTCTTTGGGTGCAATTTTTAGTATGTGAACAACATTTTATTCTTTTTCAAAAGGATGCATGGAAATGATAAATATGTATGCTGAGGTATTGAATTTAATAGCATTTGTTCACTCTTTCCATGAGACATAAGTGTAGTTGACCAGACAGAGATAAAATAGCTCTCTCTGTCCTAGAAGGATACAAAGTTGAATTCACACAAAAATTTGTAGCTCAAAATAAACCATATGCTGCTTGTTCAAACAGGCAAAAGTAGAAATTGTCTTTGGGGGTAACTTCTTACCAAGTTGTTATATGCAGGGTCTTGATCAGTTAGACCTGACTAACACAGAATAATCTATTATCTTTTACTGCAGATAGTGGATTTTCCATCCAGTGTTTAGGAACCTAGAGCACAAGAACTAGTATCTCATTGACAGGAACTCTGTTTACTGAGCAAACATATTTAGTGCCATTTTACAGGGTCCTTAAAGGGACAAGGACCTCTTTCTTCTCCATCCCTCTCCCTAAAACTGGAGAAATCATTAATACAGCAGAAAATCTTCAAAAAGACATTCCTCTGTATGGGGAGAGCTCTTCAGCCACTGCATTGCATGAGCTGGAGAAGACAAAACAATCCACTCCTTATTTAACCACCAACATTTTCTTAAGAAATAGTCCAGATCATCATGTTCAAGTTTTCAATCCATGTATGTCATCACTCACACAAGAAAAATTACACTACACCTCTTCCAGCAAAAGTGATTTTAAAATATCATCAATTCAGTTTCAGCTATGTTAACAGCAAGACTTAACTGCTTATTATGCATTAATCAGTCTTACACAGGGCTTTGAGTTGGGGTTTATTTTTAGTTGACAGTAAAATGAAGAAGTAAAGTTTAGGACCCAAAGTATTCTCATGCCAAAGAGTTTCTGTGCTCTCTACTCTGAGGGTAACCAGGCAATAAAATCCTTTGGTCACCCACAAGGAAAGCACTCAAGGCTGCAGTCATGCATCCATGCATTTGGGTATTGTCTTCCAGTTCCTCAATTTCACACTTTGCTAGAAGCACGCGGTGACAGCAAGTTTCAATTACTCACATCTGAAACAATATTGATGAGCCTGAACTGCGGCATTTGAATCTGCACTTCTGGTATGGAGACAGTATCCTTTTGAATTTTCTAATGCTGTCTGGTTATCACTAATTTGAACAGAGCTTTCTGCATCCTGGAGAGACTTCTTAAAGCAGAAACATAGCAACAGACACATTACTTATTACAAATCATGTAAGCGTGGTAGCTTTTCTTAGCAAAGAAAAAGCATTTCTTCCCTTAACCTTAGAAGAAATGAAATGCATCCCCTGCTGCCATAAGTAATGACAGAAAGCAACGTTTTAAAATACAAAGTCGTTGCTCTATTTATTCATACCCATGGAAATTACACGTTATCCTGCCATGTGCACAAATGGATTCACATCCATAAATCGCAAGTAATTCAGCAAAGTTTACTGCAGTACAGTTAACTCATTTTGGGGGCTTGTCAGTTCTGCTAGCATCACCCCCATTGCCTCAGAAGGAGATGGGAATCAGTCCAAAGGATCATCCAAGGAAGCACAGTCATGCAGCGTATTACTACCGCAGCTCCTCAGTTGACATAGCAGCAGCTAACTAGTGTAGACTTCCACCCTGGAGCCATTTCTACATGAATACGGGGCTGAGTTAATACAGCCTGAGCTAAACTCGCTCTTATCTCACCCAGAAATAGCTTAGTGAGCAGGAACTCCTAGGTCCAGGACTAGCTTTTCTGTTACTTTATGATCAGGAAAAATAATAGCCATATTCAGTATTTAATGGTCATCTATTCTCTCCCGTATTCCCCCTTGCTCCAGGAAAACAAAGAAACATTGAAACGTCTGGTGCTGGAGTTCACTCCATATTACTATAATTAACCCTGCTGAGAAACTCATTTTAGAGAGGGTTGGGTTTTTTTCCACAGAGAAGGGAAAACAGATTAATTCCTTGGCAACAAAATTCTAATTAATCAAAAATGTGGCTCTATTCATACTTAGCTTCTTCATTACAATAAAATATCAGATGTTTACTGCTGAAATTATAGTCTTGATTCAATGCAAAATCAGGTGGCTCTTAAGATTTAATTATAAAAATAAAAATCAGGTTTATTGACTCCACACAAGTGTTTATCTTGATCTGTGATTCAGTGATTGCAGACAGAAATGATTCAACATGAAGCAGGACTTTCTGCAAACAACTGGAGGAATGTGCTTATCTCCAACCCAACAGCCTGTCAGTCACCCTGGCAAACCATCCTCAGCCTCATTCCAGAAATTATGTGAAGGAAAACAAAATTTTCGAGAGCAATCTGGCCCATATGTTAAGGCCACTTAGGGCACTACTTGTGCTGCCACCAAGGTCACTGGTGTGATTTTTGGTACACAAAAGCTTCCCTCGTACCTTTTCCAATATAAAAGTAGCTTTCCATGCCAATTCCCATCCTTGTCCGACTGCATTTTCTTTGGGAGCACATCTCTCCTCTCTTAAGCTCACAGAATAGGGAGCTTTTGTCTTTTCACAACTGAATGAACCTGACCCTGCTTCCACCCAAATCTTCTGCTCAAATCAGGACATGACCCTGGTTTTGATTCATGTATTTAAGTGCTTGAAACTTGTCTGTCAATGCTAGTTTGCGCACACTGTGAACCCTGAAGGAAAAATGTTGAGCTTTACTTACCTGATAGTGTCTCTCTTTGATCATGTGTTCAGATGAAATCCAGCTGTTGAGAAGGGAACTAAAAGCCAGCAGTGGTGCTGGCTTTTCTGTGCCTCCACAGATTTGTTGAATGTGGGGAAATGGAGAAAAGAGAGATGTGTCTGAACCTTGCTTTCCCCCTCCCAGATAAAAAAGCACTCAAGGATTTACCTTTTCTTAATGCAAAGATAGTAATTTAAATAGATTAAGATAGCAATGGATATTTAGGATAAATGAATACAGGCAACTGTATTCAACTGTATTCAAAAATATCTTTGCTACTACAAGTTCAAGAGATGGTAAAAAGCTGAGCTCGTAACATACTCAGGAAGCTGAACCCTCATCCTCCCAGGCCTCTGTAATTTTGATAAGTAACACCTTCTTTCCCTCTGGATTTTTTAGTCTACACCATCTTCTAGAATAAAGTACTTCTGCTCCATCCCACAAAATTCAGCTAGGGAAATCCTCCCTAGTAAGACAGTTGAAGTTCTTCTCTACACAGGGACATTTGAAATTCTCTGCCCTATCTGCTTACCACAGCCTTAACCACAGGAGAATATTCCCAATTCTTCTGTTGAAGCCCTGCCACTTGTAGAGCATGGCTGACTTTTTATTAGGACAGAAAAAGAAAGACATTGCAATGGAAAAGTGAGGGCATCCACCTGCCATTCTTGCCCTACACCAAACAACAAAAAGGCATTTTGTGTGAAATAATCACTGAAGGCACCAGGAATACCTTCTGACAGATGAAGGTACTGTGATGGATTCTAATTCTTTTTCATTCTTTGGCCCAATAAATGTTTATTTGTCTATAATGCAGAAAATGTAAAATAATCCCAGGCACAGCCAGAGACAGATGTTTGGAGAAGCTGGAATGGGCTTGGCTAGAGGGAAGCTTCAATATCTGAAGTCCACAATCAACTGAACACAGCAAGGATTTTAGAAAATCTAAGGCCAGATTTCCAATACGCACTGGATTGCTGGAAAATCTGTCCTTGTGTATTTTGTGGTGGTGAACACCATATCAAAACAGAGTCTTTATTGCAGCTGATGCTCCTGGATGCTCCTGTAACTCAGACAAGAAGCAGCAGGAGGAAATAGGTGTAAAACCAGCTGGTTGTTGGCCCAGCCTGCTGACAAACCACGCACAGTTGAGCACCATTTCACAACACAAAGTGCTCCAAAGAGGAGCTTCCCTCCCCTTAAACTAACACCACAAAGGCATCCCTTGCTGTCTAGGATGCACAGCGAGTTTCCCTCAGGATAAATGGTCCTTGAAAAAAGGTGCCTGCTTGCCTGTTTACAGCCCATTGTGCATCATCTCGGGAGCTCAGTGTGTCTTTCCAGGCCGCTGTCATTTTAATGGACAGCTCTCCATTGTGGCTAAACACTGCATCAGTCCCTTCAGGGGGAAAAGGAGCCAACGCTGCACATCGCCGGTACCTGAGTGACAGGCCACGTTCTGCAGTGCAGCCAGCAGGGAATTGGCACTGAAAACCCCAGTTCATCACAATCTTCGCCGGATGCGGAATTTCCCCGTGTCGGATTATTCAGAAGGAAAAAAGGCTCTTTGTTAGAGCACCACACATTTTCCTGCGTTCTCCGAGGGGGGAGAAACAAAACAGAACGAGATAGCTGAGAAATGAATATTCAAATGCATTTAAGGTTCTTTTTTTTTTTTTCTTTTCCTTTCTATCTTCACAAGAAAATATCCTCAGAGAATTATAATTTCTGTGAAGAACTGGCAAGGCTTCCAAGCAGAGCAAACTGGATTTTATTTTGATGGGCACACTACAATGTGTATTTGTCATCCTCTGTGCCTTCCTGGAGCATGAGTATTACTGCATTGTACTGTGCCAACAACCTTATCTGGAATATTATAATGCCCAGAGAGCACCCTAAATGTATTTGTCTAGTTATTAGCTTTAATTGCTAGCCTTTCAGCAGGAATACAATGAAAAGGTAATAAACACAAATTTCCTTTAATAATAGAGGACTGTAAGTTATTTTCTCATGCATTTTTAGGTTAATGTATATTTGATGATGCACTTTTTCCCAGTACAAGTATTTCAAAAGAGTGAAACATGGCTTTAATATTAAAAAGTACCACCCTTTAAAACTTGAAATTAACAAAATTTTTTACTTCTCTCGACGTCTGTGATATTTTTATCAAAACCTTCATTGCAAGGCTTTGCTAAATGAGATTATACAGTCATTTTAAGTAACGAAACTTCCTAATTAATCACAACATGAAGTTAAACTTAACAGCAAAAATTACAAAGAAATTACAAAAAATTACTTGAAATATTTTGTCTACAAAATATTATTCAGTTATTTTATAAACTGAAAGTCTCAGGAGCCCATTGCTTAGGGGTGATGTGTCTTTGAGAACTCTATGAAACTTAAAGGTCAAGCTAGTAATTTTTCTTGCTTGCACTGTTATCCTCATTCACCTCTGCCAGTTCTTCTAGTTAAAAGTACAGCTTGGCTGTCATTAGAATTTAAAGCACGAGGTATTTCATATTAATAACACAAAGCTTTGCAGAAATCCTCAGTCCTCTCATGGGTTAGAATCATTTTCTAGCAGTCTAACAGGCTTCCAAGCAGAGTGTAAGCTCCACTAGGATTTTAACTAGAACAGCACAGACTAGAATTTACAAGCAAAACCCTCCTGACCATCCTCTGCTTGCAGAAGTGGACACATGTGTCAGCACTTGCCATGCCAGCAAGTGATACCTTGGTAGATTTATGCAGCAAGAGATTCAGCGAGAAAGTTATAATGAACCTCTGAGCATATTTAAGGAAAAGCAACTGCCAGAGATTAAGGCAAAGATAATTACTGTTGACATGTTTAATCCCTTCGTGGCAGATGAAATAATTCAGCTTGGTTGAGATGCTACATACAGAATATAGAGGAGTGTTTCAATAGAGATGGCATTTGGAACAGAAGATGGCAGGTGCAAGTGAAGTTTATTTCAGCTATTATGGGCTTTGTGGGGGATTTATTGCACTCAAGCAGTGTTCTCATAGGGGAAAAAGGAAAAAGGTTATCTGTGCAATGCTGAACAACTCTCTGTACATGCAAAAGACATGGAAAACTAGCTAATGGGGAGAAAAGTCTGTGTTCAACTCATAACAGAATTTTGCTTTTAATTGCACATGGAAGAAGCTCGGAATCCCCTATTCCCTTTATGCCATTATAATGCATGCCATTTCCAAGAAGCCAGGAATTTTTATTACCCATTCCACAACGTGGAATCCACAGCACAGACAAGCCAAGAGTCTGCCTTTCATATATACTTTTATATATTTCAAGGAAGACTGGATAGAGGGCATATGGTGCCGAATACCTTTGGAAAAGCAAAAGGCCATTCAGTAGGCAATCCTTTCAGCTGGGGAGATGGCAGAAGGAAGGAAAGAGGAATGCTGAGCCCTTGTTCAACACGTTTATCTGTACACCACAAACGTAGAGATAATTAAAATGCACACTCATGTCCCAGGGCAGGTGCCTCTGGGATACCTGGCAGCCTCTTGTGGGTGAGAGTAACCAAAAACAGGCTTAAAAGACACTTGGTGAGGAGCAAATGAGGCATCAGAGGTTAGAGCAAGGGAACCTACAGAGCAAGAAGACGAAACGGTGGCTCAAGTTAGAAAGGCAGAGCTGGACAGAAGGTTTGAGCAAGACATGTGAAGAGCAAACGCAAAGAAACAGCTTTCAAATATGATATAGTACAAAAACTCAAGAAAAGGAGAATTACACTGACATGGAGAAAAATCTTCAAATAGAAAATACTATTAACAGTCTCAAACTAAATCCATTCCTGATGTAAATCCTCTGAAACCAGTCATTTTGCAGTAGAGGAAAATGTCTTGATGTGAATGCAACATCATTCCAACTCAATGAGTTATGGCAAACAATTCGACATGAGAATATTGAGAATCTATTCAGTTGAAGCAGAGGAGTGAAGTATGTCTGTGCAATGTCAGTGTAGTCTGTTTTGTTAATCCCACAATACGAAGTATTCTGCTACTGACATGCCATTGAAAATTACATGTGTCATTTCTCAGCTAAAGCACCGAGGGGGGAAGGAATTTGTGTAAGAAGCTATGTTTTGAGCAACCATTAACTTTTGGATGTGTCTGTGCAGTAGGAATCCTCTTGAATAAGAACTTACATGCTGCTTGTTGACAAGAACCAAATGAGATCAGGTCTTAAGGAAAATGCTTCATAGGCTGCTTTAGTAATCCATGCTGAATTCCACTACAAATAAGGAACAGAACTAATACAAAATAAATCACGATTTTTCAGTAGCTCAATCACTGAGGGAAATAAGATCTTCCAAAGGCTTCTGCAAATAACAATAAATAGCAATCTTTTTTTATTAACACCTAAAATATTTGGGTATATAAATAATAAAAATTTAGTCCTCTACTTAAAAAAAATTTAGTCCTCTACTTCAAAATAAAAAAAAAATTTAGTCCTCTACTTCAAGGACATGAAGCAAGCAGACCTTTGCTCCAACTTATCCTTTCAGGAAATAACTCTGTGATGGACTTTCCTGTATGTTTCTCTTTGGTAAGCAGAATTCCTCTTAATTTCTCAAAAATATTGACTCTTTTAAATGGCCATGAGTCTCAACTCTTAGTAGAGATAACTCACCTCTGAAATGTTGAAACAACAAAATCTAAACTACACTGAAACAGTTTATATGGTATTACCTGTGAAATGTTTGACTACAAAGAGTAAAATGCATTTGAAATACAAACATGCTCTTTACTTAGTACTCTAAACTCTTAGCTCTAGATGTTCCAGTGCTAAGAAAGTGCCCTGTGTTTGATCTTGGATAAACACATATTTCTGAGCTGTTACCTTCTTTTCCTAATAATTCATCTTAGCAGAAAAATTATACCTAGAGAAGTGAAGCGCCAAAACTCTGTATCTCTACTTTTCTTTGTACCACGCTATTAATATTCTTGCAGTGTAGTTTCTGGTGCATGCATTAAGTTTTAATTAGCATTCCCTGAAATTAGCATGCCTGAAAAAGGCATTTGTTTGTTTAGGAATCCAGGTTTTCATAATGTTTTGGTTTTGTTTCCTTCCCAGCCTTCACCTCAGAGCTTGACCAGCTGATTTAATTTGCCTAATTTCAAAAGATAATGTAACAACTGAAAGCAAACAAACTCAAGTTAAATTAAATCAGCTCATTCAATAACATGCCTTAATATGATTTAATTTTATGCAGACTAATGAATAGAGAATTAGGTAGGGCTGGAGCAGAGCATTCCACAGGCCCCTCTGGAGCAGGCACTGCCACCTCCTGACCTGGTGCCAAGCGCTGCTCCACACCTGGATTTGGGGCCGCCAGTTATTCCTCCTCCAACACTTTTCCCTGCTGCCACAGCAGTCCCCAGGCTGGCACATGGCAGCAGTGACTCCTTTGGGTGCCTGCATGCAGCTAAGGCTGTACCTGTCAGCAGTGGAGCTGATCTCACTGACCGCCTGGGATATGCAGTTGCCCAGAGAAGCTGTGGATTCCCCATCCATGGGAGAGCTCCAGGCCAAGCTGGATGGGGCACTGAGCAAACTGGAATGTGTCCCCGCCCATGGCAGGAAGGGCGGAACTTCATGAGCTTTAAGGTCCCTTCCAAATAAAAACCATTTTAGGATTCTGTGACTACAGAAACATAGTCTGCCTGGGGAGATATCGTCTGAAAAAAACCCATGAGGTCACTATTAGACGTTGTTTTTTGAGTCTGCCACATGTCATTTATTTGTCATCATTTCCCTATTTAATCTTTAAAAGGTCCTGTTTAATCTTTAAAAGGTTTGGGGCTTTCTTTGTTTGTTTGTTGGGGTTTGGGGTTTTTTTTGTTTGTTTGGGGTTTTTTTTGTTTTTGGTTTTTTTTGTTTTGTTTTTCTTTGTAAATAATTTAAAAGCCACTTAGTGCTGCTACACCCTGTACAGAATTACAGATGTCATTTTGTTGGGTGAATAACGTGACGAGAGCACAGCCTCCCAGCACATCTCCGTGAGGAGCAGACAGAGAGGAATAAAAGAAGTGTGACCTCTAGTGAACCCAAGTGCTTATACCACCCCTGCAAGAGGCAGTCTGAAGTTATCTGCACACCCTGCGAAACTTTATTCATAGCTCGGAAATGGAGATATATTTTTGCTACATCACAACCCAGAGCAAAGACAAGGACAAGAAAAGGATAAATGTTGTAATCCAGATTTCTTCACAATTTTGAAGTGACTGGAGAGATTAACATTACAGCAGCATCTGAATAAGGAAAAAACTGTGGTTTGACTACTACCTTGTTCTCCCGAAACTACTCTGCTTTCTTTTTTTATTGAAGGTGATAATTTCATTATTTATACTTATAATATATCAAATATTTAACCCAGACTACTGAGAGATTTCTTAGGCATTTGGGGGTCCGATTATATCATTATTTCTTGACTAGAAGTATATACCTGAGGAAGGCTGCAGTTCCTCCTTGAAACCCATCAGACATTAAAATTAAGGTGTAACAAATGAAAGCTATCTATTGCCTTTAAAATTCACTTAAATAAAAGAAACATTACCAGAAAACATGACAATTGAAAGAGACATTTGCAATAAACAGTATCACTTGCCAGGATTCCCACAAGCAGTGTTTCACCAGTGGAACTAGATGCTGAACTTGAGGCACTTCCCTGCAAATCTCCTGCTGGCAGCTATGGAGTTGTTCAAATTCACAAGTCTGGCCCTGGAAAGAGTAATCACAGAGTAGTTTCTTGAGGAGCTCAGCCTAAAACAGTCAGAGCACTCAGAGAGCAGGGCATAAAGCTACAGAAAATTCAGCTTTCTGAAGGATGTACAAATCACAGAATCTTTTCAATTCGCATACTATCAGTGTTTTTGGTTTGGTTTTTTTTTTTTTAGCTGTACCACAGGTTACTCTCAGCAATGTAACCACTAAAGCCCCTTGCTCAGGACCACATCCAGAGAGGTTTTGTGTAACCCCAAGGATGAAGATTCTACCTGGTTTTGAGTAACCCCAAGGATGAAGATTCTACCTGGGCATTTAGTACGTGGTCTTATAAATGGAATTACCAGATAGGAATGACTTCAGTAAAATTCAGTCTGTATTTTGTTTTTACAGGTGCCATTAATTTCAATTCTTCTTGACAAAAGTGCAGCACCATATTCAGGAAGCACACGAGCAAAAGCTGCTGAAGTTTGCTGCCTTGTGATTACACTGAAACAAATCCATTATTGACAACATGTGTTCATGAAAGAAACACAACTCGAGCAGTGCATCCAAAGCAAACCAGATCAGTGCTTTCTTTAGCAATGTGCATCACTAAAACTGTTTCTCGAAGAGGAAAATATCTATAGGCAAAGGAGGAGGGATGTTTAACTAGAATACAGGCACTGGAAGCACTTCATTTCACAAATTCTTTGATAATTTACCACTTTATCAGTGATTTGATTTGACCAAATCACTGGGATATGTCACACATTCTCTTTAATCCACATGATGATGCTTCAAGTAACTCTTTAGCTGAACCAGCATAGATAAAATCACCTATCACTCTCCAACACTGATTTCTGGCATCAGGTGGTGTCTTGATTCAGCACAATACTTGAAAACAGAAAAATCCCACGCAAGGATCATCACACAAAAGGCTTCAAGGTTATACATTGAAAGACCCATTATTAACCTGCTACTGGTGCCTTCAGTTGCCTGTCAGGGACATAAAATGCTTAATCTTTGTTCTTTTTCCTTTGAGAGGTACCTGGTAGAGAACATAATCACAGCTTTTTATGCCCAGGGCTACAGAGAGCAAGTCAAGCAAGAGCAGAGGGAAATGCAAACAGTTTAAATTGATGGCTGCAACTGAGTATGCCCTTTACTGCTCCATGTAATTCTGTAATCTCAGAAAGGCAAGGGCAGTGGCATGGTAAGGAGTGTGGTAAAAGAGGCACACAAGATATTAACAGAATAATTATTTCCATAGCTGGTATAATCTTGGAAATTCTTTTAACCTTTACTTTAAAATGTCTGAGACTGTTGTAATGGGCAGCTTGTAAAGCTGACTTGGAGACCAGGAAAGAAGTCCCCTGAACAAAGGTCGCAGGAGTGTGCTGTTTGAACAGAGATAATGGCTTCTTGATTAGCTGATAAAGGTAATTTTCAAAGCTCAACATAAATTAAATAAGTATTCAAATGACAGCTTGAATGTAAAAGCCTGGGGATTTTTTCCTGGGTTTGATTTTTGAAACACGTGAGTACTCCTCATTTAAGTAACTCGAATTCTGTGAGCATTCCATGTGGTCATCTCTGGGGTTGTGGGGGGAAGAAAAAACACACCTTTTTGTTTAGTATTTATAATTATACTTCTTGTGAATCACACACCAGCTCTGGATTACAACCATCACACCTTCCAGTGCACCTTTCACAGAAAGAAACTCATACACGGTAATTGTATCAAAGCACAAACAAGGAAAAAGAGCAAATGTCCCCCCAAATCCCACTTTTTAAGGTGTGGCACATAGCTACTGCAAGAGAATAACCCTTGGCTGCTACACGGTTAGTGACACCAAGGAGTGAAGGTCAATTTGGGGTCAACTTTTTGATTTGAGTTCACAAGCTTTCAGAAAAATTACATAGTTACTTTAAAAGGTTCGGCAATCCTAGCCATAGTATAAACCCAGCCGAGGCGAGGTGGGTTTGAATCCCAAACTCCCGCCTGCAGAACAAAAGTATTGTAACTCCTGTGATAAGGTCAGGGACAGCCTTATCGCTCTGTACAGCTCCCCGAGGGGAGGGGGCAGCCAGGTGGGCTCTGGCTCTGCTCCCAGGGAAGGTGCACCCTGCTTCGCCAGGGTTTTTGGTTGGACATTAGGAGGAATTTCTTGGCAGAGATTAGACTGGGCTGCCCAGAGAGCTGGTGGAGTCACTCGCTGTCCCTGAAGATGTGTAAGGAAAGGCTGGACGTGGCACTCGCTGCCACAGTGGGGTTGACAAGGCAGTGTTTGGTCACAGGTTGGACTCGCTGAGCTCACAGGTCTTTTCCAGCCCGGCTGATTCTGTGATTTTGCGATAAGCGGCACCAGACGGCTGGGACCCTTATCACGGGGACACTAACACCCTTGGCCGGGGCGGTCGAAGCGCTCCCACCCAGCTGCGAGCCCCGCACTCCGTCAGCCATTCACCTTGAATCCTCTCTATCTGCTGAGCGAGGAGCGGGGCAGTCTCTCCAGCCGGTGTCCGGCCCTGCTGCGGAGCTCAGCCCGGAGCCCCCGGCCCGGGGCACAGCGCGGCGTGCTTCAGGGGCGATGCGCAGCGTGTTGGGAGCGGAGTTCGGGCGCGTTCGGGCACGGAGAGCTCCGGGCAGCGCGGGGAGCCCGCCGAGGGGCGGCGGAGCGGCGGGCGGCACCCCGTGAGGGGAGCGCG
>VZRM01001965.1:648556-666805 GCA_013397955.1 Grantiella picta
CGGCGGTGAAGCCGCTCGGACCGGAGCGATCGCGCGTCGAAACCGCGGGATGGCAGAAACAGAGCGCCTTTTACCTTCGCTCCGATTCCTGCCCTTAGCAAAAGTTCCTCAAACTTCATCTCGCACCACTTTTCCCCACCGAGTCCGTGAAGAGCACTTCTTCTTCCCGGCTGCCCTTTCCTGTTTTTATTTCCCCGGTGGAAGGTGTGTGGCGGAGCGAGTGCGATGATGTTTAAAGCGCGCTCGTTCAGGCGCTCTGCGGTGTCTCCGGTGACAGGGGAGCTGCCGTGGGAAGAGGGTCCCGCGGAGGTGGGGCGGCGCTGGGCTGAGCTCGCTTCCCTCGCAGTTCCAGGCTCGCAAGCCTGCCGGGAGCCCCGGGTCCCTCCCTGGAAGGAGCTCCGGGTCACCGAGACCCCAAACCCGCTGCTCGGGGGCTCCGCGCGGCTGAGCGCGCATGCGCCGATCCGCGGCGCGAAAAGCAAAGGGGAATCCGAGGGAAACTTACGGGGAGGTGGATCGGTGGATCGGTGCTGGGCTCCTGTCCGCCCCGATCCCGGGCTCCTGTCTGCTCCGATCCCGGGCTCCTATCCGCCCCNCCTGTCCGCCCCGATCCCGGACTCCTGTCCGCCCCGATCCTGGGCTCCTCTCTGCTCCGATCCCGGGCTCCTGTCCGCCCCGATCCCGGGCTCCTGTCCGCCCCGATCCCGGACTCCTGTCCGCCCCGATCCTGGGCTCCTCTCTGCTCCGATCCCGGGCTCCTGTCCGCCCCGATCCCGGGCTCCTGTCCGCCCCGATCCCGGCCTCCTGTCCGCCCCGATCCTGGGCTCCTGTCCGCCCTGATCCACACCGCCCGGGCATCCCTTCCCTTCACCTTCCCGTCTTTATCCTCACCTCTCTCCATCTATCTCGGCAAGCACCGCGATCCCATCCCACGCCTCACTCCGCACCGAAGTTTGTTAAAGTTCACTGTAAAAGTTAAGAGCATGTTAGCCAACACGTCGATGACTGCTTTATACTGGGCTGGTCGCTGGAGTTAAGGCGATTATATGATAAAGGATAAGAGTGCCCCGACGTGGGCTGGTGTCTATTTAGCCCAACAAGAATTTGTTAGGAACATCACACCCGCTCCCGGGTCTTGACATGTTTCAGCCATTCTTTGTAGCTCTCTGCTGGGCATTAACGTTTGTTCTGATTGTGTTTTCCTCAGGGGAAAGAAAATGAAAATTACCTGAGAAATAAATGCCACAGGCTATGAGCCTTAAGCTACAGGCACAGAAATGGTTTCAGGGAAGGGACTCATTGGTTCAGAGTAGGACCAGAAATCTCAACTTGGAGCTACCCCAAAAATGCAATGGATCTCTATCCCCCTTTGACTGCTATTGGTAAATGGATCATGGTGCAGCTGGTTTTGAATATCACTGTTGTTCTTTTTCTTGGTGTGTAGGAAAATGAGCATTCTGAGCCATGCAAAAACGTACTGAAAACCCCTTTGAAACAAGCAGCTACCTCACAGTTGGTACTGACAGAGAGACAGCCTGACTGTCAGCCTCTAACCCCACCACCAAAACCTAAGGAAACCCCTCCAGCAGATCCATGGACACCTACTTCCAACCTGAAAATGCTGATTAGTGCAGCCAGTCCTGAGATTAGGAGCAGAGAACAGAGAAGGCAACTGTCAGACAGCTCAAGTGAGGTCCTACAGACAAACAACTGTTTGCAGGTATGTTGTAAAGTTGTCTGTGTTAACTTTTTTAAAAGTCAGCTGAAGGGTGTTTATTCAGTATAAAAAATTATACATTGACATAACACCTTTTTTTAAATGTTTTAATTTTGGAGGGTTTTACCAAATATGAGTAAGGAAATTGACATGCAACAGGTAATATTCTGCTGGTTTTATTTCACAGCTGCTAAGGACAGAGGGAGAACACTGGCCTTTTGACAGTACTCCCTACAAAGCTGTTAAACATCTACTATCAAAAATCTCACATTCTTTTTTCCCATGTAGGCTCACTTATTGGGGGACGAATATGAAAAATCTCAGCCAAGTCGCAAAGAGAAAAGTCTCGGATTGCTGTGTCATAAATTCTTAGCTCGATATCCTGAATACCCCAGCCCTTCACAGAAAAGTTACATTTGCCTCGATGAAGTCACTGAAGAGCTACGTAAGTTGGTGTTCATCCTATTAAATATTTCTCCATGCAACTGTGCCAATAACCTGCCATTTCTGTTAGTACACTTTCGCTCCATACAATTTTAGATGCTCACTCTGTACTCTCAAATTTATTTAAACCCAGTTTTAAACTCCTCTTTCCTAGACCTATTCTTTTAAAATGCTGAAGTTTCTTCAGTGAACTGAACTGAGAAACTCTGAATTCTGTTTCATATTGAACATGTAAATTATTGCTGATATCACAAATAACCAGTTGCAGTTTTTTTGATTCAGAGATGATGATGAAGATAAGTAGTTAGATTTTTGCAGCAGAAACTAGTATTTCTCAAATGGAGCCCACAACTTCCTGTCCAATCATGACATCAAAGCAAGAAACTGCTTTCTGTTCTTGATGATAATTTTACTTTCTCATTTTATATCACTATTTTTATATTGCACCAATGATTTCTGGAGAGTCACTAACATCAAGCTGAAGCTTTTTAAAATCAAAAGACTATGGAGTCACAGTATTCTACAGCTCATATACTGATAATACAAATATTTTAAAGCAGTATGATTTATATTTTTTTATACTTTGTACAAAAGGACATCTCTTTTAGAAAATGTGTAGTCAAAACCAGGAGTTTATCAGACAAATGAGAAAAGAACAGAATGCTGATAACATATAAAAAGAAATTATAAAACAGTTTCCTACCATGAGTTTCCAAGGTTATTTAAGGACACAATCTAAAATCAATGTGGTAAATAATTAAAAATGCTCTTTTTCTTCTAAAGCTGGATGGAAACCCATGTAATGGTGCTTCTGGCAACAGTAAGTTTTATTTCTTAAGGAATGCTGAAAGCCAAGTATAACTCTGGAACAGCAAATCCTTCCATATCTGAAGCAAGAAATATTTCCCTTGCTGGCAAGACCTATGAGGGCTATTTTCAGAAACTTTTGTGATACAGAATTGGCAAAAATGGTTTAGAAGCATCTCAAGAGGAAGGGCAGGAATCTGTGCCGCAGGTGATGCGAGAGGGAACATATTTTACGTAGCAGAGATGTCACATTCACCTCTTCCTCTGCAGATGTGGAGCGCAGGCGCATCTATGACATTGTGAACGTGCTGGAGAGCCTGCACATGGTGAGCCGCCTGGCCAGGAACAGATACGTCTGGCACGGGCGCCACAACCTCCCCCAGACCCTGCAGGCCCTGAAAAAGGTGGGAGAGGAGAACAAATACATACAGCAAATCCAGATGATCAGAAGGAGAGAGTATGAGCATGAATTTGAGCCTGACGGCGAAAGAAATGAAGAAATGGCAAGTTCTTTTGGCTCAAGTGAGCAGTCAGAAATGTCTTTTGTCGAGCTCCCAGGAGTGGAATTTCGTGCTGGTAATAATTCTCTATCATGCCAAGAATGATATATGCTTATAACGATAAATTTCTATGAACTTGGAAAAAAGGTTTATTGGCCTTTTTTTTCTCCTGAGATGGTAATGCCTCAAAGGCACTACAACTCTTCGTGGTGAGAAAAAGGGCTCTGCACTCTTTCACTTGTGCTGTCCATTCAATTCTTGTAATTTGTTTCTACATCAGGTGAAACTATCAAATACACCAACACATAATCCAATTGCTGTTACTATTGAATTGTTATAGAAGCCAGAAGTCACCACTGAATGCTATAGAAACTTGAAGCATAAATTACTCGATTTGTTTTATTAATTTAAGTTTGATTCATGAAAGAAATGTTAATTATGGGTTAAGCATCTTTAAGAGGACAAGTTGTCAGATAATAGGAAATGTACACGTGGGATACATCACCCTCTCTACTTTGTAGTTAGGCTTGGTATCCACCCAATCATCTGTTTCTTGTCATGTAGAAACATGATTCTGGAGTCAGCATTGGTCCTGCCTAGTCTCTGTGTGTTTGTTCTTCCAGTTATTATTACTGACAAATTTCTTCAGTGTTTTATGTTTGTAGCTGGTGTGTCACTGAATACTTTAATCCTTTCTCCTGACTGCTGCAGCATCAGTGAACGGCAGGAAATACAAGTCTTTACGAGTGATGAGTCAGAAATTTGTGATGCTGTTTCTTGTATCAACACCTCAAATAGTGAGCCTGGAAGTTGCTGCTAAAATCTTGATTGGAGAAGATCAGTTAGAAGACTTAGATAAAAGCAAGTTTAAAAGTAAGTACAACAGCAAGTGTAAGCTCAATTAATTATTCCAGTACTACTTCATATAATGAAAAGTACTGTCTTATTTTTTCCTGCCACAAATATTTATTTGAGCCTCCAAAAACTCACTAAACACGTTGTGCAGTTTATAATTTGTGTATGGTCATTGACACATAATGCCCACCTAAGGGAAAAAAAGTCCATTAAATCCTCTCTCCCACAGTAATGTCTGGCCAAGGCTCCATATTGATAACAATTCCTCTTTCCTCAAGCAGCCTGTCAAAGTTTTCAGCATCATTTTACCAAAGATGCCCCAGAATCATGCAAATCTGTTCTGGCCACATAACTAACTTAGTAGAAATCTAAATAAATTCTGTAAAAGTCCTGTGACCAACTTGCATGTCAGAGGAAGTGAAACCCTGTGCTCTAACTGCCAATTATTTCTTCATTCTTTTACCCTTCTCAGTTCCCTGCACACTTCCTCCTCTTCCCCTCCATTCAAATGAAATGGTACTTCTAGGTCTAGATCTGTACATGTATAATAATTAAAAATATGCCTGCTTTTGAGGGATAATTGTGGGTTTCATTGAAAATTAGACTCTTCCCTGCTTCTCAAACTCCCTTGATTTTTTTGTGGAATTGTATCTATGCAAAGACTGATCCTTGCTGGTTTCAGTTCATAATTTCCTTTCCACTGCCTCCCAGCAACACAGAGAGAGAGGTGGCTACTCAGTAGGGTTTTTTTCTTGCTTCTATTCTTCCATAAGAAGAGCCTGCCTCACAATAAAAGCATTTTTGGGGTGTTCCATCCATCTGCCTGTATTTCAGGTATCAATCCCATGTTTTACCACTTTCTTGGTTTGACACACAGTCCCAAATTCCATGACTTTAAACTTTAAATTTTCAGTATCAGTTTTGGCCTGAGCACATTCACTTTGCTCCAGAACTCACTTCTAGTTTGACTTCTGCCTAAAACTGTTCCCTCAACCTGGAGACAGTGAAGAACATGCAGGATGATTGTCCTGTTGGATTTTAGTGGCTCTCTTCCCTCCAGTTCCCACATTAGCCATTGCATGTGTGTACCTGCCTTTTAATCTACTTATTTTTGCTACAGGATTTGTGTAGGTTTGATCATTGCACAGAAATGAACTTGTTTTGAAAACATTCTTTTTTCCATATTTAGTATAAACTTTGCAGTGTCTTCTTTTCTAGATCTGTATCTGTGGAATTCTATTTTACATGTAAACTTTGTATCACAATGTTATTTCATTGTATAAATACCTGTTCCACAAAATCATTCTTCTAATTTTTAAAAGCTTTTTACTTTTAGCTGCTTAAAGGGTGTTACAACATTTCTTCATCTGATACATGCCAACTTGTTAGTTGTAATTGCAATACTTTACCTTTTCTTTTTTCAGCCAAAATTAGAAGACTTTATGACATAGCAAATGTTCTCAGCAGCCTTAAGCTTATCAAAAAAGTTCATGTTACAGAGGAGAGAGGTAGAAAACCAGCATTCAAGTGGACAGGACCCGAGGTCTTGCCGAACACTCAGGGTAGGTGTATATGTCCTTTCCTTTCGTTCTGCTGATGATATCAATTGTTTCTTTGTTTTCTCTACTAGAATTTTTTGACCAAAAGACAGAATAACTAAGCGGAAAATCTTTTGCTAGTCACATCACTGTCCTTAGTCCTTGACAGCACACCAAGCAGTATCTATTTGCACACAGTGGATGTTCTCATATTGAGCTTCTTGAATTTCTATGTTTGCTGCTGCTGCTACTTCAATAATTATAAGTCAGGCTCAAATAATTGCTTTTAATTACTGAATCTGCATATGATATGTATTTTCTCTTTTTTTCCTGCTTTTCAGATACAAAACTTGAAGCAACTTCTGCAACCTGTTCCCCACCTAGTTCAGAATCCATCCCTTCCATAGAGCAGTGCTCAAAAACCCTTTTTCCTTCAAAAGGAAAGCAAAACTTCACTCGGCATTCATCTCTAATAAAATTAGTTAAGAGTATAGAGAATGACAGAAGGAAGATCCAGTCTGCTCCAACCAGCCCAGTTAAAATAAGTGCCAGTATGTATCTTTTTCCAAGTTTTCTGTTAGGAACTTCTTTTTTCTTTGTTTCTTTGTTTTTAAGTCATGTGTAGTCTTGCATTAAATATTTGGCCTTGCCCTCTTCTTACAGAACATGCAGAAAATCCTTACAAAAATACATCTTAAAAACTGTCAAAAATATAGAAATGGCTACAAACCATCTGTTTGTGTAAGATTACTGATTCTCTTAATATTGGATCTTCTATGAATCTGCTTTGTTGTGGAAGCTGTGCTTTGGATCACATTATCTAGCAACTCTGTGTTCCAAAAATTTGCCAGAAAATTACCTGTCAATGTTCATGTTCTTGCTAGAGATCCTCTTTGGGGCCTTTACAATTTGTTTGATGTAAGCTGATATCCAGTGAATCAAATCAAGTCTGGGCTGAATTTGAAGATAAGTTGTCTCATTAAATGTGTATGTTACATTACATAATGCAGTCTCCTGAAATTAAATTTTAATTTCCACATTTGATGTACTAACAGTTTTGATTTGTTTTTCTCCTCCAACCAGGTACTTACCAAAGTTTACCAGTTTTCCCAAATACAATAGCTCAGTTTCCAGCAATCACTAAACATCAGCTGGAAGGACAATCCAAGTAAGTTTGCACTAGTTTAAAAGTGAGAAGCTTTATGATGTCACTGGCCATTAAGTTAAAGTTATGCTCAATTTGGGAGGGGCAATAGTCTGCAAAAACCACTAACCCCTGGTCCTGCAGGCTATTTTTCATTTATTTTCTCTTTAATGGATTGGGAAGTAGAAGTTTGTACTTGTCTTTGTGTTACAGTAGATGATTTGCTCAGGCATTCATTTCTGCATGAAGGAATTAAAATACATTTGGGCTTTTTTTGTTTGTTTGTTTTTGATGAAGGACAGCAGAAGAGCTGCAAATGAAAGGTGCCCTGTCCTCACCTGAGGCTGTCCCCAAGCCTGAACCCCCTCAGCAGCCAGCTCTGAGCCAGCCCCTCGGGGTGTGCCCTGCCAGCCACAGCTCGGTGTCACCGCTCATCCTACCTCATCCTCAGTCTGGGGTTTCCTATGCCATATACCTGCACCCTTCCCAAGCCCACACTGTGACAACCTACAGCCCAGGCTTCATGCTGCAGCCTCCTCCGGGTGCTAACGCAACTGGGATTAAGAGCAGTAATCCCAAGGAGTTAAATAAAATAACCACTGAGGAAGGGGACACTCAGAGAGCTATGGAGGAGCCAACAAAGTCCTTGGCAGCTGAAGAAAGAGCTGATACGAAATCAGAAACTTCATCTCAGCGGTGCCTTAAAAGATCACAAGCATTACAAGAGAATAATTTAATTAAAAGGCGTAAAAGCGATGAGGAAAGCCTTGATACTTCTTTGGTAAGTTAATTTAGTTTTAAAATGCCATTTTATAGCTTAGTGATGTTGCCACCTACTCATTTTCAAAGTGCTGTAGGAGCCTGCCAGTGAGTGTAGGCGTTTTAAATAACACCAGGCTCGAAGAGATGGTGTTCCTTTGCTGTGCTTGCTGATGTTTGAGGGGCTGGGTTTGTATCTAAGAAGACCAAGTGTGCAGATGGTAGTGAAAATAAAACAACTCCCAAAACACTATGTCAAAACTTACCTCTTTATATATGATCCTGGAGTAGGTCAGGTTGAGAGTGGGGTTGGAAGGAGGTGACCTTCAAGGTCCCTTGAATTCTTGAATTGTATAAACTTGCTGGCATCCATTCTTGGCTTCAGAGGTGTTAGGAGGGAACGTGGATGCATAGAAGTCACTAGACAGGGAACATCCCAAATTCCTGGCACCTTCAAAATAACCCAGTGTTGGGCTGTCGTAGGCATAATAGAGCAGCACATGAAGAGAATAAAATGTTCAGATAAACTTGATGTACATGGAGAGACTGGGGCTGGGTTGCCTTCTACTCCTCAGCTGCTGAGTGTTTTAGCATCTCTGTAAATTATAAATCTGCCATGAAGTTGGCTTGCCAAAACAGTCATTTTCTTAATGGGTGTTATGGGTGTGTTATGACAATATGTGCTATTAAACATCCACTAGCTGGGAAGCAACAAGGTAATAACATGGATCTGGTGATCCTAGTGACCAAAAATTTTTATAGCTCAAGCTTGGGAATCAGAAGAAAGAAAAAAGCTTGCTTTCCTATTTTTAAAAATGTATAAATATCATTGTAGGGCTGTAATTGAGAATGTTAAGCCTTACAACATCTGCCTTTCTTGTTGTATGTACTTTTTTCAAAAGGGAGAATCCACTAAGAATGAAAAACCACCTTCCAATAGCTCACAAACAAATCACGAAATGGACAATGTCCAGGAAGAGAGACAGAAAGAAACCAAAACAGTAGATCAAAACATGGCAAGTTGCTGTGACCAATGTACAAAAGAAAATATTCCAGAAGATGAAGATAAAATCAAAATTAAACAAGAAATACCCGTGGCATTTGCCATTCCTGCTCCTGAGGTAAGATTTGTCTTGCCATTCCCTGGGAAAATACCACTTGGAGTGTTTCCAAAAGAAACAAAACTGTAACAAACTACACCTACGTAATTGTCTTTGGATTATTTGTAGCGTGCCTTTGATACCTTGTTTTGTAGGAATGTAAGACTTCTGTTTCTGCATTAAATACACAAATAAGAGGACATAAGGAGGCTTTCAGGCTTGCATTGGAATGAAGGTCACACTAAGGAGCTGAGGGCAATGTTGAGATCCTTCAACTCCCCACTCCTTTGTTTGCATACACTTACTGTGAAATACTTTGACACAATCGCACAAAACTCTCTTCATCAGTAAAATTCAGTATTCTGCAGTTGAGACTGACTTGCTGCTGTAGAGAACCTGAATAAAGAACAGTTCTGTTGACAAAAACAGAATGTTTAAATACAAAAGTTTTGTCTTCCAATACTTGTTTTATGAAAAACACAACCCAAGAATGAGGTGACCATGATGATTACTGGGTCCAGGATACCTCTTCTGGAAAAAAAAAAGTATTCAGTATCAGGATTTCTTCTCCATCTAGTTTAATTACACTGTTTTAATCCCAGGTGGATTTCCAGTTCCCCACTGAGAATATCAGCTGGAAATGGAGCCAGCTGACTTTTGCGTGGTTTAAGGTGGTACAGGCATGGGAAATGGGATCCTAGGGACGTGGAGGATAAAGAACAAGGCCTGGGGTGGGGTTGCAGCTTTGGAGAAGACGTTTGGGGTTTGTTTATTTTGTGTTTGGGCTAAAGGTGTGCTGTCTCTTCCTTTCTCAGACTTTTTTCCCATCTGGTTATCTTATTCCTCTGACTCACTGCACCCATGGCAACAAGGCAGAGTGCTCCAACAAAGAGAAGGCTGGGGTGTGTTCACTGCAGCACTCAGCCTACAGCTCTCCCATCACCGGTGAGTGTCCAGGGAAACAGGACAGGGAGCAGCCTTAGGGGGCCAGGCTCACCCTAATCCCCTTCAACACCTGGTGTTTCTATTTCAGGTGTCATTCCAATGCCAGCCTCAGAACTGAAAACAGTCAATATTCCTGCTTTTCACATAACACCCTTGAACATAATGCTGTCCCCGAATTCTATAGCTGCTGCACCTGTGCTGAGCAACTCCTGCCTCAGTTCGAGCAGTACCAGCTCTGCCCCAAATCCAAGCTCTTCAGCTCTGAACTTTATGCTGCAACACATAGGACTAATACCTGCTGGTGTGCAAGTTCCTGCAAATCCTGTTCTTCAGCACGTGCCAGTCTCTTCCCAATCAGAAAATATCAGCCACAACTCAGGAAGCACAAACGTGCAAGAGGGGAAGGTGAGTAAAAATACCTTGCAACTCGACCGTGGTGGGTTGAGTGGGAATTACGCTGCAGTAATTCCCTTACAGCAGTTAAAATTTGTAAATAAACACTTTCTTTTTGATCTTTAGAAATCAGCACTGCCCAAAAAGAACTAGCAGTGAAGGCCAGCCTAAGTACAGTAGAAATGAGAGGTTAGCAAGGAAGTGGCTTATTTGTGGTGGAACTGGAGCCAGCTGGAAGATGACAAGATGTGAAGAGACAGCTGTTTTAGAGGGAGGATTTTACATAGATCTGAGATTGTGCTTAATAACAAATTGTCCATTTGTTACTTTATCTTTCCTTCTTGTTACTTCCCTAATCTACTCTCAAGTTTTTGTGTTTAATATTAGCTTTCCTTTTACTAGGATAGGATTGTAGAGGATTTTAAAGACTTTTTTTTCCCACAGGAAGTTTCTCCGTATATTTTATGTAATACTTTATTGCCTAATATCTTTGTATTAAAAAAGAAGGGGATTAGAGAAACCATATTTTTATGTATTTATAAATATATCAAGGAATGCAGGTATATCCTTCTCAGTAAAAACTTAAGGTTTTAAATTTGGGGGGGGGGGGGAAGAGTTTGCTAACATCCTGCAGAAACCTAGAAGTAGAATTTACTTTTTATTCCCCCTTAAATAAAAGTAACTTTCTCTTTTCTCTTTAGCCTTCTGCTCCGAAGGAACTTCAGGAGCCGCAGGCAGTCACAGAAAGCTTTTTCCGCACACCAGGAGGGCCAAACACGGAACCTTCCCCATCTGCAAACTCAGATAGCACCCAGAGAATCTCTCAAGGAACTCTGTACATTCCTCAAAGAAAACTTGAAGTTTCAGAAGACTAATTTTGGGATAGGGAATTGCTGACTGTGTTAGCAGGCAAAATTACTGGTAACACACTGCACACGTCTGGCATTGTATGATGGACAATGGTTTGGACATGTATTGCCAAGACCTCAATGCTGGAATAGCCTTAATTAATGCTTTAGAAAATAAAACTGACTCTTAAGGAGAAAGTTATGCTGAATGAATTTTTATCAAAAGGCTTACCTGAAGTATTTTAACAACAAAGTTATGTATCTAGTGGGTTTTTTTGTAAGTGTGTGTTGATTTCTTCTATGCAAAGTAAGCTGAATTTGTCTTTGTACAGAAAGGTACAGTCTATCAGTCAGTACATATTTTGCACCAAAAAAAAAGTACTGTGAGCATGTACATATTTTATGTCTTAACAAAAAGGCCATAGTTAAAATGTTTTGCTTCTATGTTTAATAATGCTCTTTTGTAAAGTTAGTAAGAAGCACAAAAAAAACCCAAAATTTTCTTAATCAATTTTTATATAAGTTAAGAATTATTTATACTGTATTTTTAAATCGATTTGTTCAGATTAAACTTACAGAAAACTCTACATTGACTTCTTCTGTTTGATCAAATTAGCTTACCTAAGTAATACCTTGTATATTCACTGGCATCTCTTCATTCTTTTTTTGTCAGACAGGGATAGCTGTGTTCTGAAGGAAGGGGGGGAAATGGTATTTCATGAAAAAGTGAATTAATTAACTCGATGCAACTTCCAAACTCTTATCAGTAGATATTACCGCTCCTAAAAACAACAGAACAAAGTGGTTATGAAGTAAGATATCACCCTGGAGCATTCAGAAAAGTGTGTCCAAATATCACAGAAGTTTCAAACAGGTTAAATCAAACCATTTGAATTTAAATAGATACAGCAGAGTCTCTTAGATGCTGAAGGAAGAAAGGTGTGAAGAGCCCTCATACAGTTTACACTCAGATAACAAGTAATAGCTAAAAAATTAAATAAAAATACAGTGTATTTGCTTTCCCAGGTGAAATGGGCCTGGCAGACCAAACTAGGACAGGAGAAATGGTAACAAAAGGCCAAGTTTCAGGCTTGGACTGGGTGGAAAATCAGTTTTACTGTAGTAGCTGTTTTAACTAACTGGCCTGCTCTTTAATAATGTAAAACTCTAATACAAAACACATCTGACAGAATAGTATCAATATTGAAATATTCCTAAATGAGGGGGAAAGAAGAGTAAAGCTGGAAGAGGGAAGAATTCTTACCAGAGGACTGAGTAGATTTTTCTTCTCCGAAGAAATAACTGGTCTTCCTTACACCTGCTGTCAATTTAATTCTAGAAATAAAAAGAAATGCAAGTTTTAGAAGCTTGCATTACTCAGTGGAAGCAAACTACAAACCTACAGCTGCCAAACTAAGAAACCACAGTAATTAGGCTTGGTGAAATGGTCTTCTCACAGGTGCTGCTCTGTTTTGGACAGCTGAACATATTTTCTGACCTGCTCTCCAGCGTCTCTTGGCTCCTGGCTCACTGCAGTTGCTTTTTCACTATCACTTTTCTTTCTGCCTCTTCATTTTGCAGGCTGAAGAGCTGCTGCTTCTCTGCTCCAAGGGCCCCATGCCCCAGAAGACCGGGATTTATCTCTGATAGCCCAGCTCCCTGCTCTTCCCACCTGCCTCACCTCCCCTGGAATATGACCCAAGTACCTGTTGTGCCCCAGGCTGCCTTTGCTTTTGATTTGCTGCATTCCAGTTCTCAGGGCAAGGTTTTTTAGTCCCTGCCTTTGATTTATAGCAAACTCTACATTCTCACTCCAATTCATGCATGTGCACATCCAGTTACCTATTTCAAGTCTGTTCTTCCAATCCCAGGTCCTGCTAAGCACGGTTGACCAGGGATTATATGAAATCCTAACCAAACTTTATAGATCCAACTGCTCCTTGGAGCTGTAAAGAGTCTCTCAACAACTCACAGGGGCACGCAGTAGCACAGAAATTAAGCAGCACCTATCTGGAAAGCTAAAAGCTGTTCACCTGCATTTTTCCCTTTAAATCCTCTGCCATATTCAAAGGGAAAAGGCTCTGGTTTTGCCCCAAAATATTTCTCCACAGATTTCCCTACAGTTGGTTATGGTCCAAATCCATCCAAGTACGTGATCCGTAAAATATGAGTGAAGATTAGAGAAGGCTCAACTCTCCTGACTGTCAGGGGTCCTAACATAAATCACCAAGGGCAAAAATACAAAGATTTTGGAAGTTTCCATGTGTTAGCACAAGGAGCTCAGGCCTGTCCCAACCCCTCCTCAATACCCTCTTACAAGGAGCTCTCAAACCTCACACACTGCACTGTCCCCTCTGCATTTGGCCTTATCTGACATAGAATAATTCCCTTAACTCTCTGGCAAAAATGACCAAGCAGAGATGGAGTCCAGCTGCTCAGGAAAAAAATAGTCCTTCAATGTTATACCAAGTTCCTGTCTCTGCATTATAAAATCCTCGCCAGACTCAACAGTAAATAGATTTACAGGTTCCTAAGAGTTTTCTTAGTAGCCTCAGCTAACAGGCCCTTAAAGTCTGACTTGGATTTGGCATCTAATTCCCTTATACCTCCATGAAAGTCCCCAAGTTGAGGCTCAGCTTCAGAATTCTGGTGTTTAACCCTGGGCTTGGCCCTTTCACACACAGTAAAGTCCATGATCCTGAACAAAGTTGCTAAATTCAGGCAGCCCTTGAGAAAATAGGAATTAGCTTCTGAACCTTTAAAGCACTTAAAATAAAACCCTGCAAAAAGTGTTTCATACTTTCCTGCCCACATCTCTAACACATCTGCAGCCTCATCCATCTCCCAGGGGTTCAGTCAGGCATGGCAAATATAACTGTAATAATTAGACAAGCTAAATATTATACGTATTAGCTATCCATCATAATCTCTAAAAACAGCAAAAAAGGAAAGATGTGAGTGAAAAGCATAATTCTGTGTGTCCTAGGTGACAAACCAATTGTATCTATCAAAACATGAACTGCAAAATGAAATGCTATTTCCTTTAAAACTGTTGTTTTCCAGGGGGTGCCACAAACAAGTTTTGATTTATTATTATTTTTAACAACTATTTTGGTAAATTACTTTTGGCAATGTGACCATTAATAACTAAATCCTCATTTTAGGGACTGTTATTTTATGACTCACATTTAAACAACGCAAAAGAGCAACTATAAAACTTTAATCTTTATCTCTGATCTGTTAGGCTGCAGTCAGGAATGTCCTTTAGGTGTAATCCGAGGGGCTGCATTGTTGTCCACCTACTCACAAGTGGACACAGGGGAACAAAATGCCAGGCTTTTGTCAGAGGTTATTTTCAGCTTGGTGATAGCAATGGCATTGCTCAGATCCCCGAAACTCTCACTCCCCTCCCCTCCCAGCTCATAGGGCTGACAGAGGTGGTCACTGCATTTAAAGAGCGCAGGAAGCTCTCCTGTTCAAACCTTTGGAGGCCTAAGAAAAGAGGGAGAGACTTCAAGCAACTCCGGTAAGTAGAGTTTCACGGGTCTTGCCAAGGCTGTCTGATACAAGGGTTTGGGTATTTTTATTCATTTCATTCCTAAGATATGATAGAAGCAGCTTCCTGCCTGACAAAGAAAGCTATGTAGGTATAGTACAGAAATATGAGTCCTAGAGAGTGGTATTTTAGGTTTGGAGTAACCAGCAGAAAGAGATTCTTGTGGCTCACACAGAAGAAGCTACTGGTGTTGCAAGAGCATGGCTGTGGGGATCCTCATTAGAGACACTCATTTGGACTACGCAAGGCTGGATAACAGAATTTTCAGAGTGTTTAAAAATTTTGTTACAAAGCCACGGGATTATTTTTCTGCATTTAGTCTTTAAAAGGCACACGTACAGAGCATACAATTTTATGTGCGTTCATAGTAGCATTCTAGAAGTAAAAAAAAACAAAACAAATCGCCCCAAATCTTTGAAATATTTAATGTCAATGACCAACTGGTTTAATATCAAATAAGAAGAAAACTTCTATGCAGACTTGACAGAAAATGGCTAGATTAAGAATGCAGGATGAAAGAATTATTCTCACATCCATCATTCAAGCATTACAAGGGAGTTACATTGGTCAAGTCTTTAAAAAAGCCTCAGTAATTTAAATAAATAAATACATAAATGTTTTTGTTATGGAACGTTTTCTACCTAAAAGTAAAATTATTTCATAGAATAAAACCTTGTATGTAGATAAAATAATTCTCTGTCCTCTGGCAATCATCACAGAGCTCTTTCAGTCTGTAATAGTTTTGCCTGGCACTTGGAAGACTTAGTGCAGGGATAAGGATTTAGACAAGGATCTTGTGGAAGGAGCAGTGAAAGCTGATAACCCAGGATTAGGCCTGGAAAAAGGAATGGATCAAGGATGCAGCTTTCCACTGCCACATGGATCAGACTGAACTTGGAGTGTGAGTGTGGGGTGTTGTTGGTTTCTAAGTCAGAATGAAGTATCTCATTCTAGTTTCACGATACCATAATTTTTGGAGATGCAATCTTAAATTTCCGCAAAAGTGTACATCAAGTTTCAAAGGAAATGTGGCATCACTATGCTAGAAAATAATAGAAAAGGTGGAAGAACAGAGAGCAAAGCCAAGGAATGGGACACTATCAGCTCTCAGCGATGCACACCACGTGCTTCAGAGCAACTCAATTGAGCTCTTTTGTTTCAAAGGGCTGTGTCTAACCTAGCGTGACCAGTGTCAAGGAAAAATCAATATTTGCTTTCTTGTGTCAGTGTTGGAATTCCCATCCCTTGACCTCTCTGTATTGCTTTACTGCAGAAATGAGAGGAAAATACTGGTTGTTATGAGATCACGGGGGAAGCTCATTGTATGACACTAACTAGTAAAATTTACCTGTAGCTATAGTCCGCTGAAAGCGCTGGAATATCAGAAATATGATTATAAACACATAACAAGATCACATCTCCATCAAATGAGCTCAGCCTTCAAACACAAACGTTCCCTTTGTTGTGGATCTCTCCTGCTGAGGGAGAAACATGTTCCGCAAGGGGCTGGATTTTGACAGAAACACCTCCAGGCTGTTTGAGATGCAGTGGCAGGAATTGTGCTTTGCACTGCAGACACATCAAAATAAGACCTCACCGTGAGTGTAGGTTGCAGAGAAAAACTACAGCAGCATTTTATTGCTATTATATAAAGGAAGACATATCTTGTTCCCCCTATGGTGCTGCGGTCAAATGAGTCATGGTGGTCACAGGACAGGTCACAGCAGAGCTGTGATTAGATACCAGAGTGAAGTCCTGGCTGCACTGGCATCTCCCACAGACTTCAGCTGGGAAAAGAGTTTCAAATATAGCCTTGGTATTTTGCATTTTGATGCAGACAGTGAGTTTCATGTTATTGCTGCTTGTTCATTAGGTAAGGAATCAAAGAATCAGCATTCTTATATTCTCAGTCTAGACCAAGCAGCTTAGCTGGGACTAAAATGGGGAGAGATGCAAGGCACACTCTGCCCACCACGCCCCATCCAGCATTTCCACTGCCAGTGCACACAAAGAGCAATATTCCCCATTCTGCTTATCCCGTTCAAAGCCATCCTGTAGCACACATGGCACCAAGAGAATCCTCCCAGCCACACAATACACAACTTCTGCAGACCATTCATGTAACACCTGAGCTCCAGACTGCCAAATGCATGAGCATGCACAAGGGAAAACCTTGTGTTCAGCAAGGAAGCACCAGAATTAATTCCAATTAATTAATTACATCTTTCACCTGCAGCAGTCAGGCATCAGCACTGCCTTTTACTCCTCCACATTCCATCAGGCTAGTACTGCAACCACCACCCATTTAGAAGGGCGGATCAAAACATATTTTTGGATGATATCCTTATCAATAGCACTTTGATTGGAGCAAGACACTCTGTGACAGTGATGTGACACCCAGATTTGTACAGTATGACTAACAGCCCAAAAGAAGATGGCTCACAATATTTTTCATGCCTGTGCAGAGCACACCAACACTTCAAAGGCTTCCTTGCTCCGAGCCCAGCCTACAAAGTAGTGATACAAGCTCTAAATAACGGCAGGCACGAATCCTTGGCTGCACGTCTCATGTATAAATTCAGCTCCATATAGAAGCTGCATTCTGAAGAATGATACAAGCTGCTGAGTAGTGATTGAGCAAGCCCAAGAATTCTCCTCCAGCTTAACAGCGCCCTGAGTGCCCACAGGTTGCAACACTAACACTAAGAAGTTTCTGTGTCACATTTCTTACCTTTAGGGTCAATCTGCTCCACGTCCCACCAGATCACAAGAATACAACAAATACCACGTGATGAGCAGACACTGCAAGTTAGCCAGGTTAAGACAACAAAATCCAGGGAATTTCAAAGGGACTTAGACACTGACACATAATGAAGTTATGGGAAGTGGAGACTTTGGATCTATTTTTTCCTGATGACAAATGGGAGACCGAGTTCCATTTGCACATTGTAAGGATGGAGCTTTGTCCACTGTTATAATTCAGATGAGTATAAAACTATGAATGCCACAGCCCCTGCGGAGTTTACTTGCTCATGATGACAGTGCTGCATCTGCAGGGATGGCCACTCATCTCCAGAGGGATGAGCAAAGCCAGGACAGGAAGAGCACAGACTTGCCCTGGTACCTCACCCAGCTGTTCCTCCGAGCCAGCGCAGATATCACGGCATCCACTGCTGTTCTTACACCAGTATCCCTACTGGAATATTTCTACTGTGCCTTTCTTCTTTCTCCTAGAGCTTCCCATTAGGTGATGCCAAAAAAACATGGAAAATGTGTATGCATGCCCAGTCATGTTACTATAATTAGCCTCAGGAGCAATGGTTCTTCTAAGAGCTTTAACCACAGCCCCTGACAGCACCAGGCTCACTATCACACTTTATCAGACTTTTTCAGAGATTATTTTTTTCCCCCTTCAGATGATGATGTAATTGGAGTTACTTTCCAACAACTATCCTGCTGTCACAGGCTTGGTGTGCCTTTGAGGAGAACTAACACAGCAGAAGCAGCTTTAGAGAGAGCAGAGGCACAAACCTCTTCCCTCCCAGGCAGCTGTCAGTGTTGCCTCAGCTGGGAAGGGTTTCCACTGGAAACCTGATTTGAAAGGGAACATTGTGGACAAAAAAAAAAAAAAATCCCCTTTTAA